>PVJL010002491.1:0-167500 GCA_004026885.1 Lyroderma lyra | reverse complement strand
CTGAAGACACGGAGCAGCTCGGGCTCTATTTACATATCGCGCGCTGCTTCGCTGCAGCGGTTTATGCTAATCGATTTACCCAGCTTGCAGCCCGGGGTCTTCAGGCGCGGCCAGGCGACTTCGGCGTCCCCTTTTCTTCCTTTCTTTCATTCCTTTCTTCATTTCATCCGATGCCCTGGAGCTCACTGCCCTTGGGTTTTCTCCAGGGTCCCAGGGCAGCCGCGTCTCCACTCCTCTCCCCCTCCCTCTCCCAGCCCGCAGCGCTTAACTTCTTGAGCCTCGGGAGCCGGTTCAGTAACTCTGAATTCATTTTTAAGTGGCGTGCCTTGTTCCCCTCCTTTTAACAAGAGGTACACTTTAACACGCGAACTAGTAACCCGATCTACGCGTTTACCAATCGGCAGTGAATTAAAACAACAACAAAAAGCTTCTAGGAAAATGAAAGGAGGCTTGGGCGAGAGGGAGATGTATGCAGTGCGTGTGTCTGTGATGGGGCGGGGGACAGAAAGCGAGGTCAGAGAAAGAAAAGGCCCCCTCCCCCGGCGCGCGCTCGGTGCACGCGGGCTGCGCGCCGAGCTCGTTTGTAATGTCCCTCAAAGCCAGCAGGTAGACATGGCAGTTTTATTGCTTTATACCCTGCAGCTTGCTGTTAACACGGTGAAGGCGGTCCCCCCACCCCACCCCTATGCATGTCTGTGTTTCTGTCTTTATGCTCGCAGGTGCACCGCTTTGCTCAGCGGCTTCCCCCAAGCCTGGCGGCCCCCGAGCGGGGCGGGTCGTGGCGGGGCCCTGGAAAGTTCCCGCACTGAGCACCTGATCCAGGACATCAACCTCCACTTGCAAAGGGTTTCTTTTTGTGTCCCCCACTCCCTTGTTTGCCTAATGCCAGGGGAAGCCCAGAGGGCTGCGAGTGTCCCAGCTATAGATGCCGGGCCCTCATCCCTCCCCCATTAGATGGAGGATGAAGTCCCAGCTATGTGTTCCAGAGGGGCTGCACGGAGGTAGCAGTTGCACGTAGCGTGTGGCAAAGGTCCTGCTGAGACCTGCTGAACGACTCAGATTGGGCTCAGACGGTCAGGGGCTGGGAGTGGAATGAGCGAGGGGTCCCTCCCGGCTTGATGGAGGTCTGTGGGTGCGCTGGCGGGATGGAATCCAAACCACAGTCTTGAGCGTCGGCTTTGTGGCGAGCCTCGGGAACAGGTAGCCGGAGAGCTAGTCTGGCCCCACGGAGGGTGGGTGCCAAGGTGGCGCGCGGCGAGGGGCTGCCACGCGTAGCCTCTGCCACCAGCCTAGGCGTGAGGAATTCGGCGCGCAGTTCCTGTCTGGTGCAGAGACCGCTCCCAGTGGTCATTTCTCTCCCATTGATCCCGTCATCTCGGCTTCTGAGTCCTTCGCCTCATGGGCGGCGGTAATGAGCAGAGGCAAGGAGGTTGGAGTCAGCACGGGTTCGTTTTATTCCAACCTGCACCTCCAGCTCTTCTGCAAAAGGCAAGAATTCTCGGATTCTTCAGGGCGTCACAACGAAGGCGCACACCCCAGGGACTCCAGGCCCCTTCACCCGGCTGGCCGACTCTCGGAGCCGGGCTTCTACCTCTTTGTCTGACCCGCTGGGGAACCGGAGCCAGCCCTGGGGGGTGGGGGAAGAGAAGGAGGCAGGCGAGTCCTCTAAGTCTTTATCATTCAAAATAGAAGTAAAGCTGGCTAGCTGGAGGAGTGGTAGGCCTAAGGCTTTTTTAGGGCCTGTAGTAGGTGAGGGTCATATTCACAAAAATGTTGGAAGAGGAAGGATTTGAGGACTGCTTCTTGCTTTTTAAGGTGTTGAGGTGTTGGGGCTTTTAATCCCTCTGTCAATATTATTTAGAGAGAGATACTCAAGGATTACTAACGCAAGACCTGGTGAGTCAATGGGCCCAAGGCCACTCTGGGAGAAATGGACTCTTTGGATGGAAAAATCTCCTGCTCTACTAACTGCGGACGGGTGTTTTCAGCATACCTAGGCCAGGGAATGCTTGGGGTACCCAGTGGAGGGTTTGCAGCCTCCTAGGCCTGTAGAAGTACATTCAAGCCAGGCAGGGCCTGGCTGGGTTTGGTTGCTAAGTTGGGCTCAGTTATCAGGTTAATTCTAAAGAAATTAGACCTGGGTAAATAGCCTTTGAATTCAAAGAAATAACTCAGTATTGATTTACATAGCCATGCTAAGAACCCCCTTCTCAATGGGAGACATTGGTGACAAAAAATTCCTGCGAGTCTTTTCCCCATTCAGTGTAAAATTCTCTTTATGTATATGTGTGGGGAAAGGGTGCTTGATGTGCTGGAAACCCAGGCACACTTTCTCCCTCCCCCAGCACACACACCTGGGAAAGTGTGGGGGGCAGACCTGAGAGCTGCCTTTTCCCCCTTCTTAGCCCAGGCCTGTGATGGTGTGTCTTCAGGAGCAGCCAAAAGTATCAGACTGTGCAAATGATGGCATTATTTTATCTAGTGATAAAACTATAATGCCCATATTAATACACTCCCTTCCCAGGCTCCCCAAAATCCAGCTGAAAAGTAGGCCCTGCCTACTTCACATCTAGACAAGGGGTCGCTGAAGTCTGGGGACAACATCTCCCTCATCTCTCCAGTTGTGGGTCCCAAGAAGAGGAAACCCCAACATGGATGGTGGCCTGGCCCACCAGGGCCAGTACAACCCACTGGGCACTTCACAGAATTTTTCTAGACTGTCCAATTTAGAGAATATTAACTAAGTATGTTCCAACCTAGAGGCTCCTGCTCCAGGTCTTTTCAAACCTGGAGTCCAGAGGAATTATGAAAAAGAAGCCACTAGGTCCTCAAATTCAACCTTTTGCCTCTCCCTGACCCCATTTCCAGGACGGTATGAACATCCAATGCTTTCTTAACAGAGGGAGCCAATGTGCTGGGCCTAGAAGGGATTCTAGGGAAAAATAACACCATTTGCCTTCCCCAGTTTGGGGATTATATACAGAAGTCTTTTTCTCTTTCATTTCTTTCCTTCCCGCCTTCCTTCCTTCTTTCTTTCCTTCCTTTCTCCATTCCTTCCTTTCTCTTTTATCAAACACAGGACCCACATTCCCTAATATACAAACACTCTCCTTTCTCGGTCCAGGAAAAAAGAACTCAACAATGTATAAACACTTAGATTAATCTAAGTTTTTTTTTTAATCTGTTGGATAAAGCAAGGCTGAGCCCCCCATATTTGTCCTGTTGGGCAATGCAGCAGGACAAAGGAGTAAGGGAAGGGGTGTTAGAAGTCAACTTTAATGAGGCCAGTCTTTGGAAACCAGGACCCCCTGACCATTGCAGGATAAATGCAGCTCTAGAGTGGCAGGGAACAAGCATCAACAGGAAACAGCAGACTATTTTTAGGCATAATAAGGAGTTAATATAGCTGGCCAAGCGTCTTCCTAAATGCCTCGAAGCATCTTCTGTTTTAATTTCATCATCCCTTCATCAGCAGTAACAATAACAAAGTCACAGCAAATGCCTCAGCATTAGGGAGAGCCATGCTTAGGACAGCTCTTGAGGAAAACCTGGGATGGAGAACATCTTTGTGCTGTCTTGTGAGCTCTTAGATGGTTCTCTTGTTACAACAGAAAAAGAAATGGAAACCGTTTTTCCTGAGAGAGAGTTGTTCAGTACCTGACTCCCCTTGTGATTTTCATGTTCATACCTGGTCACAGGCACTTTTAGTTCCCTTTTTCCCTGTAACATCCCAATGTACATGGTAAGGTAATTTATTGGGGTTTTAGTAACACTTTCCTTAGAGAGCAACCAATTTGAGAGCCCTTAGAAGTGAGTTGTTTTCGCTTTTTTTTTTAACTCATTCTCCCACTGTGCCCTTTCTCTTTTGTTCAGAACAAAAAAAAAATTTTTTTACACAAATCTAGGAGAAAGAAATCCCCCTTCCAACCTACCCAGGAGAAGGAAATAGTATTTTCCTGTAGGTTTCACCAATATTGTGCAGAGAGCAAAAATCCTGCCCTTGTCTCTGTCGACTGAGGCCCCTTCCCTCCCAGAGCTCAAAAGCCTTTGCTGCTTATTACACACTGAGGGTTGGGTCCACTTGGAGATATATTTGGGTTCTTATTTGGGTTCATAAGCCCCCACTCCCCATGCTTTATGGAGAGGGAATCAGAGAGAGTGGAAAAGCAGGGTACATAGAAAGAAAGTCAGAGAACGAATATAATACAGCGAACGAGAGAGGAGGGGGGCGAATCTGGTTCACTTTGAGAGTACCTCCCTGTAAGTTTGCGTCTCCATCCTGTGCGCTAGGAACCTCTGCCCCACGAGGTTAGCTGCCCAACAAATAAAACTGAGGCTGAGAAAAGGGGTCAGTTTGCCAGCGGGTCCGTCCCACGTGATTTACTCCCCGACCTGAGGGGCGGGAAGGGGGTTTGATGGCTAGAACGGCAAATACCTAGCCGCCCACGCACTCGTCTTGTCTCCTCTCCTCCCCACCCCTTTGCCTGCTCCCCCCTCAAACAGCTGGGGCATCGCGGTGCTCACCTAACAGTTATGAGGTCCAAGCAGGAGGACCATTTAAGACTACAAAAAGGATCGCCCTCCCCAGACAACAGAGCCATGGAGAGAAATAGGCTCTGGAGGCTGGAAGGTCTTGGGCCCACGGGTGAAAACATGAGTACTGCGTTTGGGGATTTCAGTGCAGCAGTCCCAGACAGACAGGCCGGCTTCCAGGGCGCTCCTGGGGGCTGAGGTGAAAGAAGGGGCAGGGGAGGGCAGGCAGAAGCCGAGGGCGACAGGAGCGCCGCGCCCGCAGCTGGCTTCCACGCGCCGCTGTCTGCGGGGAACGCGGAGCCGCGTAATGGAATTCAGGAGGCAGAGATCCTCCCAGAGCCAGCCAGTGTCTTGTACAGATTTGTAGAGAAACCCTCACTGTAATTAAAACCGTACAGTCAGATTAATTCAATGTGTTGCTCGGCAGCGTTTTTAATAGTAAAAATCCGCTTTAAAATTGAATTAGGGTCGAAGAAAATTTCTGCGAGACCCGGTGGATTTGCCAGCTTTCATTGAAGCCAGCCCGAGCTGGACCTCGGCGGTGGCTACAGTGTTGCCCCCTTCTGTTTGCATGGGCCTAGAGGGGAGGAGGGTCGGTGAAGGGAGGCGATGGGGGCGGGGGTGGGGTCACCAATATGGGGTGCCCGCGTGGGCGCGATGTGGGGCTGCCCAGCTCTAGTGCAGGGCGTGGGGTTACCCTTCCAATCTCCGAGTTCAAGGCTCTGCGGAGGTTTGACACCCAGGACTCACACCCCTCTCTCACCCCTGCCCGAAGTTCACGTCTCAGGTAGATTCGGGGAAAGGCGCGAGCCCTGCGGTGTCTTGAAGCAATTTCCCACTGTGTGTTCCCGCGTGTGGCGGAGGTTGGAGCCCTTTCTGTTTGGACGCTGGAGTGACAGACAGGAGAAAGTTGTGGTTCCCTCCACCCACCCCGCCCCCTCCCCTCTCCCTTCTTGAACGCCTTCCAAAAATTAAGAGTAATATTTCAAGCGCGCTGTCAAAATGTCTCCCAAGCTTTGATTTGGCTGGCCGCCCCCCTTTCCCTCCCTCCCCACCCCTGATCCTGCGTGTCTCGGGTGGCTGTGAAGTAAACGTTAGTATTATGTTTTTCCCCTTTAAGGTTAGACACTTTAGAGCTAAAAAAACTTGCTGCAAAGTTCCTGAAAGGGGTGGCGGCGGCGTGCTACCCGAGAGGCTCTCCTTGGAGACCGCTGGGAGGCGGGGGTGAGGGGTGGGGGTGGGGAGGTCGGGGCGGAGGGGGCTGGATCCCGCTCTTTCCCAAAGCCAGCCGGATTTTCGGGGGGCTCGGGGATGGTCCCAGGCTCCCCTGTCCGCCCCCCTCCCCCCGGACCGGGTCCTTGCAGCGGGCTCCCAGGCTGCAGGAGCGCGCGCGCACACACACAGGGACGAAAATTCCCTAACGAGTTAGTCACCTCGTCGGGCCTGGGAAAACAAAAACCGCTGTGGGTCCCTGCTTCTCCGGCAACGGGCGCAGACGCTTTAATTGCCGCAAATTGTCCCTCTGTCCCCTTTTCATTTTCTCGCTCCTCCGTTTATTTTTAGTACACTTCAAATGCCTACACATTTCCCTAGTAAGGAGAGCGCGGAGCAATTATTGCCTTTCGCCTTCAGGGCCTGCTTTGCCAATCACTGAATGGGATGGAGTAAACAGGGCGACAAGCGAGGCGCGTCATTGGTCTTGCTTATTTCAGGTGGAGGGCGGCGAAGACCTCCCCCTGCCGCGCCGCCCCCTCCTCGGTTCTCCGGTCCCAATTATTTTCAAGGGTCCCAATTATCTGGAAGAAAGGCGATGCATCCCCTCCCTCTTCTTCCCCATCCCACCCCACCCCATGGGCGCCAACTTTTCCTCGAATCCAGCCAATCCCTCCAGAATTTGCGGGTTTCTCAGAGAGTAGTTAGCGAAGAAGAATTCCGCAGGGACCCCGCGCTCAAGTCTGTATTGGACGCAACGTGCGCAGGCCCCTTCCCCCCGCCCCGCCCCCGCCCCCGCCGGGAAATGGGGTTCTCAGGGGGTGATAAGCGGCCCTGGGCAGGTAATGGAGAGCCCCGGCGGGCCTCCTCAAGGGAAGCTTTTAGTTTGGGTTTGTGAAGTTGGGGACAGTCTTTTAGGAAAGCTATCGCTATAGATCGCATTGCTGTCGTCTTCAGTGTTAGCCAGGAATTCTTAAAGGAGTACGTTAAACTTGGAAATGAAGTGCTGCTGAGGCCGATCCTGTACCCCATCATCTCTTCTCTCCATCTTTCCTGGGAAAAGCACAGCGGTCAGGGTGGAGACGGAGGCAGGTGTCTGCAGCAGCAGCCCAAGGGGGTCTCCGGCGTCCTGCAGTTGGATCCCAAACAAATCAGTGTGGGATTAACTTGTCTGTCTGCTGAATTGTCTCCAACTGCAAAAGCTGCTCGGGCAGCGCCTGCCCGGCGGGGTCGGGTTACTCGCGTGTCCTAGGTGCTGTCTCTTCCCTGCCCGGTCTGGGCCTGGGACCTGTCCGGCGTCGGGGCCGGCTGGCAGGACATTTTAAAAGGAAGGTAGTAGCTAGTATGAGCTGCTCCATTCTCTCTCTCTCTCTCTCTCTCTCTCTCTCTCTCTCTCTCTCTCTCTCTCTCACACACACACACACACACACCCTTCCTATTTCTTCTTTATTAAAACATTTACAAGGCACCTAACTTCAGATCGTGGAAATAAATTTCATGCTGGGATATATTTTACAAAACATGTAATCTTTCGGGCCGGAAGACGTTTAATTAAAACCATACTTTGACAAGTTGAGTTTCAAAGCGAAGTCACACCAGCGCTGAAGGCTAATTCATATTCGAGATGCATCCTGTAATTCCTGTTGTTTGAAAACGCCAGCCCGGGCACTGCGTGCTCGCCCTGCTTGCTACTTGCCCAAGCACCTGGGACTCCAGAGTCCTGCGCTTGGTCCTAAGCCACCCTATGCTCAGCTGCTCTCCAGGGAACTGGCTTGGGTTAGCTGCCTGGTCTTGCGAAAAATAGAGGGAACCTTCCCGGGGCACCGTTAGCATCCTTGAATAACTCCTGCAAGATGTTGAGGGAGTCCCAGGTACCAGACTAGTCGGGAGAGCAGGCAGGGCAGAGGGCCAGAGGAGGTGCCTTAGGAAGTCTGTGAGACTGAGAGTCTCAACCCCGCTAGCCTCCTTCTTGCTCCCTGGCTGACCTGCTCTAGAGAAAAGGGAATCACTCCTCCTCACACACTAACTACTTTCATTCCCCACGACCCATAACAGGTTTGTCCCACCCCGGCTGACTTGTGGGCACTGTCCTCAGAGTCCTCATATTGTTGGTTCCCAGAATCTTCTGCACCATCAATTGCATCTTTGTAGTCCTCCTTTGCCATTTCCCTATAACGTGACCAGTCCCAAGTTCAATGAGAAGGCAGCTCCAACATGGAAAGAACATGCTTCCCAGCTCAGCTGGCTTACTAAGAAGCCCTCCTGGCACAGGGCATGAATGGCCAGCCATGCCTGCTGGGATGAGTAACAGCCAGTAAGTACCCTAAGGTCTGCACAGATAGGAGACAAAGAGACTGCAGGGCAGTCTGGGTTAGAGCTGGCAATGCCCGTAAGCAGCAGCTCCAGCAGCCGAAACTGTGACTAAAGCTGGGTCCCAGCCTGCTAATCTCGTCTTCTATCAAAGATGACGGTGAGTTGTCATCAAAGTTAGCCTCATGGATGATCTAAAACCTGCCTTAAGAAAGAGACTGGGGCATGAAATTGAGACTTACGTTAGTTCAATTTTACCCAAAATGTTCAAGAAGAAAACCCCCTTTACTTATCACAGCCACTCCCAAGACAGGGAAGGAGGATTTTGCTTCAGCTAGGGGCACTGAAAATTATTGATTAACTGATAGACTCCTTTAAAAGGCACCATTGTTTTCCTTAAAACACAAAGTCAATTATTAGAAAATCACCTAAAATTTGGTATTCAAGAAGTATTTTAAACAACATGGCTATCTTATCTTGAAGACTCTTTGGATTTCGACTGGCCATTTTAGGAGAAAGCTTAATTTTTGCAAGGACGGTCCCAAAACACAATTGTGATAGTTTTCCACTCTATACAGAAACTACCAGCTAGCATTTCTGAAGGTTCAGTGAATATATTTTTTGCAAATACACATGGATGTTGGCAACTAAATGCTGAACAGTATGTCAAGTTAATACTTATGGGTCAAATACTATTGCTCTTAGATGAACAGGTAAGACCGTGTAGTCACTCTTTAGTGCCTTGCATTTTGGAGGACTGCAGTGGGACTCTGGTTCACACCCTTGGGGTGTGTGTGTGGCGGGGGGAAGCCATGTTACTGTGGGCCTGATGGTGAGAAAGAAATATCTAAGAGACAAACAGGCACTGCTGGGATGGTTGCAAGCATGACATTGTTTGAGCTGAGCACTAAAAAGTATGTACCTGACCAAATGCATTTGAAGTCTAATCCTACATTGGAGACTTGTGAATTACACAAAAGGGGAGAGGAACTGCAAATAATAATCCCCACCTGTTTTATTTCAGTGATAGGAACAAGCAGTTTTCCTGTCCCAGACAGGAGAGCTCTCAGGGGTGTTGGAGGCCCATTTTGGGGCAGTCATTCTGGCAGGGATATATGGTGGGAAGAGTACAGGGTGGTTGGGAACTGTCAGGATGGTGCTACAGCCAAGGCAGGCAGCAGGATTGGTGTGCAGAAGGGGCAGGATAGTAATATTTCCCAGCTGGCCCACCCCTTCTGCAGCCCCAGAGAATCAACCTTATCATTTCCAGCCTCAGCGCTCCGGTGGAGGTGGGAGAGGCCCAGACAAGCTGGCGATTCATGTCACTTCTCTACCTTTCTAGTTCCCTCTGCCCTTCTGTAATTAGCCCCATTTCACAGATGTGGGAGCTAACACATGCACCCCACTACAGACCGCTTTGGTGTCTGGAAAAAGGAGGATGGAGCACAGGTGTTCTAGCTTCTCATTTCCTTGGGGACTGGGGCTGGGGGTGGTGAAGGAGCTGAGGTTGGGGCCTATATGTACCCGTAATTCTACTGCTTCCGAGACTCATTTGGTCAAGGAGGTAGGTGTGTGTTTTTCATGTGACAGATAAGGCTGGAGAGGTTCAACATTGGAACAAGCAAGGCTGGGGGCTCCGAGGCAGCTGTCCCAGGGTTCCCCAACTTCCCGCGAGTGCTCTTTGAACAGAATCCTCTCCTGCCTTCTCACTTTTTCTTATATTCTGAATACTTTAACCCTTACTTATAGTAAATCTATTTGTAGTTCTAAAATGTGTCTATTTTCCACAGAAATCTAGTGTGCCAAGGCGAGGCTCAATACTAAAACACTCTTTTTATTTTTAAAGTGGGTTTTAAAGGCCTATTGTGGGGGAACCGAGATGTCACTGTGACCCTGCATCGCAATGAAGGGCGGGATTCTATTGGCCGCCACCGGGGCAGGCTCCGCGGAGCCGGCTCACGTGTGCGCCTTATCATGCAAATCCGAGGGTTGGGGCATGCGCACTGCTGGGGAGAGGGGGCCCAAGTCTTCGCTGGTAGATGGGACCAAGACTCTCAGATGCGCAATAATTAGGTTTCCTCGTTAAACAAAAGGTTTCCCCGTCATTCCCCTCCTCCCACCGTTCTCTGCCGAAGTGCCTGATTACGGGTCTCCCACTCCCCCATTCCTGCCCCCAATCTCTGTGGTGCAGACTTCGGTCCCCCTCTCCGACTCCTTCTTAGGGTCTCCGCATTTTAGGGTGCTTTACATTCCCCTCCGTTATTACCTGTCTTTTCTCTGGACCTGCTTTCAAGGATATTAAGATCTGCTTTTCTCTTCATTTTAGGTTCACACCCAGATCTCTCCCTGTCAGTCAGATAAATTCCTTAGCGATCGGTTCCAGAGGAAAGAGTGTCAACCGCTGCCCCCCATTTCACTCGGCTTCGACCCCCCCACCCCCACCCCCTGGGCCGTGTAAGTTGCAGTCCGAAGTGCAGGGGCGCGGGTGGCCCCGGGACTCGGTGGGCAGTAGGGCCGGTGGCGAGTCAAGCCCGCCCGCCCAGCCCAGGCCGCCAAGAATTCGAAGCCAACAGCTCTAAGACCGCCTGGGGATGTGGGGTGCAGCTCATCGGTTCTGAGCCCCCGCTTTGCGGCAGAAGCTCAAGCCTGAGCCCAGGGAACGCCTCCAGGGGTGTCCTTTAAACCTCTCCAGGATCCCCTGTGCGGGCGCCTGGACCCCAGGGAGCCATCTCCTCGGTTCTGGGCGGCCTTTCCTGGAAGGGGACCTCAGGGGGTGAGAAGTGGCCACCGTTATTTCACAGCCCACCGCAGGCAAGTCCCGTGGCTCTGTGCGGAGCTCGGCCCGGCCCGCGCGCGGCGTCGCGGGCACGGCCGCGCCCACACGCGCTCGGGGGACCGCCGTCAGCCCTCTCCCTGGTGCAAACCGGCGTCGCTCCTCGGGCTTCCGACTGCTCCCCGCTAACCTGCAGGGCGAACGGACTTGTAGTGTTCCAGCAGGACCCTCCCTCCCTCGATCCCCCCCGGTTCCCCCTTCCCCCCTCATCCGACCTTAACCAGAAGGGCAAGCTAGGGGTTTGATGCTCTGATACGACACGAATAATTGTTGCATCATGTAACTTCCTCCATCTTGGTTTTAATTTGCAGTGAACCAAACAGAGATATTTGCCATTTTAAAATAAGCACTCGGTTTAATAAATAGGAACATTGTGCCGGGAGGACTGTGCGCCCACCCTTCAGGACGTTATTAGCTCTGACAGCACGCCGCTCAGGTTTGCGGGGAGGATTTTGTAAAGGGATGACAGACAGGAAGGCCGGCAATCACGGGTTCCTTGGACTGAAGCCTTTCTTTCTTTCTTTCTTTTTTTCTTTCTTTTTTTTTTTTTTATCAGAATGTTCTGTTCGATGCCATTTATCCTTGATGATAGAAAATTGCGCTGTTGCCAGGACGCTCCTGCCGCCGCTGAAATAGAGGGCAGGAGCCACATTTCCATTTTCCGGCTTGAAAGCTATTCAAATGAATTTGCGCGCGCGCTGTGGGGGTGTTCTTCTAGTGATAAACAAATGAGAATACATCGAGTCCCCCTTTCCAGTCTTCCCTTTAAATACGTAGCTCTTCATTTCCGATAGAAAGATTTTTTGTTCATCAGTATTCAGGAATACCTGGGAGATAGTGTAAGCCAACATCCAAATTATTTTGATGCTCTTCAAGTGACTAACCACGTAAACATTTTTAAAAGAATATATGCCTAAATATATATAAAATATAAGAATTATATAGACATAGATCCTGTATATATACATACCTTCACACAATTCCAAACTACAATGTAGGATAAACT
The DNA here is from genome assembly GCA_004026885.1 of Lyroderma lyra. Lineage (NCBI taxonomy): Eukaryota > Metazoa > Chordata > Mammalia > Chiroptera > Megadermatidae > Lyroderma > Lyroderma lyra. Next base: position 155,606 of record PVJL010002491.1, on the reverse strand, counting down.
CTTTCAGCAGAATTTTCATTGAATATAATTTGCGAGCAGTGCTGGCTGTTGTTTATATGCTAAGTATTATTAGATGAGGCAATTTTTAAAGTCCTCCCTCCATGTTATATAGTTCAGGACACTGTATAATTTCATCACCCTGTAGGTTTTAACTGATTTGAACATCCTCCTCTTAAAAAAAAAAAAAAGAAGAAGAAGATAAAAGTCACCCTCTGTCATGTATTTTTTCAAATTAAGTTTCCAAATTTACCTTTAAAGTTTCTAAGTTAGCAAATACTAGTCAAAAGAGTTGGTGCACCATGCCTCTGAGGCTGTGAAACCAAGGAGGGGCTGAAGCCTGCGCTATCCTTCCTTAAAATTTAGATTCTTTGCTAGCTTAAAAAGATCATATATTAATAGGAACTTAAGGGATCATGTCCAAAATATGACATTTTGAAAACGAGAACTTAAAAAACACGACCTATTAGAATATATGAAAACATTAGCAACGTCTTGACAGAAACTATACAACTTGTAGGGCCCCCACTGCGTTTTAACAATTAAATGACTTGCTGCATTTCACCTCTGCTTTGTGTTCAGGGTCAGATACCTGCGGTTAGAAAATTTGCAATGCTATTAAGACCTTTAGAATACAGCGACTAATTGTATCAGAATTTCATCTGGGACTGGAAAAAAAAACCCCGGCCATATTTTAAAACAACGTTTTTAAAATGAGTTGCGTGTCTCTAACGACAGTTTTAGCTCCATGATCGTTTTTGAGGGATAGGCCACCGCTGGGCAAAACAGGGCTGCAGAGAGGCTAACGGTGTAAAATCAGAAGGAAAGAACGGAGGTTAGTTGGTACTGGTGTTCTGAACTCTTCCAGTAGAATTTTCGGGAGGCTCCCTGCAGCCAGCTGTGATGCCCAGTTAGCGATTCCCGAACAATCCTTGTTTGGCTGAAAATTTTTCCAGTTAATAAATGAGCATGATAATGAGAAAACAGTGAGCAACCCCGTCAAAGCTAAATAAAGCCAGGACACAGCTAAGAAAGTCCAGCTTGCTTGTGTGTGTTGTGGTTACCACACTCGGAAGGGTGTTTGGGCACTGAAGGAGCTTTCTCGTCTCCTATCCCTGGGCCCTGGGAATTGTGCTCCGGACAGAAAGCGTCACTCGCCGGCCGCTGTCTCAGTGACGGCAACTCGCGCGGGTTCCTCGGTGAATTTCCCCTGCAGGTACGAGCTCGGGACGCGCAGCAGGAGTCCGGCGCCGCCAGGACCAGGAGGCGTGGGGCGCCCGGGCGGGGCTGCTGGGCTCCGGCAGACCGACCCCCCACCCCCTACCTGGCACCCCATGCTGCGGATGGAGCCTGACTCCAAGCTCCCCCGTGCTCCGCGCGGGACGGGCGTAAAGGATGTTACGCACAGGAGGAGGGACCTCCTGGGGTGCTAGGGCGGGGGTACACGCGGGAAGTACCCCCGGGCCCTGGCATTGAGTCGTGTCGAAACCTCTCTCTCGGGTCCATCCTGCAGGGTCTTCATCTTGAGCCACTTCCTGGACTTTGGCCACGGAGGGCGGACCGGTTTGGAGAGTGGCCTCCAGCCCGGGGCGGGAGGGTAACGGGGGAGGAGGTGATGAAAGGAGAGAAACGACCCTCCAGGGCTAACCTAAAGGAACTGGGCAGCGCCAACACGACGAAGTTGCCTGTAGGAAAAACTGGGGCTCGGCGGGGTGAATGGGCTCTCGGTGTTGGGACCTCTTGTGTGGGTGTCTTTGTGTGGCTGGGCGTGCAGAGTTGCGGAAAAGTTGAGTTTGGGGTGGAATTGTATAAATCGAGAGTGGAGACCGTGGAGTCACATCCGGGGCTAAGAACCTCCGCCCCAACCCGCGCCATCCGGTTCTCAGCCGGAGTACCGAGTCCTTATAAAACTGCACGTTGGCTACACCCTGGCGCGCCCTCTTAGAGGTTATGCAGCTAAAATCACAGTCAAGTTTGGAGGAGAGGAGGTTGTCTCCCCCTCCAAAAGGTGTATCCACTAAGCATTAAAAATGAAAGCGATTTTCTTCTTCACCTTCGGAGATCCCAGGAATATGGGACTTGCCTTTTTTCCTCAACAAAAGAACAGGCACTTCTGAAAGGCTGCAGAAACACTCACTCTTTAGGGGTTCCAGCATCCAGGAATGTCACACGCGGTGGCAACACAAAAGCTCAACATTTTGATATTTTAAAAGATTTTCTCTTCTTTTAAATCCTCTGTGTAAATGCTGGTTGTAAGGTGAAAGTGCTTTCGTGTGAAAACATACGCCAGGGTTCCCTTCCCTTTCCATGTGTACTTGCAGCTGCAAAACATTCCAAATGAGCTAGAAGGTCATTGTGGAGACTTATTACTATGACAGTCAGTGCTGGCCTCATCAACTAGCCAAAAAAGCCTTGCCCCAGAAAATGAGAAAAGAGAAAGCAAATGTGCTTAAAAATACAAAGTACTCTAAATTCTGTATTGCCTCCCAAATCCCAAATAACTTTTCATAGTTAGCCCTTGAGCTGTTCACCCACCCCATTCAAACTCTGGTTCCTTGTGTTCCAGGGCTACATTTGTACTTCTTTCTTAAGTCTCCAGAGCTTTGAATGTGCAATGCAAACAGTTAGGAGTCACATTAATCCTGCTTTGATCTCCGAAGAGAGATTGTAGCAGAAATCAAGTCACCACAAAGATAGGCACTGCTGTGAAAAGGAGCCCCCTCTTTTTTCCTCTTTTTGTTTCTTGAGGATATCTCCCTGGCTTCAGGAGATTCATTGCCAGTTGGCAAACTTTTCCTGTCAATATGAACTATAAATAACTTTTTATTTAAAAGCTGGATGATTAATAAGCTTCTTAGGTAGAGCCATTTCTTGTCTTATAGATACTGAGGTTAATATACTCATCTTGTCTACTTGGTTATTTACATAAATACGTCAGACCAGTTCCAAATCCACGCCTCAAATGTAACATCCAAGGGAATTTAGTTGCCTAAAAAAGGAAGTTATATTTCCTCTGTTTTGTTTATCCCCGAGTCCAAAAGGCATATAATAATGGTAGTTAATCTGCTTAGATAATCTAAGACTTAAAGATTAGAAAGCCTATATTGACAATTTCAAAATTCACGTCTCAGTGCTTTGGCTAAGCAAAGCTTAGGAGATGACTGATGTGATAAAAGAACTGCCAGACACTAGACTTATTAAAACTAAAAAGTGTGATGTTTTTGGCTTTGAAAGAAATGATTGTTATAGTACTCACTCAATCCAAATGTATCCCTAAACAAACAACTATTTTATTTTATGCTACCTGATATTTAGGTACACAATACTGCATTTCACTGTGCTTGCATATACACACAGATAAATTTTACAGTGCTTTTCCAACCACCTCCCATTTATATGTGTGTGTGTGTGTGTGTGTGTGTTTAATCATTTAGTTAGTATAGCTGAGCTATATACTCAATGCAAATGATGTGTACAGAATCATAAACATTTATGCTATGTACGCATTCTTCCCTTCATTTCTCAATTTTCTGTCATAGCATCAACATTATATTGCAGGAGGCTACTTATGAAGCTACAGCTGCTACCCAGCTTTTTTCAGAACTTGTTGAATGAGAACACATATAGATACTTGAATTTGCTTAAAAAACCCTATTCTGCTTCACGTCATTCCTATTAAAGCTGATTATCATTTAACCTCAATGGGCCAGCCTCCATGACAGCCCAAATCACACTGACACTGAGGCTATCCAAATGCTTGTACGTGTAGGAAGGACGAAGTGCATTAAACTGCTTTGCATCAATTATGTCCTTTCAAAGTGATTTTAGACAACTGGTTTGGGAGCACAGTTTGGAAGGACTAAAATCCTGAAGGAAGAGGGCAAAGAAAGAAAGCAGGTGAAGGAAACACACACACACACACACACACACACACACACACAGACACACACACACACACAGGGAAATCTTTTGTGGTCATAGATTATATTCTGTGAATTGTTGAGATAATTTTCAAACTCAATGTCTGTTCCCATCTTAGTGGCCACCCTTTTCCTTGATCCATTCCTTCAAATCTGTTACCATTAAAATCAGGTTCTAGAGAATTTGTAGTGGAAGCTACCAAAGTATTTTCTATAGGATGTTGGGGATAATTTATTGGATACAGATACATATTGTATTAAGCATCCCAGGAATGCTCCTTATAGTGATATTTAGTTGAAAAACTGTATTGTGTTCATATGAGCTGATTTGTGTATTGTCTTACTTGGCTCTCTAGTTCATTTTATAAGCTTACTGTATACACATTTCTCTCTGGAAAAGCAACAAATGTTGGTTACTTGTCGGTCTTTAAGCATTACATCTTAATTATATTTAGAGTTTTGCTAAGAATTCTAATTTCTTCAATCTGCTTTTCTCCTTTTCCCAGACTCCCAAGAGCCTGGCATGTAGTGTGTAGTGTGTGTGTGTGTGTGTGTGTGTGTGTGTGTGTGTGTAAAGAGAGAGAATAGCCCTCCTTGTCTTTCTAATTAAAGTTTATGCAACTTGTAGAAAGTAGTAATTTTCTAGAAAATTGGATCATTTTAGATCACTGTAGTTTCATTCTTCCATCTCTAACATTAGTTCTAAGCCAATTTTACCCTTTAAAAACGACCAATTATAAAGCAAAGAATATTGAAAAATTATTTTGAATTTAAAGTATTAGAATTTTGCCATCTTATCTCACCTCTACAAAAGAGAGAACGTATAAATGATGGATTGTACCAATATGTTACAACTCACATCGGTTTCTGCCGGGCACATCAGGGTGACACATGACAGTGCCCATTCCTGCTGTGGCAACAGCATCACTGCTACCTTGTTTCTGATTCTGGGGCCTATGATTCGCATGCACAAATGGGCCTCCTTAAGTCACTAGTTCTTTTTTTAAACAAGGTCAAGTCAAATTTAACCAGGAAGCAATCAAGTTACTGAACCAAAGGATAACTTAGCAAAGAAAGGGGATCTTTTTCTCATTAAAAAAATGTTAGGCTTACTTTTAGGGCAGTGGTTTCCCCACCTTTTTCTACTTGTGTATCCCTCTTAAATCCATTTCTATACATTGTACCCCTGTTTTTAAAACAGCTGTTTTTAAATACTGACACTTTTGTTCAGTCCCTATCTTAATGTAAAATAGTGGACATGAGATAACGAGTTAGGAAAGAAAAATTACTACACTAAAAACCACAGATTTAATTTTACAATATTCGTAACATAAATAACATTGATAATGATGATCAAGTATTTAAATGTAAATTAAAGAACTACTTGAAAAGAATCACAATTGAAGACAATGCACTTACTTTTACTCAGTCAATAATTAAACTGATCAAACAGTCTGGCTACGATGTGTTTATATGTTTAGAGAAGTTCTAGAAATGTCGCAAATAGATTGTTCCAAAACTGTGCATAATGATTGGTAGAAGAGTAGTTTGGGGTGAGGGTTTATAGCCACACCCTCACCAATCATCATTTGCTAATGTGATCTAATTTTGAAATGTCTCCATTAATCATGATTCAAATTTAATATTTATTGTTCCATAGTAATATTTTGCAGTTTTTAAATTTACTTGTTTTTTTTCACTATTACTAATTAATTTTCACAAACCCCTGAATGGCCCAGCATACTTCCTAGGTATGTGTACCACTCCTTGGGAACTGATGTTTTAGGAGATTCGCCTAAAATTTTTAACAGCTCCCCATTATCTATAGAGGAAAGACAAGCTTTGTAGTTTGGCCTACCTGCAGAGGCTTAGAGAACCTTGGATTCTAGAGTCAGAATGCTGAATAATCTTGAGCAAGTTATATACTGTTTTTCCTCAGAATCTCAGTTTGCTTTCTGTATAATTGGAATAACAATAAAACTAATTTAACTGGAGATAGTAGAATTAAGTGAGATAAATACCTATAAAATGCTTAGCAAGGTGCTTTGTGAAAAGTCAGTGTTCAAAGAACACTAGTTAATGTTTAACAGCATTAACATAATGCTTAACAAGGCCTTTTGGTTTCTTCTTTTGCATATGCTATTTCCCTTATTCTAGCAAACTGTCCCTGGTTCATGGCCCATAGGGTTAACTTCTCACTTCTTCAGCTTTGCTCAGGTAGTACCACCCATGGAAAGTCTTCTCTGATTCTTAATATGAAGTGTCTGTCCTTGTGCATCCACAGTATACCCACTTCTTATTTCTTTTATAGCATTTTGTAGGTTTTATTGTCATTGTTGTTTTACTTATCTGTTACCCTAATTAGACTATAAACTGTGGCAAGTGCAATGTAAATTTATCTTTCTCGGAGTTTACAACTGATCCTGATGGCAGTAAAATCTACATATGTATGCTGATTGATTAAATATTTAATCTTTTTTATTTTGCTTGCATTTATAAATAAGTTGTAATTGGATGGATTCCTCTACATTTAGTTTTCTCTAGTTAGAATTTCTCAAGGAGAGTGTCAAAGGAACCTAAATGTTATTCCCACAAATAACTTTATGAAGAGTTTTGATTGTGGGTTCTGTAATAAGTTGTATTTTTAGGACAAAATATCTTTAGTGAGTTTTCCATTTTCATTGAAGAACTCATGGACCAGTGGGGTTACCTCTCGAAACATTAGACATTTGACTATATTATTCAATACACGACTCAGGCATATTCCTGAGATAGTGATTTGGTGATCTGGATTATCTATATGAGTGCTGATAGTTAGGCTTCAATTTTCACAATGTCCTAGACAAGTGGGCTTCCAAAGAATCCAATTATGCCATTAAAGGACATTTATGAATGTAACAATGGTTAGTAGAGATTGGAGATTCATGAGCATCTTTAAAAGACCATGTAGTTTTGTTTCATGGGTATCTTGGCTTCATGTAAGTCTTGAATAGAAATACCCGGAAACTCTTACTGTGGCAGGCTAATTTGAGGGAAGATCCGTATAAGCTAGGATAGTCAGAATTATAGAATATTGGACTTGACTCTATAGAAAATATTTACTCAAGCAGGGACCAATACTCTGTGGCCAAGACCTCATAACTGGGTCTGTGTTAATGAGTAGGCTAGGATTCTTTGTAATCATTTCATTAATCTTCAGAAACAGTTGTTACTGGAGTGTCTCAAAGCAGTTTGTTTTCTTAAGATTAATCACCCCCTGCAAAGCTTATTTAATTAGATTTGTAAACTCCTTTTTTTTTTCTTTCACCAGAGGAAAAGTTAAGGCAATTTCCCATCTTGGAATTATCAAATGTTTTGAAGGCACAAGGTCCAAATTTAACCACATTTTTCTGGAATAACTTAAAAATATATGAGTTAAATGATAACGATTTCTACTGTTCTGCTTGTGTAAAACATAACTGATATTTATAATCTTTCCTCTGGCTTCCTTGAAAATAAAATAGAGCAATAAAAAATTTAGAAAGAAAAAAAAATTCCACTCCATTGTGAGAGCAATAGAATTTCCATTGATGATAAAGGGTATTATGCTCTTCAAATTAAAGCACAGAGTAGTTATTTTGATTTGGTTGCAGGTCCAGAGAATTGGCCTCACAGCAGCTGCAAGGAAGTTTGGGAAAATTCATCAGTCTGTTTACTTGCACCCAGGCAGGGCACTCCTATGCCATCATGGAGTCAGTCCTATTCAAAACCCAATACAGTCCTAACCCCACACTTACACATTCCCATGAGGCATTTCAGTTACCTGCTCAGACAAAAGAGATCAAAGAAAGGGAAGGAGTGGGGAGACAAGAATTTGCATTTTGCACTAGGCATAAGACAATATGAGGTATGGGATCTTAAGAATAGAAAATAGTAAATAATGAATAAAAGAAATGGTAAGGTTTGCCATGCAAATGGATCTTTCCATTTTTGTCACTTCTTTTCTGTCACTTTCTATTTATTTATATCTCACATCTTTCTGTGAAGGATTTGAAGTGGCTTTAATGACTGTCATAAAGAAGAAAAATGTGTCACTCCTCTCACTCTCACTTCAGATTCTAGATATGGAGTTGTTTACAACACACTGACCAAGTAATTTCTGCCAATGGAACTAATTATTCACTGGTTTTATGATTAACACAATGACATGCCTTTAAAAAATTCCTTGTTTTGTTTCTCCTATGTAGAGAATGTTCATCCAGAAAAAGACAGGCTTCTTTCCTTCCTCCAAATGTCAAAATCAGTTTTCGCCACATAAATATGGCCTAACTGCTCCATCTGTCAACCATATTTAAAAGACATGCAAGCAAGAGTCTACAACTTCTCTTGGAAGCCTATTCCTTGTGGTTGCTGAAAGGATAGTGTGAAAACTTTTTATTGTTTCAGATTGGACCTCCCAAGCAGGACTGGGGATTTTTATGCCCAAGTATCTAAAATACTCCAAGAAAAACACAGTTCAAACCACCACATTTACTTGCTTTCAGGTTCAAATCCTATAAAACCACCACATTTTGTATGGTTTCCACCCCAAACCATAAGTTGGCATGAGATCCTACTAGATGCTCCACTCAGGTCTAATTGAAATGTTTACCAACCTTGACAACATTTTTGGCTTAACTTGTCACTAACTTGGAATGCAGGTGAAACAAGCTGAGTTCTTAGCAATAATTTCTTCATTTGGATCCCTTTACTTGAACCTTTGACCCCCAACTTGATTCACCTTGCAAATTTGGAGCCCTTGCATTGTCCTGGGTCAATCATTGTTACTTCCTCTGTGACATTCTTCCATTGTTTGCCTTGCCGTGGACCTTTCTAACTCTTTTTTCCCCCATCAAAACTTACCTCTTCTGTGTATTTTTTCCCTTCATATTGTGTACATTGAGGCTAAAAGATAAATCAGTTTTTTGCAAAGGTATTAATAGATTTAAAAATTCTTAGGGAATACATAAGGTACTAGATTATAAGTTTCTTGTGGGGAAGAATGGTCTTCTGATGACCATTTAGAGTTTCAGGATCATATACAAGATTTTTATTTGTTAAATTTGACAACCCTATGACCACTGTATCCCCATCTTCTAGAAACCCCCACACAGCAGGTGCTCAGTAAATATTGGTTAGCTGAATGACTAAAGGAAAGTAGTGGGGAATATATATCTTGGCATCTTGATCCTCTCTAAATTATATCACATAAGGAATTGGTTTACCCTGTAGACCTGGACCTATTTCATATGATCTCAGGCCTCTGAGTTTTTTATGGAGGTTGGGGTAGGCATGGTCTGTGACTTTCTTCATTCAGCTTTTTTTTGTGTGACCATTGTTCTAGAAGGGTGTCCTTTTTTCTTTGAAGAGCCTTTAGGCTTGGGAGACAAGGGAGTACCTACTGTTAGGTCATAGTTCACTGAGGGAAGGGAATTCTGACAATTGATTTGGGAGGTCCGGAGAGTGGAGAAGCCAACTGATGGCTTCCTGGTGTCATTCTTTCTGTACCAGAAGTGGGAGCTCCCTGATAACAACAAATATACAAATAGGAACCTCCTGGGAGTCCACAGGTGATGGGAGGGGAAGTAATAATAGCAGTTTGGGTTGACTAGAATCTTTTATAAATAGTCATAATACCCCCAAACTCATCATCAGGAGAATACTTCCAGCTTCTGTGGAAGGGGAAAAACTGTCTCAACATGTTGATTTTATCATTATGTTAAATTATCAGTTATATTTATTAGTGAACTTCCTGTAAAATCGTAAGTGTGCTTTTACTTTAAGAGCTAAGAGTCATTGGATGTAAAGGCAGTGCTGACTTTGTCCTCATTTATTGTATCTACTGTTTTCTTCAGAAAGTCTCCAGAACTTTCCCAGTACTGTGTTATGCTTCTCCTTGGAATGGGTCAGTCAGTATCCCTCATAAAAAAATATGACTTGGAATGTTAAGAAATGGGTGAGTAAAGTGTTTATACTTCAGGGATTTCCTGAATACATTGTATATTAGCATGCTACCTGTTTATTTAGAGCTGTAAGTGAAGTTTATGGTAGAACCATTTTCACGTATGGCTGCTCCTGAAAGACAAAGGAAATATTTTAATCTTGAGATAAATCAACTCCGAGCCAGACTGAGCCCAGAATTCACATTCCTACCCGCACACTCCGCAAGTTCTGTTTCATGAGTGGATTATCTCTGATGCTTATTTATCTGATTTCTATAATATAATTTACTTCTGGCCTCAGGCGCATTGGCAGATAGAGGAAAAGTATGTGCTGTCTGTCTGGCTACTAAATTCTGTTCTAACAAAACAAAGTAAAAATATCTTAAAGTCTCTTTAGGAAAAGTGCTCTCAAAGGTGTGGCATTTTAGCTTTCTACACGCGATGGTTGAAAATTGTTGGTTTTTGAATCGAATCAGACCTATCTGGAATGGAATCCTGGATCTGTCTATTTAGTAGCTCAAATCAAAGTTATTCTGCTCTTCTAAACTTTAGCTTTGTAGTATGTAAAGGGGAGATAAATATAGTACCGACTGCATGGTATTGTTAGAATTAAATGACCTACTACAGGAAGAGTAGCCCATACACAGTAAGTACTCAACAAATGACAGCCATTATTGTTCAAAGTCTGGAATAGACGTTTTTCTTTTCAAACAGAATCTCAACAAACACATCTGTGTGGCCTGGATTGTGCTTGTGGGCCATGATAGAAACTGTGGCAGTTATGTCCCTGCACCTGGCTGGCCACATTCCTGGCCCCTCCCCTGAATGTCCAGATTCTGGTTTAACTGGAAGTTGGGAGGCAGGGCCAGGACACTCTTGCACTTTCTGTCATAGCCAAGACCAGAGCTTGGTGGGAAGGTGGGTGAGGCCTTCCTGATGTCAGCTTGCATTGCCTCGGACATTCCCAGCTGTGCCTCCTACCCAACTTTCTGGGGGATGTTTTGGGGACAGTGCATTCCCAGTACTGCCTGAGGCTCTGCTGGGTTTCTGGTCCTGCCTCCAATCTTCCAGTGCTCTTCTGGCTCAACCAGAAGTTCAGGTGTGGGGTGGCCTGGTGGTGTGTGTTGGTCCGGGAGACTGGGTGGGGTACAGTGGCAGAAAACACTTGAGCAATGAGTGTTGAGGCCCTAGGGAAGTTTTTTGTTTTGTTTTGTTTTGTTTTGTAAGTGGAATTTTACTTTATGCCATTTATCCTTGCTATATACTTTGAGCTGGCAAAGGTTGAAATCCCATCTAACGTATAAAGGCCACTGTAGTTGAGTTATGGAAACAGAAGATCAGAGGATGTCGGAAAAAGTTGAGGTGAGTTCCTGCCTTCAACAGTTTCTTCTCCTGACACCTCTGCAACATCCTCTTTCCTCCTAGCATTTGTTTTCCTTCTGCTCTTTCTAGAATGTCCATTCATTTCTGGCAATCAACAAAAACAAAAGCTGAGGTTAAAAGGAGGAGGGAGTCTCAAAATTCATCTTTGTTCATCCTTTCAATCTTAACTACTGCCTACCTTTTGGCTAGTTTCCTTTCTGAGAGCATAGGAAAAGTGAGCTTTTAAATTAATACTCAAAAACACCCCCCAAAAAAACTTGAGATGAAAACAAAACAGAGGGAAACCGGGCTAGTAAAGTAAGAAACTTGGAAAGGAGGAGGAGGAAGGATGAGCCCTTCACTCCCAAATTAATAGGAAATGTTCCAAGTTAATATGGAGCAGGTGAGGCCGCTTGTCTTACTTAAACTTTGAAAGGAATTCACTGAAATTTGATAAAATTGAAAAAGGAAAATCCAAGTGGGAGAAGACTAGCAATTGAACTCAAAAGTGTTAAGGAAATCTCGGCCAAGTGCCTGTGGATGACCCATCCAGATCGACCAAAAGAATTTAGAACTGTCTCCTGATAGTGGTATTTTTTTTTTTTAAAGCAGTGATGTATTTTATATCTAAGGTAAAAATTACCATTGTAGGCTTGCTATACTAGGCTTTATTTTCTTATTGAGCATAAATTTACTTCACATTTATTTATCTATTTATTTAATTGTTAGCCTATTGGAAACATCCTTCCATTCTGTCAGAATAAAATGAAAAGTTGATTCCTCTATGAAAGAAACTATAAATTAAAGAGTAGACCTCTCAAATATGAAAACACCAACTAAGTTAATCTTGATGGAGGTGGGGGAAATACGAAGGGGTTGGTAAATAAAGGTACAAACTTTCAGCTATACATTGAAAAGGTCTGAGTTTGTAATGTATAACATGATAATACTGTACTGTATTATTGAAAATTGCTGAGTAGAACTTACATGTTCTCACCAAAAAAAAAAAAAGAAAAAAAAAGAAAAAAAAGAAGATAAATACATACATGAGGTGATAGATGTGTTAATTAACTAGATGGGGGCAATCCTTTTACAATGCATGCATATTTCAAATCATCACAATGTACACTTTACACATCTTACAATTTTATGTGTTAATTATACCTCAGTAAACCTGGGGGAAAAGTATTAAGAACAAATGTTTTCCTTTCACAGGGTTATATTATTTATATGGATTTATATTATAAATATTTCTAAATGCTATTGCAATGGTAAAAGATCTTGCTTTGAAAAAAATCCCAGGTGTCCTCATTTCTCCAGCAGAGGGACACTCCACCAGGGATGGGTCACATTTGTCTTTGTGCCTCCTGTACTCATGTAGTGCTGGGCACACACACATTGGTATTTCTCAATCTACAGCAAACCATGGTGGAGAATAGTGAAGGAGATAATCTGAGGAAATATTATTTATTTGTTTGTTTATTTTCATAGCATTATTGTCTTGGTAGTAATCTGGTTTAGAAACCTACCCCCAGAATATTCAAATTAAAAAACTCTTGGTTGAGTGCTTATTATGTTACATGACATGACTTTAAATATGAGGTTGGACAATTAATTTTGTGAACTCATCCTAGGAAAAGTACTATGTACCTCATTGCTGAATGTCACTACAGTCACCTTTGAAGGACTCCCCTTGGGAAGCTATGCTCTGATGTCAGTGCCTAGTCCACCCTTCAAAGCAATTTTGGAACTCTTTCCGGAATGGCCATCAGAGCTGTTGTCATACCAAAATCTGACAGTTAAGTTCTCGAACTTGCCACCGAGCACTTATGTTGGCAGCACTGTATTAACAACTCAGTAAGATGTCATAACCTTGCAAAGGTTATGGGTATGACAACAGCTCTGATGGCCATTCCAGAAAAAAAGTTCCAAAATGGCTTTGAAGGGTGGACTAGGCACTGGCATCAGTGCACAGCTTCCCAAGGGGAGTACTTCAAAGGTGACTGTAGTGATATTCAGCAATGAGGTGTGTAGCACTTTTTCTAGGATAAGTTCACAAAATTAATTTTTCGACCTCATATACTGGGAGCTCAGTACTCCTCACAGTTGACATCACTTAACACTCATCCAGCCCAGTGGCGTGGCAATCCTGACGGTTGTACGCAGCATCTTGCTCATTGCCAAGACTCTTAAACAATAGCAGCAACAGCTGTGAGAGGAATCCAAGGACCAATTTGTTGGGATAAAGCAAAACAGGGCTTTGCCATATGGGAGATAAATCTCAGATGGGTTTATTAGATGTAGGATGATTTTTCTTGTAGCCTAAGGGCTTTCTGGAGGGAATCCGAAATCTTTTCACTATGTGCACATCATTGCCAGATGTGGACATAGTGAAATAAAACTTATCCTGTGTGTGTGCACGCGCACTCATGTGCATATATGCATGTGTAAAAGTGGCGAATTCTGACTCATATACCTAGTTTCAGTTTATTTCACTCTCACTTTCTTATGCAAAAATTTCTTCACGAGCCTTCTAAATATGCATCAGGACTTTCTCCTTAACTCCATATAATAAATTATGGGCCATGTTCACCAATATGTAAAACCAGAGTCAGTGAAATAATGATTAAACATGGTTATTTCATACAGGACCCCGTTAGTCTTGTACTCTAATAATATGCAATGGAATGCTCCACCAAAAGTTAAAAATCTATAATGATTATTGATACCACTAATCAGAATGTACCATGTGAACAGCTCAGGGATCTGTTGTATTTAAGCTGTCATGTGGTTGCAATCATACCTTTTTAACTGCCATCAGAGGTAACTGTCAGCAACACCATACCGTCCCTCCAGTCTATTATGGCTTCAGATCCCCAGGGTTCCATTCTGAGTCCAGGGCAATTTGTACGATACACTAATGACCTGCTGATTGTCTGCACAAAAGCAAAATCATACACTGTTCAGGCAACACAGTGATTCCGCACAAAAGTAAAGGACCGTCTGGTGTCAAAATAATACTGTGTTCTAACTTTGATAAATGTTTTTAACCCACTACAAGGTACTATTTGGTGTTAAGTCATGTGGCAGAAATAATGTTTATTCAAATAACTAACAAGTTGGCAGCAGGGAAATTTTAAGAGTGTGTGTGTATGTGTGTGTGTGTGTGTGTGTGTGTGTGTGTGAAGGATGCTGTTTAGATAGCTGTTTCTGTTTAGAGTTTTGGTTCTAATTTGGAAAAGTATAGACACTGCAGATATCTTTGTTTCAGTTGGGTCTTTATCCATGTTGGTGATTATTAAGGTACACTTTAAGTAATATGTCACCAAAGGGTTTTCCTAACAGATAGTGAAAATGCGTAGTGAAGACTATATTGATCTACCTACCTGTTGTTATTAACCTACCTCTATGGTCTACCTCACTGAGCAGGTTTGGGGCTGCGGGAGGCCAGGTGAAGCCATCTCAACATTCTATGTGTGTGTGACTACCCTACAGTAGCTTTCCTCTAAACCTGAGGACACAGAAAAGATGGTTTGCCAACCCTGGAACACCATCTAAAATCCTGCCCTGCTTCTCTTTTTCCCTTTTCCTGTGCTGCAGCACCTCTGCAGTCTGGCTCCTGTGTGTGTGTGTGTGTGTGTGTCTAATGGGCTGGTTTTTCCCTAGGGGATTTGTCACCAAGTCGTTATCTGTGCAGTGATATAAAATTCCTACTGAGACTCCCACCCAGAATTCAAAGCTTTATTACAAGACTCAGCTTGTTTGCTTGTTTATTCTTTCATTCATTTGATGATTATTTTAAACCTGTTGTTACATACCAGGCACTATGCTAACCACTGGGATGACAATGAATAAGACTTGGCCTGAGCCCTCAAGCTCCGTTGTAGTCCTGTAGGAGCAAGTGATGGTCAATTGGTAATTACCAAATACTACTTAACAGACCGTCAAGGATTGCTCCTCACCTCAGTTTCGAAAGAATTTAAAGAGAATATGAGTTGCAACATATTGGCAAAATGAGGGCTCCTACATTAGACTCCATGCTTGTTTAGGGCAGGAACTGAACCTTGTTCTTGGAATTATTTATAGTTCTGGGCACAGGGAACACATATGTTCAATGAAATGTTGGTGAATTTTTTGGAATATCTAAGAAAAGGATCTATAGCAATGGACTGTAAACCACAGATGCCCAGAGTAAGGGCTTTGGAGTCAGTTATGGGTTTAGCTTCTACTGCTATAAGCTCCACTTAGTCACTAACCAGTGACAACACTCACCCCATCAAAGTTATTCATTTCAAAGCACTTATGTTTAGCACCTATTATATGCCAGCACTTGTGCTTGGTGTTATGGATGCAAGACTGAATTAAATAGAAACGGGATCTTTCCTTCTTTGGCTCAGAGCAGAGGGGTGTGGCAGTGAACACTTTGAGAGGATTCCAACAGTCCGTGTTAAGTTTTGTGAGAAAGAGGTACTATTGTTGCCTAGACTGCCTCAGGGAAGGGGTTAGGAGGTCAAAGAGAAGAGGGCTCCAGGCCAGAGGGACACAGTGCAGGCCTGGAGTGGAGAACCATCCTGGTGCATTCCAGGGACTTAAATATATTCACAGTCACTGAATTGTCACCTGCAATGAGAGGAGCTTGAGATGAGGCTGGGGAGGTGAGCAGGGCCAGATCCTGAAGGACCTTGTAAGGAATGCAAAGTAGTTTGGACCCCATTGAAGATCAAAGGAAATTGATTGAAGGGATTTGAGCAGGGGAGTCCCACCTTGAAGCTTGTGTTTTAGAGCTCTGTCTTGGGCTACACCTTGAAGACAGGACCGAGAAGGTGAGAGACAGACCAGTTAGGAAGGTTTTCATAGTAATCCAGGTGAAACGCAGCCTTAGTGTGGAATAGTGGAAAATGCATAAGCTTGAGATGCCAGCAAGACTCACCTCTAAAACTTAGGTGGGTTGTCCAGGAAGTATCTATCTATGTAATATGAAAAATAGAGGCCTTTATGGCTGGAATTTTTCTGGACAGCCCTGGTACTATCTATGCGACTTGTAGCAAGTAACTATTTTGTGTGGAGTAACCGTGCCTATCTGATGCCAAACTTATAATACTGTATGGCACACTTTAAATGACAGTCCTCTCCTGTTGTGATCAGTAATACTCCTTCCTCCCTACTGGTATTTCTCCTCCTTTGACATACAACTTTATGCTTTTAAATAAGATCTTTGGATCCTTTTTATCCCTAGACAGTGAGTATGGCAAATGTACCTCCTTTTGCCCTCTTCTGCCTTTGTGACTACTGCAGTTCTCCCAGAATGTTCTAGGCCCTTACAAGGTTAGCTGTGAAGAAGGGGTTCTATGGAACATGTCATTCCAATCTGGGCAATGTGGTACCCAATGAAACCCAAGTTTGGTAAAGATGAGACTCTTTGTTCCCTTCCCTTTTGGAACTTTCTGGTAACTGCATTTCCTCTTCCCACCCTTGGAATGCAGCCTTGGTGTGACCTTGGCTGTCCTCGGGGCTGCTTCTTAAGCAGTTGTGGAGAGAAAATGGTTGTATTTTCTTTTTGTACAGAATAGGCCTTATTTTGACTCTGAGAATATTCCAAAATCCTGTCATATTTTCCTTTCTGACATCTCTAAAACTCCTATTTTCCCATTGGTCTCCAATAGTTAAAATCCTTTTCCATATTTTGGCCTGCTTTTTCCTCTACTCCTTATAAATACCTCCACTGTGGTCTCTATTCTTGAGTCCTGTCTCTGTTAAAGCAATCTTCTCGGTACCTTCCTCATGACAGCCTTTAAAAATGCCTTCACCGATTTCTTTCTGCATTTAAATCTGGACTTCAGGGACCTTCACTGCTCTTCAGTGCCTGATTATTTTTTTCTCTGCAGGTTTCCTCTATTTCTTCTTAATTTTCTTCTTAAAACCTGACCTCCTTATATGTTTTTTTTTTTTTTTATTTCCCTCATTTACTTTTTGTTTTCCTAGGCAGTTTTCAAGCTGTTTCCTCTCCAGCCAAGAACATTTTCTTTCCTTTCTATATGCCAAACCGAGCCTCAAACAAATCATATTCTGAAACCTCTCTCTTATTTCTCACATTTCCTAGTGTCTCCCTCTTTATGATGAGCAGATCTATCATTTATTAAGGAAGGTCTTTGCTATTGGTTTAACTCCCTTCTCTTGCCTCCATTGCCACTGCCTTGGTTTGAGGCTGACAACTGAGGTTGCATCCCATTTGGTCCCACCGTCTCGGCTATCTCTCATAGCTATGCTACACATCCCACTGTTCTCAGACATGTCTTTCTGATCTGGTGTCTTTCTCCTCTTAAACAATACAAAATAACAAAGCTTCCACTTCCTCTGGCCTGTAGAATAAGACTTACCTTCCCTAGTGCAACAAGAACCTTCATACCTTGGCCTTGGCCCTTCTCCATTCTAGACTTACCGTGTCACTTTTTTACCCTAATCCTAAATTCCAGTCACTTGGAGCTGATCAAGGAGGCATTTTATTTTATGCAGAGATCAAGAGTGGACTACTCCAAACCAAATCTAGTCGGCAGAGTTCTTTGCCACTTTTTAAAAACCAAAGCATCTCATGTAAACATCTGTTTTTCTGGTTTCTCTCAGAAACTATGGCAATACTGAACCCTATACCCGCTTGTCAACAGAGGGCTGAAGTTGAATGGGGGCTGCCGCTTTGGGTGAAGCGGGCTCTTCTCCAATTTGCTATAGTTTCTGCCACTTCATCCTGTGTCCCCAACATTGAGGCAACATGTCATTGGCCATTTATCATTGCTCTTGTACTTTGCTTCACTTTATCTAATTGTATTAAGAGAAAATTGTACCACATTTTCACAGATAAATAAAAGATGGGCAGACACCGTTTTGCATTTCAAAGAACCTATGGGACTTTCTTGACACTTTCACCCTCCTGGGCCTGTATCTGAGTTTGGACCTCTGACAAAGTGGCTTGACACTAAGGGTCTGTGTCCAGAGTGTGACCCCATCACTTCCTGACTGTGTGGCTTCGGGCAAGTTATGTAAGCATGCTCTTTGTCCCACTTTTCACTTCTGTAAATTGGGGATGACATGGCGTGTACCTCACAGAGTGTTTGTGAAGGTTATATTAGACAGTCTATGTAGAGAATTTAGTAGAAGAATTGGAACACTGAAAGCATTCAATAAATCTTAGAGACATCATTAGCACTATTATTAGTATTCTCTTTCCCCCATATTTAATAGTGGGGAGATCAGATCCATGAGGGACATGATTTTGCACAGTCTTTTGGTGCCCATTTAATCATACCTCCCAAGCTACCAACTTTACTACTTCCTAGCTATGGGCCTGGTCAAGTTATTTAATCTCACTCTGCCTTCAATTTACTATCTGTAAAATTTAATAACAGTATAATAATAATATATCCACATCTTTGGTTATGATGTGTCATCTGATGTAACCATGTACTATGTATCACAGGCATCTGGTACATAATAAGTAGGCAGTAATTGGTAGCTATTATTGTCATCAGCTGTCCTGGCAAAAGTTTGCCTCTATTGCCTCAGGGATGTCATCTAATAGTTGTGAGGACCCAAGGATCCAGGTGATCCATTTATATGCGATGCATGGTGTTTGCATGTCTACCTGGGCTTTTCAGAAATTGAGATGTAATTCACATAGCATAACATTCACCCTCTTAAAATGTACCATCTGGTGGTTTGTAATATATTCACAAAGTTTTGCAATCATCATGACTATCTAATTCCAGAACGTTTTCATCATTCTCCAAAAGAAGCCCTATACCCATAAACTGTCATCTCCCAAATCTACCCCCCAGCCCTTGCCAACCAGTAATCTTTCTGTCTCTATGGATTTGCCTGTTCTAGATATTTCATGTAAATGGAATAGTTTAATACATGGCTATAACATGGGCTTTTGCCTGTGTATTTCCCTGAAGAATAAAATTGCACCCTTTTCAGAAAACAAATTCTAGGTGGGAAGATGAAGGAGGGACTAAGCAGAATCAAGAAGAAAAAAGACAACATGGGACAAGACTGACCTCAGAAGAACAAAACCAGACATGGGTCCTAGGGGCCAAATTGAGTAGCTGGGAATGTTGTGGGGCTGTAAACAATGAGTTTAAAATGCAGCCACACTAGATTCCTGTGGATCCTTCTCAGCGCGGCCCTCAAAAACACTATAAAAGTCTCAAATGCCTATCTGTGGATTCACCTGGCAGTTGGTTAAAAATACAGATTCTGGGCTCTTCCTCAGGCTTACGGAATCAATATCTGCAGAGGATCCTGCCACGCAGTGGATATGGAAATCACTGCATTTCATGGGACATGCTTGTATGACACTCAGCCGTGTTGTTGTGTTCCATCTTCAAGAACACTACTCTGCCATGTTGATATGCTTCTTAAGGATACAAGTCTCATCTTCTTGATAGATGGTTTACAACTAGGCCTTACTTTTCTTTGCCTGTCTCAGCCTTGAGCACAGTCTTATACAAAGTAGGGGCTCAGCACCTGTTGGAAGTTCCATTAAACAGGAACCTGGAGGGTATCGCTGGGATATGGCTAGCCACAAAGTCATTGGGGTCAACAGGGCCTAAGAGGAGATCTTTCTCAAACACTTTAAGCATTCTTTGTTTGAGGCCTGGTGTTTGCCTTCAGGACTTTGACTTGTGCCCCAGTGGTCAACCACCTTTTGATCTTTGGACTCCAGTGGATGTCCCCAGAGCAGGCCACCATGGGGTCCTTCCAATGGGCTGCACGGTGCTGGTAGGTAGAGGAGTGACAAGAGAAGCATGGAGGAGT
This sequence comes from Lyroderma lyra, assembly GCA_004026885.1. NCBI lineage: Eukaryota > Metazoa > Chordata > Mammalia > Chiroptera > Megadermatidae > Lyroderma > Lyroderma lyra. The sequence goes on along the minus strand of PVJL010002491.1, from coordinate 135,556 downwards.
GGTTCCTACACCTCATAGATCAGAATTCCCCTGGAAATGTGTTAATATTCCCGTGCGTCCTCAGACCCACTGAACCAGACCATTGTTCAGAAAAGGGAAATTACTACTCAGATGCTACCAACATACTGCTCTAGAGTTTGAAGAACATGGTCCTCCTGCCTGTGTCTGGAGCAGACAAGGTTTGTGCTCGTGACAATTTACTTGGGCAGGATTTGGGATTTGGGAGACCTAGGTTCAGTCTTGGTCCTAGCTTTTAGTTGGTCCCTGTGTGACACTGGGTAAGCCACTCACGTTTTAGTTTGTTCCTTTGCAAAGTGGGTGATTTGGACTAGGATTAGATTCCTGGAACACAGACATGATCATTAATATCTGTGGGTGCCTTCTCTGTACCCTCAGATGTCAATTCTAGAGGATCCTCCTCTTCAAGTGCTCTGAGGACAGATCTACTATCTCAGTCTGGAGTTAGCAACTGTCCAGTGTCATTGTAGGCAAAGTCGCTGAAGCCCACTGTTTGCAGGTTTGGTAGTGGGGGAGATTAAATAGGAAGCATGGGAACCTTCTCCACTTTGCTTGCTCACGTGTCCCCTTCTGTCTCTTCTTCCCATATTCCAGTAATTAAGAGTTTCATGCATATAAACTCCATTTTTAAATTGCAGATATCCCATGGGAATGTTAAAGTCACTGATTGTTAATACTCTAGTAGTTGAGTAAATCTAACAATTTGGAAGACTTTCTGTTTAAATAATATTCTGAATTTAAAAAAAAATTGAGTGGGTGGATAAGAGCATGTGTTTACTTGGTTCCTGGAGTCTGAGGAAGGGAACAGAATGGCTCAGCAAGGAAGAGGGTGGCAGCCAGACAGTTCTTGATATGGTGGTTTTGCCCAGTACCTTGGCAATGGTGCTGCAATACATCTCCCATGATGCTTTTGGCAGAAATGCCCTAAGCCAGTGATGCTTCATCTAGACCATCTTATCATTCTGTCTTCTTCCATTAACAACTCTAGAAATCAGTCATTTCCTGGATAAGGCTTGAGTCACCATGCTTTTAATTTTCCATGGGATCTTAAATCCAAGTGTATACCCAAATGAATTATTTATTCAGCTCTCCCTCAGGTCATAAATTCACAACTATGTACAGGTCAGCCCTGTGAAACACTGTGAAGAAGCAGAAGCTGTTTCTGGATTCTGTGAACTCTTTCCTTTTCCCTGAGTATGTCCCTCCCTAGCCCACTCATTCTACATCCTGTCTGCATGCAGATTCACTGTATTTAATGGCAGTTATATTTTTTCCTCTTTCTTTGGTACAGCAAAATAAATAAAGGGAGGCAGAGTCCTTAGGCATGCTTTGTGTGTTCCTGTAGTCTCTACCACATTGTCTGGAAAACCACAGACTTCATGTAGATGCCAATGAATACATCATCGAGTTTTAAGCCGTGTATTTACCAAGATTCTCACTTGAGCCATGGCTTAACTTTTTAATCTTTGATTTATAATTTTACAGTTGCTGAGACAGAAGGGAAACCCACTGCTTTGGAGGAGCATGGCCTTTTCTTATATTACTTCCCACCACGGCCACTGAGCTTCTTGAACCCTGACCGCTGGATACCATCATCAAGAAGACCTTATGGATGGGCTACCTACTCCTGAGAAAAGAGAATCACCAACTGCAGTTCTAACTAGATTACCTTCTTCATGTCAAGTAATGGCTGCTACCAGGGTTAGCTTAAAGAGAGACCAACTGGACAAGTGCTTGGAAGACTAACCTATAAGGGCGCTAACACAACTATGGACATATAAGAAGAGGAATATAATGTCAGCAGTTTTAGGGACAATTCTGTATAATTCTGTATAGTCATAAACTGTCTATCTTCCAGTTCTAAGATGTTAATCTTTAGTGTGTCTTCATCCACTTGGGGTTGAGGTTAACAGAGATCAAGTCAAATGGCGCTTGAACTCTTTGCCTATGGGCTGGGTGATCAGATCTTGTATGGAGTTCATAAGATCAGTGGAGACACCAGGTAGAGTTGGGAATCTTAAAAATATATTTGGCTGATGGGTTATATTGTTGGCTATTTGCAGGTGAAGACATCAAGGATTGTTTTTGGAAGTATGAAATATGGAACTGATGGTCACATTCAATAATTCAACAATTAGTCAAGTGCCTACTGGACATTGTGGAAATCTAAGAGCAAGATGGACGTGGTCCCTACCCTCACAGAGCTTACATTTTTGCTTTTTCTTGCATATGAATAGCAAGAGTAAACCAGTGGCCACAAAGATATCCTCAATCCCAGGTTTTCAATTAATGGAGTATTTCCTATTGCCTTTACCATGTCTAGTGACCATGCTTTTATAAGACTTACAAGTCTGCATTCTGTAAATGCTTTCTGAACCAGTGTGGACTGTGTCCTTAGCAAGCTGTGTAAAGTCCCATGGCACCAGGGAAAGGGGTTAGGGTTTGTAGGGCTCCTCAGGAGGGAGATATGAAGTGACTTACAGGAAATACAAAGGGATATAATTCAGGAACCCGCCATTGCTTCTATTCTATGTAGGAAAACTACAGTGTGAGAGATGCTGGGCTGGGAACTTTAAGGCTCGGGCTTTAGTCTTTAATATTAGCAAGCTATGTGACTGTGGGCAAGTGAAAACACATTCCCCTTGAAGACCTCTTGGATGATGCCAAGGCCCCTTTCTGGCTCTAAAAATGTAAACATCAAACCCCAGATGACTAGACAACAGGCCAGTTTTTAACTCTTTTGTTCCTAAGCTGTCAGGTCAAATAAATATGCAGTAGTCACTTGACTATTGTTTTTTTGGAGGACAGTTTATCAACATTGTAGACCACAATGAGTCTACCTTTCCCCTTTGGAGTTGAGAAGGTTCTAAAAACATACTGGATAGAGCCTATTCAGGTTCCATCCTGTCTTCTATCCCCGCCTTTTCCCCTCTCCTTTTCTTCACCTCATTTCTACTGAGCTATGTACCAGGTATGTGATAGGTTTGGAGATCCAAGGTAAACCTGACATTTTTCCACACTCCAGAAGTTTTTCTAGAAGAGGGGACAAAGCCCTCCTTCCTTTTCATTTGCTGGCTTTCCTTTTGGTGAGAATCAACCATGTTTCGGGGGAACGTGCTGGTGGAATACCCAGAGGAACCACTATAGGCAGATGCCTCATTCTGCTCAAGCAATTTCCAAGTGCCTTGAGATAAACCTGCAGGTAATCTTTTAGGCCCAGGGTCACCACAAAAAGATCCATGTCCAGATACAAAGAAGTGACAACTTTTTACTTCTTGGGATACATGTAGAGGGACAGTCCTCCATACAGTGATGACTACTGTTTACACCAACTCCTGCAACCCATCTCTACCTAGGTGGAGAGAATCTAGGTGACCACTTCCTAAACTTAAAAAAACACGAACCTCTCAATAAATAAACATCTTTTATTTATATTATGCTTCATATGTTAACTATAGTTGGTGGCCTTTTTATAAAAGGAAAAGAAAAAACACTAATTAGACAAAAAGATATTGCTATGACTTATTTAAAAAAAAATTTTTCCCTCATTGTGAATCCTAAGTAACTTCTCCTTATCCTTGTTTTTTCCATCATTAGCAATTCTATTTGATATGAGTATATATCTTTAAGTGTGGAAAATATTTTATGGAAAAATAAATCTATGAAATGTCATAATCACAATTGCCAACACAAACTTTTTGATTTGAGAATTTTATCCTGGGAAATCGTTTTTACCCCCTTTTATTCTTTTTATTAGATTCACATGTACCAGAGAACATAATGTTTAGACATTTACAGCCCTTATATAGTGATAAGCCCAACGGGTCTATTTCCCATTTGATGCCTTACATAGCTATTAAAATTCCTTTGTCTATATTCCCTGTTCTGTACTCTACATCCCATGATGACACACACACACACACACACACACACACACACACACACACAGAGTAATAGTTGACATTCAACATTGATTTGTATTATTTTCAGGTGTACAACACAGTGGGCAGGCATCTATCTAATTTATGAAACGATACCCCAGATGGGTACATGTGACACCCTGCATAGCTTTTTCAAAATCATTACCTGTACTCCCCATACTGTGTCTCACATCCCATAACCACTATGTGTCTACCAACTTGCATTTCTCAGTCCCTTCACCCTTCCCACCCATCCCCACACCCTCCCTCCCATCTGACTCCGTCCTGGGAAATAGTTTTAGGGACTTCAATGTTTGGCTTAAATGGTGGAATTAATTACTTTTGACTCTTAATTTTGCTTCTCATTTGAGAATAAGGAATGTACTGACACCTTCAGTTACAAAAAATGCCTGTTTTTCTCCATAGCCAAAAGCTTTGATTTTCTCTATAGCTTTTATTTATTGCAGAGGTATGGCCTTACTAAGTGGATGGATTAGCGCTTCATCTCTTCTCCTTGCCCTTACTTTTCCTCTTGTAAATATGCTAAAAACAGTGTAAGGTTCATAAATCCATTGACTGATAGGACTCAGAAGAGGAACAAAGGACCTGGTAACTCAAAAAGATGGAAAAATCAACCCTGGAATAATTGACAGCATATTCAAATACTTTAGTGCATTGTTACTCCAAGTAAGCAGAAGCCGTATCAGTAAATCTATATGACTCTAAACATTGTAATGAAAAGTTCATTGCAATGAACTTCTTTTTCTTACATATAGGAATTGTAGGGGATATTCTGTGGACAGTTTCATATTTCCATATATCTGGATATTAGCCATTGTGAAGACAAAACACACAGAGGGTGGAGTGGTCTTTCCACCTCTGATTTGCACAGTTGTACCCCCAGCCATTGACTGTAAGACAATTTGAATTGTTTTCTCTGTCCCTCTTGAGAAAAAACAAAAATCTCATTTTTCAAGCAATTAAAACTCTTCTTCTTCAGCTAGGATTAAACAATTAAGAGTTCTGTGTCCTTGTATATAATTGTATGGTTCATCTTTCTTGTTTTAATGATTGACAGAAAATTGATAAATGGAGACATCTCTGAATCAGGGTTTGGATATGCTCTGTTGGTGGCCCCATTGCTAATTTGTTTGACTGTTTTGTGAGATTTCTTACTCTGTAATGGAAAGATTTATTAAATATGAGGGGTGCAAAGCTTTCTGAATACTAATGAACTTATTTGCCAAAATTTAAATGTTCTTTCTTGTCAGTGAATGCCTGTCTCACTTAATAGGATTCAAATTGAATAATGAAGAAAATTAGGCTATATCATACCCTCAAGAGAAATCGTGTGTGAATTGTAACAGAATAGTGAGGGGGAAAAGGGATCATATTTTCGGAAAAAAAGTAGAAAATGGGGTCATCTATGAAAGGATTAACTCAGAGAAACCCAATGCTTTTCAAAGAACATACTCACAGTAATTCAGTGAGCAGGGCTTTCCCACTGCACAAGTGATCTCTACCTTTGCTGGCTTAGAATGAGAGTAAAGTCATAATCATATGGAAATAAATGTTAGGTTTCAGTGGTTACAATTTACTAACCTTATTCTGGTATGAGACATTATACACCTGTGATGAAATGGAATCAGTAAGCTTGAAAAGTGAACACAGATATCTAGAGAAGTACCATAAGGAGATAAATTTTGAGAAGGTATCCCAATTTTTCCTGTAAGCATGGTATAATAAGGCGACCCCTTGGTCAATGTGTTTACTTCCATTGTCTTGGTGTCATCACTAATAAAGTTAATGATCATGATGCCTTTCCTTTGCCAGCATTTCCTTTCCCACACTGAAGGGCACTGTGGGAACCAGATGGCTGCCTTCTTGACCAGGGAGACAGGCTGGTAGTATTTCAGCAGCCATAAAAACTGTTGAACATTTTTGGGGACAGAAAGAGAATATGTGTGTATGAGTTACACAAAGTGATAGTGGGGAAGTGAGGGAGAACATAAGGTTGGGACTGTGCAAAGATGAGGATTGGTCCCTGTCATCCACTTGAAAAAGGAAGGCATCTATTGGGAAAGAATGAGGTGAGGAAGGATCCTAAAGTAGAGAAAATTAAGGAAAGAATGAATGTCTCCAGAGTTCGCTAAATTATCCTGAGATTTCAGGAGGAGGAAAGGAAGATCAAAAGATAAGGAAGAAGGTCTCAAAGCCTGTGATGTTTCAAAAACAAAACACACACACAAAAAAATTTCAAAACTAAAATCAACCTCTTCTAGAAAAAGAGTCTGGGCACTGCCTGAAAGTTTGATGACAGTAGGATTGGTATGTAGGGCTGGATTTTCAATCTGTGAGAGAGTGAAATTCATAAGCCGTTGATGTGTTTTTTTGGCCACGATACCAGGCTTCTGTTGCTAAGAGAAGAAAGAATGGTCACTGCATCTCGGATGTACACCAACCAACCATGCGGTATGTCTTCTGAGATTTGTATCATCCCCAAACAACTAGAAAAGAGACCCAGTGTATTTGATTGCTTTGATGGAAAGGTTTGAGAATGATGAACCTAGATTCCCTGTTTGGAGCGATAATTTTATATTAAAAATTAAGGAAATAAATAGAAATCTTTTTCCGGGGACATGGTCACCTCCACCATTTGAAATCATAATCTGTACCTTCAGAAAGAAAAACCTCAGAACCGGAAAGTAGTAAGAGGAAAGAGAGGGCTCATGGGCCAAGGAGCACGAAGGGGAAAACGAAGGCTGCAAACCAAATAAGACTGCACCATTTGTGAGAAAATTAAGTGAACATGAGAGTTGGAAGGATAATGAGGGCAATGAGGTATATGAGATAAGAAGACATTGAAAACTAGGACATTACTGGGGGGAGTGAGGATGAATGATGGATTTCCTGGGAGATGACTGAGGCAAGGAAGGGAGGAGGTAATGGGGATGGAAAGCAAAATGGGACGAGTGGCTGTCAAAGGCAAGTTCAAACGCTTGGTAGCATGTCTCCCAACGTTTGGAGAATGCACACACCCTAAACATGGAAGAGAGCAAGATGAAAAGAGTTCATGGTGGACATGGCACTGTGAGGACAGTAGAGGAGCAATAAGCATCATTAGTCCTCAGGAATGAAAGCATTTCCAGAGCAATGGATTAGTCAGTGTTGTCCACTCATCTATGAATCACGTGGTCTTCATCCACCTTTTATAAAAGGTTGAACTATAAAATGAATGCTGTGAAAGGAAAGTTAAGCAATATCAGGAGAACTTGAAGAAAAGTTTGCATTTAGAACAATTGCACTGGGGACTGAACAAGCAAACACTGTTCACTCCCTTTTCTATAAAAAATTTTGAAATGCAGCCTCTTAATGAAAGAACTAGAGAAATTTTATCCAAATAGAAATGTGGACAGTGAGGAGGGTGGGGGTAATTTTAACTGTAGTAAGTATTTTAGAATATATTTTCATATATTTTTTTTTGCTCATAAAAAGGAGTGAGATTAAGTTAAAAAGCTTCTGAGTATTGCTTTGAATGCTTTGTTTTTTTTTTAAATACTAGTTAATCTATTTATTTTTTTTATTGTTAGACTTATTGGGGTGACATCTGTTAGCAAGGATTACATAGGTTTCAGTTGGATAAGAGGATTTATAGCAATGTAATGTATTCCTAGTAGTAGCAATAACACGAATTTTTCAAGAACATTACTTATCTGAAGCAGGTCTCAATGCCGGTGATCATCCTTTTGCTTTCTTGTGTTCGTGAAGGGGAATCCTTTCAGTCAGACAGTACCAGGCCTCCTTCAAAGCGAAGCTGATAAAGTAATTTAGGTGGAAAGGCCTAATGAGATAATGATGCCAAGGCCAGTTAACACCTAATAAGAACACAGTCACCAGGGATGATGTTGTGGCTTATTAATTATAATGATGATATGAAGGAAAGAGACAAGTGGCCCTCATTGAGCAGAGTGCACTCAGAAGTAAAGCTGCTTTCCCAAAGGGCAAGTCCCAGTCAGAGTTAGAAGTAAGGCAGCACTTAGCAAAGCTGGAAATTTATGGCCGTTGGGTTATCCTGGGACCACAGAACTGGAGGCCAAGCAGGAGGTAAGAGATGCCTTCGTGAGGGGGGCCAGAGCTAGAGTGGTGTCCGCTGTGGTTGCAGGGCCGGGCCATGCATGGGAGTCACAGACTCCAGGCTGAGCTTTGGAGGCGGTCCACTTGCCTTAGATTCCACAGTGGTCATTCGTGGGCAGACGGGCAGGTGTCCAGAACTGGCCTGGGTCTGCTTCCAGTTCTGTGACCTCCCCCTCCACCCCACATGGTCTTCTGAATCAGACCCATAGCATGGCTCTTCAATCAGTGTGGGTGCCCTGCCCTGTTGTGGGAGCCCAGAGGCTCGTTTGGTTCTGTTTTTAGAGGCACAGATCTAGCCTTTATTTGCTGACTTGAAGGTTTCACGGTGTTAGCCACTTCCCTCACTCTGCTTCCTGAATTCCCTGTGGGTCTGGACACCTCCACGTTCACCCAGGGAAGGGGAATTGTAGTATCAGTTCATTGCAGATATATGAATGTCTGCATTAGTCACACGGGCAGGAATCGAGAATTCCAGGAAGCTACCATATGAAAAAATAGGGAGCTTTTGGGAATCCTGTGAGTCCTCAAAGGGAGGCATAGAAGCTTGAAAGCCAGGATCATTTGGATGAAAGTTTTCCTCACAATGTGGATCTCTCTCTTGTCTTAGAATCTAGGGCTGTCACTCACTCTTCCCTGGGTCTTTGGTTGCCATCCCTACAATGACAGGGTGTGGTTGTCCACATGTTTGTGTGCTAATTATTTTATTAGCTGGATGAGGGCCATCTCACAGGATTTTTCTTGTCCTATGTGATGATGTCACTGACGCTGCCATAGAAAGGAAATAACATTCTCATCATTAACCTTTTAAAGTAAATATATCTTACTTTCATTAACTGTATGGTTTGAGAGACACGTAAAGTGACAAGTGCTGGCCTGGAAGTCGGAAGCTATAGCTCTAGTTCTGATTCCTATACGTACCAGTCCTGTATCTTTGGGTAAATCCCTTGCTTTTCTGGGCCTCAGTTTCTCCATCCATAAAATGAAGTATGCTTTTTTGTTTGTTTTAGAATTGTCTTTATAGTTTTAAAGGCATTTCCAGCCTTAAAAATCTATATTTAAGTGTATATGTTCATAAGGATCCTACATTTATTAATCCTTTATGACAGATATTATTGGTAAACGCATAGTACAACAAATATTGCCTTAAATCCATGGCTCAGAGTAGAATATTAAGGTCGGGTTTATCAATGAACCAATGGCAGAACAAATTTATTGAGCCCTAACTATGTGGCAGACACACCAATTTTAAAGGCAGGTACATTACAGGTGAGGAAACGGAGGCTTCAAAAGGTGAAATAGGTAATTCAGGATCATGTAGTTAGTTAATAGGGAGGTGACAACAACGTTTAAATCCAGGTCTCCCTGAAACCTAAGCCCTTGACTTTAAATATCACTGTGTGAATCTCCCACTATTTAGAACTCAATACTTAACGCCCCTTACCTGTTGGCACCAACTGGTGGTAGAAGGAAGGAGGAAGGCAGGAAGTAGTCGGAAAAATCTCCCCAGTTGATTCTGACACACACATCTCTGCCTCTACACCCACCCCGAGGCATCACCGGGCCAGAGTCACACTAACGTGACTACATAACAGTACCCTGCCACAGGACTCTCTGCCGTGTCTGCATTCTCATGGCTGCTCCAGTACGGCTTTGAAGGAGGCAGCAGTATGTGACACAATTATTCTCTTATCTTCTAATGGGAAACTGAAGCAAAGGGAATTGAATAATGCAACTTCATACCCCCCAGTGGTCACAGAATCGACATGGAGTCCCAAACCTTAAGATTCCAGCCACCACAAGACATTGTCTTATTAGCCAATTCAGTAAGTAATCTATTGTATATAGATAGAAAATGTCACTTTCCCCTACTGGAGTTTCCTTAGTAGATGTATCATTTCAGTGACGTTAATTTATTTGGAGTATCTCTACAACCAGCCATTGACAAATACCAAATGGAGGAGAACAAAACAGTGACTTTCTAAACCTTCACTTACAGGTCCCATAAAAATGCTTCATCAAGGTTGTTAAGAGGATTTAGGTACCAAAGGCAAAGAGGGGTTCTTCCTTGTTCATATATTCTTCGAAAGTAGTAAAAAGAATCAATGCTTTTTGAAAATAGAAGTATCAACACTTAGAATTTCAAATTACTTTTCTATAATTTATTTTGATGCCACATGGACAAGTCCCCAGATTTAGTCTTAATCCACAAGTCTTTACAACCTAAAATGTCTTTGTTTGGTCTTCTTTCTATATTTTGGTTTCCCCTTTTTCCTTTTGCTGAACAAATTCTCAATTGTTGCTGAGTATGGCTGCATTCAGCTGATTGTACAAAATTAGAAATAGCCAGCTATAGAATTTGATTATATAAGGGTACAATAGAATAAATACAATATTACCATTTAAAAGACTGAGGCAGTTCTATATGGAATGATCTCTAAGATATATAGTTAAAATTTAAAAAGCAAGATATAGAAAAACATGTACAGTAAGCTGCTATTTACATAAATACAAGCCTGTCTGTTTACATATTGCCTAGCTGTGGAAGGACATTTAAGGAACTGGTAATAGTGGCTGCCTCTGGGGAGAAATTTACTGCTGAGAGATTGGAAGGAGAATCTATATATACCCTGTTGTCCCTTTTATATAGTGTATCATGTTCGTGTATTACCTATTCATATTTTTTTATAAAAAAGGAGGTAGAATTATTTTTATTGAGATGGAAAAATATAAAAGATCTATTGTTAGGCACAAAGAGCAAGTTGCAGAATAGTATGAATAGTATATGATTCTATTTTTGTAAAGTAATTATATATACATATGTGTATGTGTATACATGCACGCATACACAACTGTAAAGATATGCACCAAATTGTTAACAGTGGTTCCCCCTAGAGAGTAGCATATGAGAAAGTGTGTGTGTGTGTGAGTGTGTGTGTGTGTATGTGTATGCTTTCATTTTTTATCCTAGATACTTCTATATTGTCTGACTTTTTTTTTCACACAAGGCATATACTAATTCACAATAAGTAACTCATAAAATCTAAACCCAACAAAAGATTTACTTGATTTCTACACACCTATAAGTAAAATTTCCAGTATTAGTCTTTCTGACCAGTCATGTATGTATGTATGTGTGTGTGTATATGTATGTGTGTATACGTGTGTGTATGTGTATGTGTGTGAGTATGTGTGTGTGTGTATATGTGTATGTGTGTGTATATGTATGTGTATGTGAGTGTGTGTGTATATATGTGTGTGTGTGTATATGTGTGTATGTGTATGTGTGTGTATATGTATGTGTCTATATGTGTGTGTATGTGTGTGGAGGTGTATGTATGTATGTGCGTGTGTATATAGTTGTTATATCACACGGATTCACTTCAGATCTCTTCCTTGACCTCTTCGAAATTTCCTGAACTTCCTTTTTCTTTATCTTTACTCTTCCTACATTCCTCTTTATCAATAGGACCCATCTAAGGTCATGACCAAGAAATCACAGTAATATTGCTGAGAATTCCTCTCTCAACTTGTTTCCCTTTAAAGTAATCTGAAATAATGCAGCTAAAAATCTTCCTCATTCCTGCTTTAGGGACTTCAACCTGGGTTAAATCTGTTTACCCATTTAAAGAAAATTTCTCTTTTTGGATCATTCCCATCTGCACACAGATACGCTAGAGCAGTATAGCTTTGATCTCAAACAAAAACAAAACCCTTTTGTTTGTTTTATTTTAGTGAGGAAACCTCCCCTCATCCTCTTTTAATTTCACAACTCTCCAAATACCATCCTATTTCTTTGTACTTAGAGGAATTTTTCTTGAAAAAGTTGCCCTTACATTTGTAAGAACACTTCCTCCCCTCCCATTTCTCTCGGGCTTTCAGCCCTACCACTCTCCCTAAATTCCTTGTCAAGGTCATTATTTACTTGCCAAATCCAATGGTCAATTTTCAGTTCTCATCTTCTCTAACTCTCAGCTTATTGGTTGCAATCCTCCTTCTAGAAACAGCGTTCTGTTGGCCTTCTGGACATGTCTCTCTCTCGGATCTCTTCACAGTCTGCTCCTCAGTTTCTTTTTATTTCTCTTTACCTTGAAACACCAGAGCTGCTCAAGGCTCAGTTCTTGAGCCACCTGCTTTCTCTATTTAAACTCATTCCATTGGCCATCTCATCTAGCCCCTTGACTTTGAAAGCCATTTCCATGCTGATGATTTCCATGTTTTATGTCCAAATCCCAACCTGGACCTAAGTGACAGACCCTTTGTCTTCTTGACATTGCTATTTAGCCTTCTATCAGGCATCTCAAACTTAACTTGTTCAAAAGATAGACCCACCTTCCACCACCCTCCTTTCTGTATTGGTAATGGTGACTCAGTTGAAGCTCCACTTTTAAATCATGTCCTGAATTTAATTACGTTCACTATCTCCGCTACTAAAGCCCTAGTCCCAGCCTTAGTATCACTCACCTGAATTCGTTCAATAGTGACTGGGGTGATTATGATCGGCCAATGAAATTCATCAGGTGTAACAAATGTATCACTCTGGTGGGAGATGTTGATAGTAGGGGTAAAACTGTTCCCAAAAATAAAGTTTTAATTTAAAAATGCCTTCAAAAATATAAATCAGATTATGTCACTGCTCTGCTCAAAACCCTCCAATGGCTACCATTTCACTCAGGGTAAGATTCGCAGTCTGTACCATGCTTTTCAAGGCCTATAATACTTCCTGTACTCGGCCCGCATCTCTGAACTCATCCCCTCTCACACCCCCTTCACTCCTGTCATGCCACATTGACCTCTTTGATGCTTTTTCAACATGCTGCCACCTCAGGGCCTTTGCTCTTGTTGTAGCATCTGTCTCCAATATTTTTTTTCAGGCATCCATGTGGCTCAGTCTTTTATCATTCTGCCTGTTACCTTATTGGAGAGGCTTCCCTGAACACCTGTAGACTAGTGCTTGCCTATCTTACTCTGCCTCTTTACCCTGCTTTGCTTTTCTTCTGAGCAATTACCAACATCTGAAACATTATACATCCATTTGACTATTATTTGCTTGTTATGTATCCGTATTGGAATGTAAGCTCCATGAGAACAGGAACTTTGGCTTGTTCACCACGGTATCCTCAGCATTTAGAAAAACAATTGTTAAAGATAAAAGTGCTCAATAATATTCACTGAATGTCGAATAAAGAACATTGAGAGGTTCACTATATGTTCCTTTTGCAAATTCAAATTATACAAAATTTGTCTTAGGACAGGTTATTTCTCAATCACAACTTTCTCATTTTTTTTTTTAAAAAATTGGTTTTCATGTTTTATTTTGAAATAATTATAGACTCACAAGTATTTACAAACCTAGCACAGAGAGGTTCCAGGTACCCTTTACCCAGCTTCCCTTAAAGGTTACACTGAACATAATTGTCTTTTTAAAAAGTTATTATTATTGTCTCTGTTTCCTATATTCAAGTTCCTCCTGTTTTCTTCGGTAAGTCTTTCTACACGGACTTTGAGAACTCTTCATCTCTTATTTCATAGTGAAACCATTGATGAACTGTCTTCAATACCAAAATCAAATCCCTTTTTTAAGATGTCTGTCCTACTCAAAAGAGCGATAGAATACTTCAATTAAGTGAGAGAAAATATTTTTTATCTTATTTTTACTTATTTTTACTATTAACAAGGAATCCAAGAGAGGAGACAAGAACAGCTAAAATGAGCATGTATTAAACTCTTTACAAAAGCCCCCTTCATATTAAATATTAATTAGAAGCCCACCCCGGGCCCGGGTTCTTCTCCCATAATCAGTCTCCTTCCCAGTGTTTGTAGGGTGATCATTTGTGCTGTTTGCCTGAAATGTCCTAGTTCACACCTGTTGTTCCAGCATAATTGTTAATTGCAACCTCCTTCACTTCCCAAAGAATCTGGGTTTGGACAATAAATTATATGGTCAACCTAAGTATTAGGGTCTCTGGGATAAACGGTCAAGGCGCCATTCCTATTTATTGGTATTACCTTGTCACAAGCTGTAAAAACAGTTTTCCTTTTGATTGTTTCTTCCTGAGTTGTCACAAAGACCTTCACGTAAAATCACTCTGTCCCATTAAAGCAATTATTGAAACCCCTTTCAGTAATGACCACTTGTTTGAGTTTTCCTCCTCAAATTCCAAGGACCAAATGTAGACATGGCGGCTGCTGGGTCAGCATCATAATTGTTCAGAGCCACAGCCTCGTACAGGGAAAATTTTGTCTGATTATGTAACCCACAAGGATCTTAAAGAGACATTTTTTCTTGGCAACATTATCTGGTAGAAATAGTCTGTGATGGACTACTAATATTAGCCCAGATAATGGAAAACCCAACGTACTTAATTTCAATGGAGCATACAGAGGGTGTCAAAACATGTATACACATTTTAAGGAAGGAAAAAACCGTATTAAAATTGTAATACTCAATATATACTGATAACAAAAGGTGAAGACAAGTCACATTTGACTTCTGTAATTACAAGAGGTGCTCAAAGTTTTTACCATCAGTGTCCAGACACTTCTGATTATGGCGAACTACTGCTTGAGCAACGCTGACCAAAGTGTCCACTTGTATCACTGCACATGGCATTCCAACTTCTTCCTGAAGTACCACCAGTGGACCCAGTTTTCTACAGCACACCACATCCTTTAAGTTCCCCCATAGGTAGAAGTCGAGGGGTGTTAAGTCAAGAGAATGTGGGGGAAAATCAAACAAAGTTCTCAAATTTCAAATACCACTTCCAAATGGTCTTGTGCTCCTCGAAAGACAACTGTGTCCCTGCCATTTTCTTTCACTGTCCAGCCTGTCACATTGTGATGCTAGCCTTCGTTTGATGAATGCTATTTTGAGTGAATGTCATACTACAAATTGCTCCTGTAATTCAATTCAACTTTGAAAAGTAATACATAGATAACATCTCCTAAAACTTTGTATACATTTTTGACACCCCGGTGTACAAGGTCGGACAATTAATCCTTAGAACTGCTACACACCTCATTGCTGACTATCACTGTGGTCACCTTCGAAGTACTCCTCTTGGGAAGCTATGTACCGATGCCAGTGCCTAGTTCCCACCCCCCACCCTTCAAAGCAATTTTGAAACTCTTTTTCTGGAATGGCCATCGGAGCTGTCATTGTGTGTAAAATCTGACAATTAAGTTCGGGAACTTGCCATTGTGCACTTGCATTGGCAGCACTGTACGAACAACTCAGTTAGGTGTCATAACCTTGCCAAGGTTATAATGGCCATTCCAGAAAAAGAGTTCCAAAATTTCTTTGGAGGGTGGACTAGGTGTTGACATTGGTGCATAGCTTCCCAAGGGCAGTACTTTGAAGGTGACTGTAGTACTATTTAGCAATGAGGTATGTAGCAATTTTTCTAAGATGAGTTCATGCAATTAATTGTCCAACCTCATATACATACATACATATGTACTGTATCTTCTTTTGGCATGTTACGCTGAGTAGTCTGTGTGCGTGTGTGTATATCTATCTATCTATCTATCTATCTATCTATCTATCTGCAATTCTCAAGAGATTAGCTCACTGTCTTTTAGCCAAAAATATAACAAGGATTTATTAATGTGCCAAGGTGAGGGCTTAGGTGTCAGAATTAGGAAATCTGAGACATGATCATTTGGTTGAAGAATTCTAGATTCCTTGAATATTCTTGTTCCATGAGTCATTCACAAGAAACCTTACAGGCTGCCATAGTAACTGTAAGTTTCCTACGTAGAAAGGGAGAACAAAGTAGGGGTGGGGTACATATTTGTGGTGGAGGGGTGACCTTTTTAACAATATATTTTGCTGGAAAGTCTATACTAGCAGGACCTAGTGGGCAATTCTAGTAAGTGGTTCTTGGCAATATTTACTTATTTTGAAAGCACTTTTCCTCTCTTCTAATTCCCCTGCCCAGAGGTGTAATTTTGCAATCTGTTTACCTAAGGTCCCCTCACTGCGGTCCTCCCCTGATCTAATATGCTCTGTCAGGGGTGTTCAACCTTTTTGGGCCACATTGGAAGAAGAAGAATTGTTTTGGGCCACACATGCAATAGACAAACACTAATGATAGCTGATGAGCTAAAAAAAAAGGTCACAAAAAAAATCTCATTATGTTTAAAGAAAGTTTATGAATTTGTGTTGGGCCGCATTCAAAGCCATCCTGGGGTGGCCTGCGGGCTGCAGGTTGGACAAGCTTGCAACTTCATCTTACCGTGTTGACCACATTTCTTATCAAATTCTACCTGCATCATGCCCATTCCCTTTGGATATTTATTTCTGCTTTCCCAGGGTTTGGAGCGCTACCTGGTAATCTAATTAGAATGACAATAGAAAGGGTAAAACCATTTTCATATGCCGTCCCTCTTACCACAGAAATGAAGGTAGGGGTTTACACTTCCATGGGCAAGCAGCAATATTTTAACTCAAAGATGTGACTTTTTAGTGATTAAAGCTTCAGGAGCTATGTTGCAAATTGCGTCTACATTCCCTCCCAAATTTTGGGGACATGGACACATCTTTAGCATCCTTAAAATCATGCACATAGACAAATCCCTGTCCTGAGGGAGGAAGGCCCAGCCCTTGAGCCTGGTACAAGTCAGAGTGTCTGTTTTGTACAGCCAGGTCTCATCATTGCTGAGAGAGGAGGTGCTGGCAGGGAGCGAGACCCAGGGAGAATGTGCTTAACCTGCTCTGTCAACAGGAAGATCAAGGACTATATATGGTTTGGTACCATGAAGGGGTGCTCAGCACCCCTCCCACTTGCACACACACCCTCACCCAGTCACTCCCAGCCTCACCCCGTGGTTTGCCTACAGGCTGATTCCTGAAAGATCAGAAAGACGAATGATTCACAAGTGCCTGCAGTTGATTCCTACTTAGAATATGTAATCTCACAATCCACGTCTGTTTTCTTTTAAGTGCTTACATGCCTCTGATCAAATCTTCACTCTGTTCTATAACTGTCCCTTTGAAAACAACAGCCATCCTTTATTTCTGATTATTTAATGACTTAAGCCAAATAACTTAAAAAATGCCTACCGCAGTTTTGATTTGACATTGTTTATGTTTCATTCTTGTTACGCCAATCCAAGACTTTCAGAATATCTTCATAGCCTAGCCAGGACACATTCGCTGAGTTATTGACTGGGCAGGGCTCTAATTTAAGCTCTTAGGAAAATTTCCCACGTGCCTTACAGTGATTTTCAGTGAGAATCAAGAGCACCATTGTTGGTTCCTAATAATTATGTGGTTTCTGTATGTAAACGCATGTCTTTCACACAGATAAATGCACATAGGGCATAGGATTTCCAGTGCTGGCTCAAGTACACATGCACACACACACACACACACACACTCACACATGCACCATGATTCTCTGGTCTTCACTTACTATTCTCCCATTTGAGGTAACTTCTCCACTGCTCCTATAATAATAATAATAATAATAATAATAATAATAATAATTATTATTATTATTATTATTGTTAAATTTATCGAGGTGACATCGATTAGTAAAAATTACATAGGTCCCAGGTGTACAATTCCACAGTGCATCGTCTATTGCTTTATGTGTTTACCACCCAGAGAAGTTCTCTTTCCATTATGTATTTGAGACCCTGTCCCTTCTCTCCAACCTGCCTGCCCCCATATCCATTGCTCCTATAATTATTAAATAATAACAAATACAGAAAGATGCTTAAGCAAAACAACTGAAAGTCACAGCTTCGGTTATAAGAATGAATGATACTGCAACTAGACACACCCAATTAAGCAGGGATTTTTCTGGGAAAGTAATGAGGTGACTATATTATAGAGCTATAATAAACAGCATCTGCTTTATTAGCAAAAGAATAAATAGATAATTTTACCATTCCTCTAAATGGTAATAAGACATCAAGCAATGTCATTTGGAAGTTTTTTTTTCAAATGCAATGCAGATCTGTGTGTATGAACCCATATCTTTCTTTTTTTAATTTTTATTAAATTTATTGGGGTGACATTGGTTAGAAAATTACATAGGTTTCAAGTGTACCTTTCTATAAGACATCATCTATATATTGCATTGTGTGCTCACCACCCAGAGTCAGTACTCCTTCCATCACCATGTATTTGACCCCTTTTACTCTCTTCTTCCCACTCCCTTAATTTCTGGTAACCACTAAATTGTTGTCTGTGTCTATGATTTTTTTATTCATTTATGTTCTTTGTTGCTTTCAGTTTTATCTCTCACAAATGAGTGAAGTCCTATGGTTTGCAACTTTGTCTGTCTGATTTATTTCATTTAGCATGATAATTGCAAGATCCATACATATAGTCTCAAATGGCAGTATTTCATCTTTTTTATGTCCAAGTACTATTTCATTGTGTATATGTACCACTTCTTTATCCAGTCAGCAATCAAAGGGCACTTTTGTTGTTTCCATGGCTTGGCCATTATGAATAATGCTGCAATGAACATATGGGTACATAAATCTTTACAGGTAAATGTTTTCAGATTTTATTGGGTTAGATAGCCAGAAGAAGGATTCTGTCTTACAAATGGGTCATATGCTAATTCTATTAATTTTTTTGAGGAACCTCCATACTCTTTTCCATAGTGGCTGTACCAATTTACATTTCTACTAGCAGTGTATGAGGTTTACCTTTTCTCCACAGCTTCTGCAACACTTGTTATTGTTTGTCATGTTGATGATAGCCATCCTAACAGGTGTGAGGTGGTATCGCATTGTGGTTTTGATTTGCATTTCCTTAATTACTAGTGAAGTTGAGCATTTACTTTTATATCAATTGTCCATTTTTGTATCTTCCTGGGAGAAGTATCTGTTCAGGGCTTCTGCCAACATCTTTCTTACTGTTTCCTTCCATTAAATCCACAATATTAATGCTGTCAAGAGATTATTACAGTAGTGCCCACAGCTGTTGTGATGCTAAATTCACAGAATGCTCAATAAATTGGAGCAGGGGTAAAATATAGTTGAGAACCAAACAAAAAGATTGAAACAATTTTAAATTAGGTTCAAGGCTAATTCCTTTCTAGAGAGGAGGCTATTGGTTATCATTATTGCACTACAGTAAAAAAAAAAAAAAATTCCCATATCATTGTAAACCTCTAAATAATAATAGCAGGTAATACGTTTGAGTACTGACTGTTCTCAGCACCATGCTTAGCACTTTTCTTGCTTTGTTTTCATTTGAGCCTCATAATGTTTCTATAGATGAGACTATTATTACACCCATCTTACAGTTGAGGACTTATTTTAGAAACACGTACCTATGAAAGCCAATACCCAGGACATGTAAATTTAAAATTCTCCCAGAATTATCTAAGTGACTTCTATCAGAGCTGTGTTAGAATGTGCAGAGTGGATAATCTTTTTCTTCTTAAACTCACCATGGATGTGCTCCACAGCATCACGATGTTTCTATGCACATGCACATGTGCAACACACATTTTAGTTTTTGTCAAGAGTTTTCCCCCTTTTCTATCACATTCATATTTATGATGAACAAATCTTCTCACTTGGAAGTCTCTTACTATGGAATCTCTTTTCCAGTAGAATTTATGGTAGTTCACATTTCCCAGGAATCACCTTTAGAATTTTTAAAGGGACATTAACTTAAAAAAAAACAAAAAACAAAGTCTTGCACTCACCATGAGAGAAATGCTGTGTCTCCCAGTGCCATCTTCCGAGTGACTGCACACACCATAAAAGCTAATGTCATTTTACCCCAGACCCCATCCTTTTCCTTTCCTGTCTTCCTTGGGGTTGAAGCCCTTACAGCATTCGCATCTCTTTGCCTGGCTCTGAGATCAGGCTCCCTGACACTGTACCTCTGTGCTGCTTGGAGAGGCAACTTAAATATACAATCTCCAGACGGGAATGATTTAACAAAATTAAAAACAGACAGGGGGCAGAGAAGGTGGGAGGTGTCAAATGTTCTTTCTACCCCACTATCAGTTTGATGTGGTGGCCTTGTGCCTACCTAGTCCCCTTCATGCTGTCCACTACCCCAAGTTAAAATGCCTGCAATGCTAACAGAATACACATGGAGAGAGATATGTGTACCTTTCCTTCTGCCTCCTAACCCAACACATGGAGTTCTAATTGTGGCGGATTTCAACTTAATTTTGCTTCACCCTTAGAATGAAAGAGACTTGTTTCAAAGTCTCAAGAGGTATTGTGAAACATTTAAGTAGATGCAAGAATCTGCTTAGCCATCTCAAAAGAAAATTATTACTTTTGGTGGATCCTGGGTATTTGCTTTTGGAGTGAGCTTCCTTCCTCCTCCCAAACACACATGGTCATGTTGATGACTGATACCAAAGCTGCTGAGCATACAGTGTACTTGTCATTATTCATGCACATGTGTAAATAAAATCTTCGCTCTGGTTAGAAATTAATCTAGTAGAAAATAAGCTAAAGAGCTATGGATAGAGAAGAAATATCATGTAAAATATCCTTTCTTCAGTCCCTGTCTAGGGCTAGATTGGAATTCAGCAGCTCAATAATGCTGGGAGGTTTTATTACAAATGGATAATTTCCCAGTTATCCCAGATCTTGACATTGGTGTGGTTCAACATGACCCATGAAGCCATCACTGGGCCCAAGGTGATGATGACTCCCATCACCTTGGGGACGGGATGGCTCTCAGTGAATGCTGAAATGGTGCCCATGAGGGTTACCGTGTTCTTCATGGCATTGTTTTACTGTTTTCTGATTTTGTGTTCATTTAAAAATGCACACCAGGGCAGGGGCTGCTGCAGGCTCAGCTACGTGGGCTCGTTTGCGTGCCTCCGGAACGTGGCCGTGGTATGCACTTACGGCTGCGTCGGGCGGTGACCAACTTTCAAAGTGGCTTCAAGCACAGTGTTTGAGTTCTAGTGGGGATTAAGGCTCTTGTGTCCTGCTCTTATTTCTTGTTAGTGCCTTCCCTGAGTTTCTGCACGCCATGACCCATTGGAATTCTGCAGCACAAAAAGTGATAAGATAGTAGGTATCTTTCATTTTCTGCAAATAGTCTGTATTTACAATGCTACTCCAGTGGTTTCTGACTACCGCTTAGGGCGATTTTGCTTAGCCTAGCGGAATGTCCTGGAAACTACTGGCAATGATTTAGCCTCCCAAATTGGAACGCGTTTAGTAGAGACAGAAAGCCTATGAACAAATAGTGGGCATGTGCCAGAGTAAATAAGTGTGGTTCACGAGCTGCGGTCAGAAATGTCTCTTTTTCAGTATGCAGGGCAAAGCCTTTGCCAGCATTTGCCATAAAGCCATCTCACGAAGCAGTTTTTCCTCTCAGTAAAGGAGTCTCAATGAAAGAGGGTTTCTAGCCTCAATCACAATCACTGTTGGAGCTGTAGTCACAGGTCAGATGCCAAAAGAGACCAGAGAAGGGGTCCTTTTCTCGTGCTAGCCCTTCTTACCCAGCCTGCAGCCACAAGGGGGTGAGGACAAGGTTGGAAGCATCAGAAGGGGAAAGATTCTTTGTAATGCTCAGAGCTCCTCCCAGGATCTCATAACAAACCACAGAGTCAGTTTGCTTCCTCTCTTTTCCAAACCCAAACTTGGCCCTTACTTTCTAACTAACTCCCTCGAAGCTCTTGGTGAGGCTATCATTACTAGGTGAAGCATGAAGACACCTTCCTCTGCAGAGTTCTGTCAGGGGCTCAGGGGGCTGAAGAAGACAGATAGATATGGTTTCCACTTTAGACTGTTTGCATTTTCCTGTAGAACTTAACTCCTTGACCACACACATTACAGAAGGATTTAGTACATTTGGATTGGAATAGCATGATTTCTGGTGCAGTGTGCAAGCTTGCCCTCTGAGCTTGGAGTCTGGTTTCAAGTAATTTTTTTTTTCTTCTGTATAGACTGCACAGTCTCAGAAACCACTGAAATCCAAGAAACCGTTTTTCTTTAACTAAAGAAGCCATTAATCAATATTCCCCGAGTCTCAGTCATTGTGAGGATATTGTTGTAGGGGGCATGTGTAGTTCACCTTTTAAAAAGGAACATAATGAGACATGTCATTTTACAAAGCTTTCTTGTGATCACCATTGTCATCATACCATAAAAGAGTAAAATATGGATAAATGCCTTAGAAAACCCCAGACATGAAAACTTTAGAAAAAAGAAATAAACCTGAAATATTATTTGTGTACTAGTTAACAAATTTCCTAATGCATTTCTATAATTATGAATCCCACAGTTAAATTCAGCCAATAGTCATTGGATACCCACTGTGCACCAGGCAGTGTGCTAGGTATGAAGAGTGCGGAGATGCAAGACAGAGCAAATACATCCAAAGGTTGGCAATTGTCAGTTGTGAGTGGTGGTACTTAGACTTGGCACGCTGTTCAATTTAGAAAATTAAATAAGATATCTTATTTTTTTTTGAAAAAGAAAGGAATAAAGAGACAGCCCCTCATTTCCAAGAGCTCATATCGAAGGATATGGGAATGAATGACCCAGTAACATCAAGGTACTGTAGCAAATGGAATAATGGAGCGGTACTCAGTGATGGCACAATTTTCTTAAGGCATCACTGCTAAGTAGGATATGAATCTGGTGTTCTACCATGGAGGGATGAGCACTGGTTTAAGAGTCAGAAAAGTCTAGCTTTGTTTTAGATCCCAAATTCTTGCTTATCCATGTGATCACAGACAAATTCTTAACCTCTAACTCATAGTTTCTTCTATCAAATGAGGACAATATTTCTGTCTTACTTAGTTGTAGTGTTGTTTAAAAGATTAAGTGTGAAAATACAGATGAAAGAACAAAAAGAACTAGGCACATAATATACTTGTGAGGTGATATTTTTATTATTAATAGTCTCAGAGCTTTATTTGCTGAACACACCTACAAAGCCAACAGCACTTTGTCACGTCTATCAACTATATATTTAACTATAGAAAGTTATATTTTACTTTCCTCTGAAGATCTCCAAACTCTTTCTCCAAAGATTCATAACCAAGCACTCTGAGGTCCTAAAAGGAGAAATGACTAGGCTCATATTATTGAATAAATCTAGTCAATAATCAATAGACTTTTGTCTTAAGTGAAGTTGAGAGGCAGAAATAGCTCATGGGATAAACACCGGCTTTGGAGTATATGGACCTTAACATCCCTGCATCTCAATTTACCTTTCTATCAAGTGGGATAATATTATTTATCTCCAAGTTTTGTGAGGATTAAATAAGTATGTGAAGTAGTTTGAACATGGTAGCCACTCAGTAAGTGTAGCCCTTTCCCTAAGCACTAGTTACATGGATGAGTAATGATCCCAAAATTTATTTTACAGTGCCCAAGTCTTACATGAATTGATGCTAAGAAGTAAAATAATTTATGTAGATATTTTGATAGGAGAACTGAAGTGACACTGAATAGAAAAGGAAAAAGAAAAACAGGAAAATGGAAGGAAATTTGCATTTGCCACATTAGCTGGTCCGGGGCTGTAGGTTGGGCTGCATGCTAAATGAATGGGGGGTAACTGGGAACTGCTAGGAGGTAACTAGGGTTTGCTCGAACTTAAAACTGAGCATTGTAATCTTAACTTTGCTTGTTTTTCAGACTTCGAACTCCGTCCCCTCAATTCCACTCCAACAGAAGGTAAACACCTTTCCCTTCCAGTGTTCCAATCCCATAATGCTTAAACATGTGTCCTTTTGTATGGACTCCAACAGACGCAGTACTATTAATAATTTTGTTGGGCAAACTTCCGCAAGCAGCTCTGCAATCATATGGCTTCTTCACTTGCTTTTCCCCTGCCAGTCACAAAAGAACAGGATGACATGTATTCAAAATGCACAGGCAAAAAATAACAACCAATTATTGGCAGGACAAAAAGGTTTTATGGTGTACTTGTCATTTTTATCCATGCTTCCAATAAAGGTAGCTCTGTTGTCGTTGCCGTATTTCCCCCTAGGACACCATCTTCCCTGGCGAGAGATGAGAGCCTAGTTTAAGAGTGGAGAGATGCATTGCCCATGATAATCATTCAATTCTCTTCAAAATGGTTTAAATTTTTTATCTTTCTCAATTTAGTGATTTTACAGAAGATACTCTTTTTCCTTATCCTACCGACAGTTTCTAACAATTTCACTCTGGATGATATCTTAGCAAAGAATTATAAGGTCTGATGAATATAACAGAATAAAAACCTAGCCACCATCGTTTTGATCACCTCAGCCATATCCTGTGAACATATTTTAAAAATTGATTTAATGACTCTTTATTTCTTTTAAAAAATCCCCCAAAGGTATAGGAGAGAAAAAAAAAAAGAAGAAGGTGTATAGAACCTGATGAAAGGAAAGCTTCAGATTAGATTGGAATAGGCTGAATAACAGGTTGTTGATTGGGTCAAACTGGAGAAGGCAAATAAGATTGTTTTGGTGAAGGAGAATTCACACACACACACACACACACACACACACGTCTACTAAGTTTTTTACCTGTATTTGTTTCCTCTATCTTTCCCGTCCTTGCCTGAACCTGCATACTTCCAGTATTTAGAATATCTTACTCTTTATTTATTTTGGTAAAAAAACAATTAGGCCATTTCAAAGGCTTAAGAGAAAACAATTGAGAAATGGTGTAAATCAAACTGATCCACCTTTCTGACTTGCAATGTGGTCAGGGTATCTGGACATTGTCAGGGCATTGTAACCCGTATCCCAAAGTGACTTTGTTATACGAAAGGAGTTTAATTTTTCTCCCTCTTTGTAACCTTGTGAAATTTCCACATTAAAAAGCAATCACATCTTTCAAACTAGAAATGATTGTGTTTGGCATCACAGCCTCTGGTGTAATGGGCTGAGCTTGTTTTCACTAAAATGAAATCAGCTTTCAAAATAAATCATCTGTAACAACATTCTACTCCCCAAATCATATAATCCTATTAACAGAGTTTCTTTCTTTCTTTCAATTTTTTTTTCCCATTGTCACTGGGCTGACAAGATTGGCCAAGTTTCAACATGGAGAAACAGAAAGGTTTGGAGGACCTGCCCAAGGCAAGGAGCAACCCAGCTCCTGCCTTGCTAGAGCTTAATGAGCTCTTACATATCATCGTCTGTGCTTCACCTCCACCTAATGTGCTTCACAGCTAACTGGGTGATCCAGTCACTCAGCAATTCAAGCCATTCAACAAATAGTCCAGTTGGGACAACCAAAGGACAGTGGGTTACCATGGTTATGCCAGTGAATAAGACCTTTATCAAGATTACGTTAAGAGTGCCAATGTGCTAAATGAAAATGTATCCCAAGTGGCTGCCGGGAGAATCTCTGCCAGAAGTGTAAATTATGTGGCAATATCTAAAGGAGTGCATTATGATTTCAGATTTCTCAGGAAAGCATATTTTTCTTTGGAGGGGAGGTAAAAGAAGAAAAAGTAACATCTTATAATAACCAAGTAGATTTGTTTTCTTCTGCCAGCAGAAAGAAAAGGCTCCTAGAAAAATGTTTAGGGAGTTCCCAGTCAAATCATACTGTTCAGGTTGTTCTTTGCCCTTTCCAAACAGAATGAGACACTATTTGCATTGAGGTTCATCAGTCCGGGAACTGACACCCTGCCAGCATAATGTTCTTATTAAAATAACCCAACTGAAAGAATCGGAAGCTTTTGTCCATTTATAATTTTCCACAATAAGTGACAGATCACAAGCATTGTTGGCCCTAACCAGGTTCTGTCCTGGATAGGCTGCTCCCTTTGGGCTGAAATTTAGACAGTACACCTTGTGTCCTTGGAAACGCCTTCTTCAAGTAGTCCTTAGAGAAAGATTTTTTGTGAGCCACTACCTTCTGGTACAATATTTACTCATAGGCTTAAGAGTGACTCGATTCTTTAGAGTCAATGCAGACTCAATACTGGTTTGATTTTGTCCTGTGGAAAGCTTTCCTCTAGGCAGAGGCTCATGGGAGACTCCTTGGTTTTCAGCTTTTCTAACTCTATTGAAGAATGGTTAACTCTGACTCTAGAATCAGTCCTGAGTTTGGATTCTGTCTCTGCTGCTTATTAGCCTAAAAAACTTGGCCAAGGTATTTAACCTTGTTAAGCCTCAGTATTTCTATCTATTGAAAGGCCTGATGGATTATTGTGAAGATCAAGCAATAATTGGAAATTAGTGAGGTTATCCCTCACTCCTTAGAATAATCGTGAGACCATTTTGCATAAAGTTAACCCACTGTGTGAGTGAACAACAGCAAATAAACGTCTCTGAAAGCAAAGCATTTCTCTAAAACTTTTATTATAATAAAAAGGGTAATTAGATGCAAATGGAGGGTTCTAGATAGTCACCATTCGCCCCTCATGAATTCCCTAGATACAGAGTGGTTTCCTTACATTACAGATTAAACAGTATTTAAGAGTTGATTGATATCCTAGACCGCAAGAAAAGCCCAGTTTTCTTTGAGAAATTACTTTCGGGTCTGAACTAATTTTAGATAAAATGGCAAGGGTCATAGGGCTTGAATAAGTGACAATTGGCTTTATAAAGTCTCCTGCTATTTAAAATTTTATGGTCATTATTTCAAACTAGTGAAAATACAAGTTACATTAAAGAGAGAAGGGTATTTCTCTTTTGGCAAAAAGTTTAGTAATTATGGTAAAATGAATGAACACTCTTTCTCCCTCTACGTAAGGCATCTAGTCATAGGGAAATGGGTTGTACAGCTAATGGAGACATTAATTCTTCTTTATTTAAATTAGGTACCATCATTCCATGAGAGAAATTTATGTGTATAATTTTACTAGAATATCAGACAATTATTCTTAAAGGGATGGTTACAGTCTTTTTTCTGTGATCATTTGTGAAGTTATTCTCATTTTTTCCCAATGACTGTGATACTTATCTTTATTTATGTTGCCTAGATCCAAAACATAGTTTGATTTTTAAAAGCATTCTGTGTTTAGTTCAAAATATGAGCAAACAAATATATTCACCTTGACTTAAAAAATGGTTAGTTGTGTAAAAACCAGGTCAGATTTTGAGAAATCATTTCTTATGTCAAATTGGGGCAATCCAGGGCCACATTAATGGCATATTTCCTCATGATTTTTTGGGCTGGGCATGAGGATATTTCAAACTAGTGATTAAAATATCTGAAAATACCAGATTGGCTATTTATTTATTGTTTACTTAACAATATTTATTGTTTATTATAAACACAATTGTTGATGTTTATTGGGGCATATTTTATATACAAAAATTTTATCCCACGGTAAGTGTGCAATTATATATTTAAAACATAAAGTTATAGAGTTGTACAAACATCATCACAAACCAATTTATAATAGATTGGCCAGTTATTGATCCTGAGTTTCAGACTGTTTAGACAGAGACTCAAGGATGTGCAGTCAAAAGGGAAAGTCACCCAACAAGTTCACCATTCCTTGGTTCATTCCTCACCTTTATTGTACAGTGACAAAATCAGTTCTATACACATCTGTGTCCCTGACTAGCCTCTGAGCCTTCTGGCAGTGACAATCTGGCACACGTAAACACTTCAGTGCATTTTTTTAGAATATTAAAATCTGGGAATTTCTGCCTGTGGATGGGGAACATGGTCTCAAAGGCAGCCTTAGTGTTTGAGGCACAGAGGTCCCGCACCACGCCTGCTCTCTTGGTTCCTTAGGCTCTCTAAGCTCTGGTTTACCTTTCTTCAGTGCAAACATGCCCCACTCTGGGGTTGTTTTCGGTGAGTGTAAAATAGCCAAAGATTTCACAACTTTGATGCTTACTTAGCATTTTTTGAACTACAGTAAATAAGAAATTTTTACCAGCAAACAAAAAGTCACTCCCCTGGGGAGGTGGACACGAGCCATTTCAGAATCCCAGGGCTGTGGGCAATCCGTTGGTGCACCATTTCTGGAATACCCTCTGTCACTCAAGGACTTATCCTGGTGCTCCACTGTTGTTTCAGTCAGTGTGTTCACAGAGCAAGAGATACCATACAAAGTCACAGCTGAACATTGCTAGACAATCATCAGAAACTGGCATCCTTCACTCTGATGACAATAACATTCAACTGGGGACAGATCATCTGAGCCTCTCTGATTCAGGCTGCTAAAACAATTGGTTGAAAAGTAAAAATGCAGTCCATCATTTCACTGCCTTGATACATGATGGATTCCCCTTCATTTCTACCTGACAAGACAAGACTCAACTCATCTCAATGGCTTTTCCTACAAAATCGGCAGCCATTTTGGTGGCTTGTAGAGCGAGAAAGAGTCTCAGTGAAAACTACTGTGGGGCACTTACTGGCCTCATGCAACTGGATGACTTACACCTTATGCTGCAAGTCCCCCATGAAGCAGAACTGCAGGCAGACCAGGAATTCTTATAACACGATGCCTGACAGATTTCTCTAGACAAAGTGAAAAAGGCTGTCAGCAAACACTCTCACCTCTCTGGGTCTCTTTTCAGAGGGTGTCTTGAAAAACAGAATGTGTTTATAGTCTGCTGAAAGAGAGATAAACACCACCTTAAGCAAGAAATCCTCTGGTTCCCTTCAGAACATCACATTCTGACTCCTGTAGACAAAAGACAGAACCTTTACTCAGAGTTTACAAAGTTAATTTAGCTCTGAGCCTGAGTAAGCAAGGACATTACCCCATTAACCTTGGACAGACAACTGGGCTTATATCGTGGTCTGGAATCTTGCCCTTAAAATCCACAATTGCTATGTATTACATGATCATTTGCCTGACGGCAATTACTCCTATGTGGTAGAATGACATTTTTTTTTCTTGCCCGTAATAATATGCCAGTTTCCCTGGCACAGGTGTTATTCAAAGAAGGCTTTCCCTCCTACAGAATTTTTTTTCCCCAGAAGATTGCTTGTGTAGATGCCTATCACTTACTTCAGTGCCTCCATGTTTCCACTAATGTTTTCTGGTCCAAGTATGAATTTATAAACAAACAAATAACCAAACAAAAACAGAAGGGGACATTGAGCATTTAATGCTGTAGTACAGTGAGTGGGTCAAAGGTCGGAAATAATGTAAAAAAGATTTTTCATTTATGACATTGGTATGAGTTTGGGCCAATGCAAGATGACAGCCTCTTTATTTGAGCATCTAAAATTTCTAAATCATTAAAAAGGTCCATAGTGTTATGATGCTGGCCAAACTGAAATAGGACCATGGGAAGTTGAGGTGAACTCATCAATCTTAGGTTTGCAGCATAGATGGTGAAACAGAATATTTCTCTTTAGCTCCTATCTCATAATACTTTATCACACAATGATGGAGCCTGGGATGTATTTAGACATTATACACAGCTGTAACAGGCACATGACCTTGTGGTCACGTATTTATGTGACTGTCTTCTCTGTTAGGCTGTGGTTCTGTGGGAATAGGACTGTAACTTTGGCATTTTTGAATCCCCAGCTTCTAGTTCAGGTGCACAGTATTTTGTGATACTTGAATGAATCACAGCAGTGTAAAGAAACTGTAAGCATGAAGGGATATATCTTGAGTGATTTGGTGATAGGATTGGGGATTTCCCTAAGTTCAAATCAGCAGGTGAAAAAGAATTCATCTTCTAACTTTGGCTAACTTCAGCCTAACTTTAAGGTATCACGTGTTTATCTTTTTTTATGGAACCTGGATCAAATATAATTTAAGGTCACCTTTAACAGAATTAGTGAAAATTATGAAAATATCCTTTTAGTTTTTTACATCAGCACAAAAGTTTGGAGACCCCACAGTGGTACTCCTTTTAGGTAAGTCTTTCAAATATTTTAGGGGATTGAATTTCCAGTCCATCTCAGACCAACACTCACGGAAGCACTGTTAGGTGATACCATCTGACACATGTCTTAGCTAACATGTCTTAGGTTCACATTTCAATGAAAGAGACAATTATTGCATTGTTAGTTATTGGCTCTTCTTAGTTAGTAAGGCATGTCTTAAAGAGAAGTAAAGCTAATTTTCCCTGTTTAATATACCAAGTAATGCTACTTACACTCACTTGTGTACATTATTGGAGTAATTTGAGTTTCTTGGGTTCTTGATAACTACTTTACATAATCTGACTGCCACTGAATTCACATTTAATAGATACATTAAAATAGATTGTGTTTATTCTGTATTTAATTTACTATATATTTTATCCCAAGGAAATCAGCGTGCTATGTGGGGTATCATTTTATTCATCCTCACTACATTTTAATGAAGTGGCAATATTCTGATGCTAGTTAACAGATTTTTAGGAATTGAAGGCAAAGAGACATTAGGTTTTTTCTCCTAGGTCAATTAGACCAGACATTTAGTCATTCAATATTCAAAACCATTCCTGAAACATTCCCAGCACATGTCAGAATAGAGAACAGGAAACGTATTCAAATACCAGTACGATCTCTCTAGCAGTATTCAAATGCCAAATATTTATAACTTGTGCTAGTAAGGATAATGCTAGCTGTTACAACAGGCTGGTGCTAAAATGCATAAGGGCTCACAAACAATAAAAGTTTATTTCTTGCCCATTAAATGTTCTGAGTTATTTAAGGCAATAAGGAGTGAGGAAGAACTGGTGTTCCCCACCATTCAGGGACCCAGCTAATGGAAGCTCTTCAATCTTCAGCATTTAGCTTCCAAGGGTAGTGTGGTGGTTTTCTTCAGCTGGTGGCTGGAGGAGAACAGCATCATGGGACAAGTGTGGGAAATCTCCTAACTTATACTCATACCCACTAGCTAGAACTCAGGCATATGGCACTGCCAAGATGCAATGGGGGATTAGATATTACATTCCTGGCTGAGCAACCTATTTTGCCACAACTCCGTACCATGAGGGAGAAACACATTTTGCATAAGAGTTCACTGTCATTGCCACAAAACCTAAGTTATAGGTAGGCCTTTCTGACTTTATCCTTTAAAGGTTTGCACCAGTCTGTCCTCTATCAATGGAGTCACCAGGTGATGGTTTGATGTCAGGGAGACTTGACCTTTGATGAACACCAGCGGCCACACTGAGGGTCATGGTTTGCCCCTCGACCAATTTCTGTTATTTTAAGCCTATGGTTTCTCAGGCCTTTAGCTGGTGCTAATTTAGTGCCCGAGTCTGTGAACTGGGGTTCAGGCTCACTCCAGTGACTTTCTGTGGTATCCTAAGGCATCCCCATCAATTCCAGACTGGCTTACATCCCTCTCTCTGCTGTGCTGGTGACCTGATGGTGTTTGTTTTGCATCACTTAAACTCTTTTATAAATAGCTGTCTCTTACATAAAATGTAATCACCTCCTACTTTTTGCTGTTTATTGTTGGCAAATCTCTTGGGAGATTGCAAATAACTGTTCTTCATTTTGAAAAATGATTTTTGTTTCTACTTCTAGCTCTGTTTCTTTTACGCCCTCAGATTATATCTTCTGAGGGCTCAAAGGTACCTTAATGGGCTTACAGGGTCTGGTTTGATTATACTCATGAGCCAAAAAGAAGGAGTTTTGCCTGGATGCTGAATGGCTAAATAAATAAATGGTGAAAGAAAAACCCACCTGATTCAGATGTCAGTAACTATGGTTAACATTTATTTAACATGTAGTACTTGCCAGGCAAAATGCTGAGTTCTCTGTAAACATCATTCCATTTAATTTTCACAATCCCTTTTGAAAGCTGATACATTATTTGCATTTTACACACGATGGAATTGAGGGAGGGATGGGTTAAGTGACTTGTCTAGGCTAGGCTAGTAGTGAGTGGCAGTGGCAAAAACTGAGCAGTATTAGCATAATTCCAAGTCCATGTTTACTCTTATTTTGGTGTCCTGCCAATATTATATTCTCAAAGTTCTATTTTTCATGGTCAGCCCTATGTAAAATCTACATATCCCATTAGTACTATTAGAAAATAAATGGTACATTAAAGGAAAACAGATATTTCAAGACATTTTTCTCCATCATGTTTTTTCTTCCATTAAATTAAGGACTCTTAGAACCTGGAGCCCATTTCTCACCAGATGAGTCAAGGTTTGCAGCTATCACTGCTTAATAAAAAATTTAAGTCCACCTATTACTTTATACTCAATAACAGACTACGCCATCTCTTAAAGGTAAACCAGGATGAGAAAAATGGTAATGTAACTTAGTGAGCATTGGTTAACCGTAAGCATTATGAGCTCCTTATATTAGTTAGTTTATTAACTCAAGTTGGGATTATTAACTCAAGTTAAATTCAGTTTGGTACTAATAACAAAAATCCGGGAATAGGAACAGGAGAAATACTGACACATACAAACCATGGTGAACCTTTAAGCCTTGACATATCTTGAAGGTATTTATTTTCGTTTACTTATTCTGATATCCACTTGGAATCAGAGAGATATGACACTGTGTGTGACTTCAGGCAAGTTACATAAACGTTCTACGCCTCAGTTTCCTCATGTTTAAAATGGGGATAATAATAGTGCCTAACTTGTAGGGATATTGTGAAGATTAAATGAGATAGTGCAGATGAAGCTTTTGGTGACCACCAAACAGTAGTAAGTGCTCGTTTTAGTCTGCGGAATACCACTGACTGGGCAACTTCAACAATAGAAACTTATCTCCTCACAGCTCTGGGGGTTGGAAGCCCCACAGCAAGGTCGGTCCTGGTTGGTGTCTGGTGAAACCTCTCTTTCCGCCTTGCAGATGGCTTCCTTGCTGAATGCTCGCATGGCCTTTGCTTTGTGCGCATGTGCAGAGAAGGCAGTTCCCTTGTGTCTCTTTGTCCTTATAAGGACACTGGTCTTATTGGATTAAGGCCTCATCTTTATGGTCTTACTTAACCTTAATCACTTCCATATCGTCCTGATCTCCAAATATGGCCACACTGGCAGGTAGGGCTCCAACCTATGAATTTTGAGGGATAAATTCAGTCCATAGCAGTGCTTAAAAAGAGTACAATTGCTATTTTTTTCATGACTCCGTTTGTATGATACATCCACTCAGTACACAGCTTCATCTTGTATGGAAATGAGACTTTTTAATGTTTTCAAAGTTAAACTCAACTTAGATTTCTTGAGAGACTCTCCAGAGCAAAATAGTTCAGGACTTGATCAGAGTTACTGGTGGAGTGAGATATTAATTTAATCTCTAGCGACATGTGGTGGTAGTGGTGGTGGTGTGTGTATGTGTGTGTGCGTTGCTATTTAGAGACCAAAATATAAAAACTTGAAAAATACTGACTCACTGGAATTGAGACTTTAGGACACCTTGCATGATTAAGCCTCCGGTGAAGAAGTAATGCATTTTTTTCTTTCCTTTTTCCATATTTCCTCTAGTTAAAATTGTGCCAGGTTTGTGAGTTTTCATTTCAGCTGCATTGGAAATCTGGAGTCAATGCTCTGCCAAATGCTTCTTTTTTTTTTTTTTTTTTTTTGCCTTTTGTATATTGCTGTCTTCTTCCGGCCTCATCCCCTTGCAAGCATCTGACAGATGGCAGGACTCCCTATCTTGAAGAAGCAAGCATATATTCTAAAGTTCAATGCCTGAATTATTCATCTGGATTCTGGCATTTGGGGGTCATTTTGCTGACCACCAAAGATTGACAACGCAGAGCAAATGTTAGCAAGACGACAGGCTTTGGCTTCTTAGTCAAAGCAATTTTGAGAGCAAGTCCCAATCTTAAAAGAGCTCTTTCCAAGGCTTAGAAGTGACAGGCTGCCTGGGGGGAAATCTGCACTGTTGGGCAGAGCCACCTGCATTTCCATGCAGAATAATTTGGAAGGTTTTTTTTTCTCCTTCTTCTTTTGGCAGAACATTAGTCATCATAATAAAGGATCTGGTATTTACCAGATCCTTTAAACAAATAATCTGGAAGAAACAGGAGGAAATCTGCAATAACTTACAATCAGCTCTTAATTTAGAGCTGTTTAGATATTTCTCAGTATGCCTAAAATGAGCAATGTTTATAATGACGTTCAAGACTTCCACAAGCAGACTTGCTTTCCTGAAGGTGACAGCTTGCTCCTGACACTCTGAAACTGAGGCTTGGGGCTTCCTGTCATGTTCTTAGAGCAGTATCTGGGCATTAGGTCTAAAGTATGGGGAAAGGACCACCTGGGGGAAAAGCCTGCTCTCTCAGAGCTAACATTTCTGTTACCTTTGCTTCAAGATAAGTGAATCCAGATCTCTGCTGGGGGTTTGAGAAACAAGGAGAGTGGAAAATCAGACCCCTAATCCCAGTAGCATATAAATGAGGGAAGATGACGTGGACCATCAGGACCATATAATGAAGTGCTGTCCACTGTGAACACAGAACTCATTTCAAGAGCTTTATTGAGCCAGAAAAGGGAAAGATCACTGTGGACTGAAAGAGAAAAGGTGGGACTCAAGCTAAGCCTTCTCTTTTGTTTGATAAATATTCATTGAATACTTTCCACATGCCAGTCACTGAGCTGAGTGGAGGATGGGGATAAAGAAGATATGATCCCGAGTCTAAAAGAGCTCATGTTCAAAAAGGGGGAGTGAGGTGTTACACCTCTAAAGAAGGATTACAGGCTAGAAAAAGGGCAACGAGGAAAATAAACAGGGTAATTGCAGAATAAAAAAAGAGAGTAGTCAGGTAGGGTCTCTCTTAGGAGGTGACCTTTATCTTTTCTTTTTTAGGAGGTGACATTTTAGCTCCTATTGGATGATACGAAGACTGAGCCATAAGAACATCTAAGAGAAGAGCACTGCTGGATAAGGAACCACCGTACGAAGGGTAAGTGTGACAAAGCTTGGGATAACTGAGCCTGATGGAGGGTTGTGGGAGACGACCCAGAATTACTCATGCTCAATGTGGGAAGGGAGGGTGAATTTAAGGAAGAAATCAATGAGCTTAGACTTGTAGTTCATCCTTCTGCCTTGGCCCCTTACTGCTATACCTTCCCCACAGAAGTACACTAAATAACAGGCTCAGAACTCCTTGAAGCACAAATACAGTGAAACCAAAAGCTGATTGTGTCCATCAACTGATTCGTCACGAGGCATGTTGAGATCTGGGAGTCCGGGTCTCTCTACTCTTTCTTTGTTGCTTTTAAAGAGCTTTCATCTTCCCCGTCTTTATGAGATAATTTACTATTACAATATTTGCTTATCATAAAAATGTGAAATGTGCCTTCCTGAAGATAGTGTGTGTGTGTGTGTGTGTGTGTGTGTGTGTGTTGTGTGTAGGCCACGCATCTCTGAAGTCTGACTTGGGACGGGCCCTGGCTTCCTTCCCTTGCCTCCTGACATTCACTCATGTGTCAGTTGAGATCTGCCAGAGCCCCCTCTCTAATGGTTCCCAGGGCTGTGCTTAGGGCCATACAGCCAGGGCAGCCTTTTTCCATAGAGGTTCAATGTTGGAAGCCCTTTCTCTTGACGCTCTGTGATAGTATGACTTTGTTTCAGTGTTTCTGGCCCCATTCTCAGAAAACCATTGTGAAGGGCTTTCATCATAGTACTGAGTTCTGGCCCACCCAACTCGGCACTGCATCAGCAGAAAGTCTGTACCTCAATCAAGGGCGATGTATTAGGTCCTTAACCAAAAGACTCGCTAGTTCCCCTCATTGTGCTATCATGGGTGGAATAGCACCTTGGTCTGTGTTCATTTGTAAACAGCTTCAGGCCCTGAAGTAAAAGAGAGCCTGCACCCAATCGATGTCCAGAATTAGACCTACCTATCCTTCTAACTTACTCCAAAAAGAGATCTTGATACATTTTTCTGCACAGACCACAATCTTTGCTCTTAAAGAAATCATTTCCTGAACTGTCTTCCTATAAATCAGTGTGTTTCTCAGAAAAGAATCCATTGTTGTTTTCTTAATGAAAGAGAAGGGGGGGAAATGTCAGTTTTTTATAAAAGGTACCTCCATCAGAAAATCTTTAGAAAATAAGACTTAAAGATGGAAAGAGGTCAATCAACTGTTCTCTCAAATTCATACAAGGGGAAATGCTAATATTATTAGGAGACTAGATACAAATATCAACTTTCTTGTTAATATTCAAAGGGATAAATATAAACATCAAAACCAACTGTAGACAATCTGAAAATACAACTAAATTATACATAGTCAATATTTTCAGGAAGGGGATCTTTCTTATCTCCATACTTAGAAACAAAAAAATATTTTTTCATGAAAATTAAATTGATCACATTATGACTATATTGTTCAGGATGCAGTAAATCTGCAAGTGTATATTATACTTCTCCAAGTGCCTTTTTAAATTCTGAATTTGAAGCTCGCAATATTACTTTGACATGTTCCTTCTGAGAGAAATTTTACATATTTGGGGGTTATTAGCCTATTCTGGGAGTGAAGAATAGAGAGATCCTATTCTGTTTAACTTTTCAGGTGAGATTCAGTGAGGTGTGTTCATGATTCACTTCAGCAATGACCTGGGTTAGGAATAGAGTTGAACCTAAGAATGTCCAGTCCGGGGCATTAGCCACTGGTCAAAGAGGAGGCGAGCAGGAAATCAGGGAGCTCCACGAGGAGAGATGGATGGGAAGGGTGACCGGTGTGTAACCACGCTGCCCCACTCAGATCCGTATTGCCAATTATGGTTTCCTGTTGGGCACCTGAGGCTGGAGGCAGCGTTGCCCAACTGCCCCCAGTATTAATGGAGTGCACTAGCTTTGCTCATTACTAAGAGATTACCGGATTACCTGGGATAAAAAAAGGAAGGTTATCGGATCAGATGACACCAGGTCCAATTTGGGCTTTAAAACTATAACAACTTCTTGGCTTTTAAACAAGTCTATCAGCAACTTTTCTTTTTTCAAGGCTAAAGCCACCTTTTCAAGGGCTTCTCAGAACTGGAAGGCAATGAACTTGCAAGTATTCCTAAGAGTTCATAATGGGTAGACAGCCAAGTTTCAGTTTCCCTGTCTGTAAAATCAGGACAATAATACCTACTTCTCAGGGCTTCTGCAGGATTAAAGTAGACAAACTAGGGAAAAGCTCATACTGCTGCCTAGAATACCATGATCCCTCAATAAAAAGGAATGATTATTGTTTACCAGGAATCTTTGGTGCATTTTATACATTAGCTCCTTTTGCTGGAAATATCATTGTTTTCTAAGAAATAGAAGTTTTTCCCATTTAATTTGTTTCAGACCATGCTATAAACAGACAAACTTATCCAGCTACCCACAAACGCAATAAATATTTATTGAGTCCCTGTTGTGTTGGCTCTGTGCCAGGCACAGTTCCAGGTGCTGGAGCAGGGTTCCTGCTTCCACAGCATCTAAACTCTTGTAGAAGCGATAGACTAAACAACGAGCAAAGATGTGTACGATGTCTTTAGCAGACAATAACAAATAACAGGAGGGAGAGGACAGAGAATGACGGGCAGAGACGGGGGTTGTCTTTGACACACTGGTCAGGGAAAGCCCCTGTGGAGGTGACATTTAAGTGAAGACAGGAATAGAAGGAGAGAATGAGGCTCTGATGATGTGGGAAAACAGTGCCCAAGGCGAAGGGTACAGGAAAAGCCAAGGTCGTGAGGTAGGAAGGAGACTGAAGTCTCCAAGGAAAAGCAAGAGACTCAAGGTCTTTGCTCACGTCTGCCGTAGTGGCTTCCTGGCTCGTGTTGGTACACTCAACTCTCCGAGCAGCAACCAGAGCGCTCAAAAAAAAAAAAATTAAATTAGATTGTGTTATTTTTCCAGATCACAACACTATAGTGGTGTCTTGTTTCACTTGGAAAAAAAATCCAAACTCCTCCCAAGATCACCGGCCTCTGCCCGTGTTTCCCAGCACCGAGCTCGGCCAGCTTGCTCCTCCCCAGGAGGGAGGCAGGTCTACATGGTGAGAAAGCAGGTAGGAGCTTTGGGGGTGCGGGTAAGAATGGAAGTCGTGAGTGGCAATGTTGGGGTGGGGTGAAGTGGTTGGATTAGGGATATATTTGAGAGAGATGCTGATGGGACTTGGCTAACGGATTGGCTGTGGGCTCTGGCTTTATGTGTCCTTGGTTTCTCCAAGTGGTCGAGTATTGTTAATGGCTGCTCTCACTTTGGACCTACTGTTTCCCTGGAGACATTATTTTTTTACAACAAAGTAAAAGGCTACACATGTAAAACTTGAATTTTTAAATCATCAGACTTTCCCCCATGAAACTTTACCTTTGTGTGACCTCAGAATTGAACTAATTCTCCAGAATTGCAGTGAAATGTCTGCAGTACAGGTGGTCATTCTATGGGTGGATTATTCAGGGCCCTGAAGGAGGGGTGGAAGGAGAAAAGAGATGAAAATCAAACTGTATTGTTGTTCTGATACAATTTCCATTGAAACAGATATGGATACTATTGGCTAAAGAAGAGTTTTGAATTATCTGTGAGTCTCCATTATTTCTACTATGGAACTTATCTTTACAATGCTGAGAATATTAAATGTATGAGAGTGTTTTTCCCAGACAACAACTGTCCCAGGCCTGACAATGGCCTCCAAGGCCCCCTTCGAAGAGATGATGAGATCTGGCTCCCATTTTCTTGCTCATTCTGCTGCATCTACA
This sequence comes from Lyroderma lyra, assembly GCA_004026885.1. Taxonomy (NCBI): domain Eukaryota; kingdom Metazoa; phylum Chordata; class Mammalia; order Chiroptera; family Megadermatidae; genus Lyroderma; species Lyroderma lyra. Next base: position 97,010 of record PVJL010002491.1, on the reverse strand, counting down.
GTCCTTCTATTGCCATTTCTAGAACATACCTCCTGAAGTATTTTGCACTGGCTATTCTTTTTGCCTGGAATTCTCTTGCCCCAGATGGCAAAATGCTAACTAACTCATCTACCTGATTCCAGCCTTGCTCAGAAGTCACCCTCTCAGTGAAAGATACCTTGAACATTTTGTTTTAAATGTACCCTGCTCATCAACCCCACCCTAATCCCTCACTTCTGATCTGCCTTACCCAGTTCTGTGCCTTCTATAGCACCTATTCTAACCTATAATGTAATTTACATTTACATTTTGTTTGTTTCCTATTTGTCTCACTAGGATGAAGCTTCACGAAAGCAAAGATTTTTAACTTCCTTTGCTCAGATACAGCCCAAGCACTAGAACAGTGCCTGGCACTTATGAGGTACTCAGAAAATATTTGTGGAATGGAGGAACGAATGAACTACTATTTTTGTTGTAGCATGGTGAGGTAAGGAATGCAATGAAAATAATCTGTAGATTAAGGACCCAAGCTGTATGCCTATCATAAATGCAGACGTAACTTCCCATGAGTAGTATTTTTTAAGGACCCCTCCCACCTCTCCACCCTTCAAAAAAAGGCCTCATGGGGAGAAGAAATGGCTGGACAGAGACCCAGTTGATCCTCAGCTCCTTGGCCTTAAATCTCTGGGGGCTAAGGATTCGCCCTCGAGGCCTGCTCTAGATTATTAAATGAGGAAGTAACTCATCCTGGGAGAAACTGTTAAAACGAGGGCACCAGTGGAAGTTGGCATGCTCCTTGCCTCTGATCCCTCCCTTTTTGGACCAGGACCCGAGTCCTCAGGAGACGGGGCTGTTAAAATAGTGGGGCTAATAAAAAGCTAAGTCACAAGGCAGCACTGTTTTGTGGCCTAATAGCAGGGTGTGATGGCTGTTGGGGGAAGGATAGTTTCCTCCACACCCACTTCAGTTTGGAAACTGTGGGCATGTTACAGCCTCACGAGACAGTAGCAGAGAAGTTGCTCCAAGAATCTCATGCATGTCTCCTAGTGCTGAGTCTTCAGGAAGACCGCAGGGGATTTGTACCATTGCACAATGATTCTCCCCTGGCATCACAGTGTGGGGTCAGGGGGACTGCTAGAGGTAGAGGGATTTAGAGGGAACAGTTCTCCAGCTGCCTAAGGTGAGGGAAGGCCCAAGGAGTGGTGTATTATTTCTGTTGCTGGGGCTTCGCTATATCAAGACTGGTGTGCCTTGAGATTCCCATTCAGTCACACTTATTGCTGGTGGTCAGTGTCCAAATGGGGAGAAAACTTCAGAGTCCTGGACCTCTTTAAAATAGAAGATTTCTGAGTCAAGGAAGATCTTTCTAGGTTCTGCATCATATGGCCCTGGTTCTCTATTAATGAACAGCAGTAGAGGACATGAGCTGAGCTCCTGCACGGAGGGGTGTGGCGAGCAGTTCCGGGTCCTCTGTAAGAAAAATAGTCCAAACTCCCAGTGGACTTGGGAATGCGGGGAAAGAATCACAGACAGGATCCGGGATCATGCTGCACCCAGCCGATTTCCTGATCGGTGTCGTTAGCTCTGGGTTCAGGCTGGAGACCTTCCTATTGAATTCTAGAAATCATGTCTACAGAATGACATAGGTAGCACGACAAGGAAGAAAATACAACTAAGAAGCCAATTTCTCTGGGACTTCTCAACTTTTCCTCCTCCAGACTGCCTGAAAATAATACAGGAAGCAACCCTCTTTCTAACACTTCGGCATTTTTGTTCTCTCTGGAGAAAATAAAAAAGGAAACCCTGAAGCAACCGGAGAGATTGTTTGGGATTTCCAAAGTAATACTGCTGAAGTAAGAGTGCACTTTGCCTTCACCCCCTGAGAGGAAGGCCCTGGAAGTAAAATAAAATGGAAATAAAATGAGAAGGAGAAGAATGTTGGAATCTTAGCCCTTCCTTGAGTGTTCATGCAGCAAATTTGAGGTGATTTCTAGATCAGAGATGGGAGAAACCCCAAATTGGCTTATTTTTTTAACCAGTGTACTTTGAGTTGCTATAATTTCAAAAGGAGAACCATGTATGGTGACCATTAAAAACCAAACAGACAAAAACCCTGCTGGTCCTATTCGTTCCAGTACTTTTCCCTCTTCTTGCCACAATACCTCTGCCTGACTGGTATTCTATCAGTGTAAGCGATGTCACTGAGAGGCAAACTGACAGCAGAAGTGGCTGAGCTCCCTGGGCAGCAGCGTGGCCCCAAAGTTGTACAACTTTCTGAAGAGTGTCAGGAAAGGGAGAGGTGATAGGGCAGGAGGATCTCGTTCAAAGTCGCAGGAAGCAAATTCTTTACATTAGGAAGGACTGGCCATCCACTGGGTATGGATCTTATGAGGTTCCATATTTTCCCATTTGTTGATAGTGCACCCTAAATGGTTTTTGGAACAACACGAGGTGTGAATAAGCACACATAGAAAACGCAACCCTCCTTTTACTTTCCTCTCCTGGCAGCAGAAGCGTGTCTGGCTGACAGCTGAGGCATATAGGGAGGACACAGACTGAGCAGTGTTTCCTTTTAGACTTTGAAACTGTGTTTGACCTGTGGGCAGTGGTTCCCAACCCTAGCAGACCTTCTGGATTACTTTGGGGAGAGCTTTTAAAAACTATAATCATTGGGTTCCTCTTAAGACATGCTGTGAGGGTGGGGCACAGGCATCTGTATTGTATAGCAAGCTCCACAAGTGACTCTTGGGGAATCCAAGGGTCCAAGCGTAGACAGTCCATGCAAAGCTAGGTTGGTCCAAGGGATCTCTCTGAGCTGTCAAAGATGCCTCTGTGGGGTGTGTGTGTGTTTAGAGAGATGGGAAGGAAAGGGATGGAAAGTAGGCAGTTACATCCTGGGATCTATAGAAGGAAGATAAAACTTCACAGGAGTTCCTGTAGAACAGCTAGCATTTCAGAAATCTCTTGATTCTGGGAAAGAAGGAAAAGAAAATCAGATTAACCCTCATCAAATACCTGCTATGCATTTGACACTGTGCTAGAGGTATGAGTTCATTCATTTATTCATCCACAACCATAAAGCATGTCCCACATGCCAAACCCTGTGTTAGCTGTTGGAATTATAAAGACAGAATAGACAATACTTATCTTTAAGGAACCCACAGAGTCATTATCCAGAGAAACATGTACTACACGTATGATGGAGGAGAGCACGGGGTAGTTGGGAGACTTTAGGAGAGGCTCAGACTAGGTAGGGTAAGGGGATGAGTCAGGTAAAGTTTCCAAGAAGAGGTGGCACTTAAACTAAATCATAGTTAATTCTAATTCTAATATTGACTATTGCAAAAGTCCAGTGTGGTTGGAGAAGAGAGTTGGGGAGAAGTAGGTAGAAAGGAATAGGCTTAGGAGATACTGGAGTTGGAGGTAAGAGTGGAGAGGCAGGTGTTCGGGAGTCAGGTGGTGAGTTGCCCTGACTTCATCCCAATTGCAATGGGGGATACTGGAGAAATCAAAGTAGGCAATGACACAATCACATTTGTGGTTAAGAAAGTGCAATCTGGTGGCAGCAAAGAGAATGTGTTATTTAGGAAGGGGGTTGGATGAAATTGGAACAGTTGGCTAGATGTACCATTTTAAATGGGATAGAAAATAACGGTACTGTCCCATTTCAAATGGTACGTCTGGTCAGCCTACTGACACCTTGAGTTTAGCCTAGTGAGACTAAGCTGACCCTATGTACCATTTGAAATGAGATAGTACGTTGTTTTCTGTCCTGTTGAAAATGCTATGTATGGTCAGCCTGTGGGAACCTGATGGCCTGAGATGAAGCAGTGGGAGTGAGAGTAGAGAGGCAGGGATTGACGGGACGGGAGAGAAAGAGAGAAGTCAAGGTTGGTGCTCAAGTTTCTTTTCTGGAAGCTGGATGGATCATAGTGTCATTATTCACTACTGGCAATATAGCTCTTCGTTTTGCCTTCACAATAATAGACTTACATCATTTTTAGTAGACAAATATAGGAAAGCTCTGAGATTAAACAGAAAATGTTGGAGAAAGCTCAAGGTTTTAAGCTTCTAAGTATTCAAATTCAGGTTGACCTGAGTTTGGAAACCGTGCTTCCAATGCTCCCAGGCAGACGTAAGACTTACTAAGGCTGAAAGAAGACGAATATGGCTTTGAGTGGGATACATTCACAATAGAAACAATATGAGCTAAGATCTGAAAAGCAGAATCCCAGCACCTGAAATGCATTCTTGACTGCAGTTAGCATGGTGAGGTATGACCTCCTTTCTAACAAGGCTGTCAGTGGTCTTTCTTCTATGCTGTGCAGACTTTTTATACCTCACTGATGGCAAATAGAATTGAATCAAGATTATGAAGAGGAAAGAAAATTGCTGTTAAAAATGTCCTCATAAAAATGGGAAAAGGATACATATCCTAATCTTTGTCTGAAAGATTTGCTGATACTATCTCTAAAAGTAGTTCATTTAAAAAGAGTTATCTTACTGGGGGAGTTTAATAAAAAATTAGAAGTTTTTTTTAAATGAAAAAATACATCTTTACCCAGAATCTTGTATGGTAGCAATGTGACACTACAGTTTATAAAAAGAATATCTAGGCTCTCTGAGCCAAGGCGTTATGCAGAAGTCCTCATGATGTCAGGCCATTGACGGAGATGCCACCATTCAAACCTACCTGTGCAATGTGTAGGTCATCCCTGCAGCCACCAGGTACACATATGGCTATTTCATGCTGCAGTCTGACCTTGAACTTACGCTATTTCTTCGGCTAAAATTAAATTTAGTCTGTGTGTTTAATATCTTTGAAATTACTTTTGCCTCTCAGTTTTTATGAAAACAGCTTTTTCTTTTTAATGAGTGCACTAGGATATTGTCTTATATAGGAATATTTGTAATATTTCTAGAATTCACTTTTTTGTGCTTTGAATTGGCTGCATATTAAAGATAGGTTTGATTTAGATTTGCCTCCTTTAATTTTACCCCAATGCTTATCATTAACCAACTTGTCTCCCTAAACATAATTTTCCTCCTCCACTCAAAAACAAATACATCCCCATCGGGAGGTAAATTCGTTGGTCTGAATAGTCTGTTGGTTTATCACTTCCTTCTTGGCCCTCGACTTGCTGGGGCCTGAACTGGGGCTCCCAACACCTTGGTTTTCCCATCTGTTGGACTGCTTTCACTAACCTTGAGAGATCACTGTGAAGCATAGCTCATAAATGTCATCATAAACTGCTCTGCAAAAATATGTCTCAACATCTGTGAGGCCAGATTCAAAAGAGCTTGACTGTGTGACTCTGGTCAAAAGCAAAACAGGGTGGCCTTTTGATGCTGGACAGCATGGCGAGGAGCTGGCAATCTTCATGTTTCCTATGGCGGCCTGGACTGCGTTTTCTTCAGCAGTTCTTGCTAACAGTGAAGTGTTCTAGAATTTGTTCCTGCTATTTAACAGCAGCCAGCAGGCTTGCAGCTCAATTCTTTTTCTTTTACTTTAGTAGTTGGAAGGGCCTCCTCTCCTCAGTCTTTAAGAGGAGGGGTTTTTAGACAGTCACCCCACCCTTCCATAGCAGGTCACATAAATGCCTAGACAACACCCTGCCCCCATGGGCAGTTAGCCTATTTCTGCAAGAGAACAATAAAGAGATGGTTCCTTTGCTTCTGCTTCTTTGGCAATGTAGGAGAAGGAGGTGGCTGAAGCCAGACACATTGGCTCCATGCACATGCCCAAGCCTTTTTCAAAGTCTCACCCTGTTGAGCAAGAAGGCAACTGTCTCCATATTAACATCATCAATGATGATGTTATAACTGGATTGGCTAGGTTTTCTCACTGAAACCTGGCTTAAAAGGGTGTGTCCATGTGTCTGCAAAACATAAATGGAAAGAACCAAAAGGGAAGAGAGGCAAAAGTGAAATCACTCCTTTTTTGGCAAAGAAAAAAAGATTCCATTTTAGAATAAAAGCAATTACCACTGTAGCCAACAAAGAGCTGGTTTGAAACACTAGCCAAACACCTACATGTAGAGGTCCTCAGGTCTGTGAAACTCGGTCATGTGCAAACTGAACTACCTAGCTAACTATTAATTTATCATTCAGGCCAAATGCGCTTTCAACCTTTATTTTCAAATTCTTCTGTTGAACTGTAACTTTGCCACACCTACTATTGCATGCATTTTTCTGCCTCCTTGCCTTTGTGCCTGAGGTTCTGTGCTTGGAATGCCCTTCCAGTCCTTTTCCCAAGGAAATGCATCTTTGCTTTCTAAATTCCACCTCAGAGCTCTTCCCGGCTTTTCTTGTGCCCCCAGGCAGAACTCGAAGGACTTGTTTAAATTAAGGCTGCTAGGATTTGGTACTTTTCATTATCCCTCGGGACTGTCCCTTTCCTGAGATTGGAGGCTGGTCCTTGTTCATTTCTGTGTCCTTGGTGCTTTGCACACTAGTAAGTGCAGAATTAACTGTGTCTGCTCTAAACATAGGGCAGAAACCTTTCAGTTGTCTAGATTTCAGTTAACAATGGCATCTAGTAAGATGGGATGTGATTTTTAGCACATGCTCTGGAGTTTTGGCTTTACATAGTGTTTCTTTTTTTCATACCATCTAAGGGTGAATGTGAGGAATCTCTATTGCTTTAAAAAAAATTGTACTCCAAATCCACTGTATCTTCCTTTTGAGTAGAATCTAAAGCTGTGACAGTTTGCCACATAGGGGAAGGGAGAGAGTCAGACATGGCTGATAAATCCAACATAGGTTTAAAAAAGGAAGAATGGGATCAAAAGGGCAAACTGTTGTCTTTAGTACAAAATGATGTTTTTTAAAATTGGGTGTGTTGACCAAGGCTGCCTTCAGGCAGGTTTTACTTGCATAACCTGCGTATGTTTAGAATCTAGAGTTTTGACTGACCTTAGCTTTAAAGGCAGGTATTTTCATACGAATGAACTCTTTTATCCATTTATTCACTCAATTGTCATTTTTCTTAAGACTCCAGGCACATTTATTCTTTCTGCAACCTTTTAAGTATTATATAATAGAAAAAAACCAGAGCTCTGAATTCACCTAGTTTCTCTTAGTCCTTTGCATTTTTAAAAACATTTCCCTAAAAATAAAAACAAAAACTCATGCAATCCCTAGGAAAAATTAAAATGTAAATTAGCCAGATAAACACAATCATCCATCATAGTGATACATGAATATAATAACTCCATATTTATTTGCTCAGTCATTTAACAAATATTTCTTGGTGTATAAACTTTATTTCCAGAGATTTTTGTTGCCTCTATATACTCACATCCACACATACTTATTTACAGAAATGCGATTATAATATTCTTATTGTGCTATTAGGACTTAGTGTACTATTTACATACTTTTTTCCTGGTCATTCTGTTGTATGAATTACGATAATTTATTGAATAAGTTCATTATTGTTAGATACTTAGTCTATCTTTAAAAAGCATTATTATTATGAACAGGATTGCAAGGAACATCTTGTAGATTCTTCTTTGTTTTCTTGTCCAATGTCCTTAGGAAAAGTTTTAGATGAAAAATTCTGGCAAAAAGAAAGGAATACAGTTTTTATGGATTTTGGTGTACTTAGCTAATTTTGGCTCAGAAACATTGTATCATTATTTAGGGTGCTTGCTTTTCCCATACCTTTGTAAATATGGAGTATTATCACTTTTAAAAATTTTTGCTAATTTGAAATGTTAAAAATGGTATTTTTAGTTCTATTGTTCTAGTTCTCATTGACATAATAGTTGTATTGAACATGTTTGTGTTTGTTGTACATTTGTGTTTCTTCTTTCTATGAATTGCCTGTGTACTTTTCTGCCCTGTCTTTAAATTAGAGTTATTGCTTTGCTTATGTATTTGTAAAAACTCATCATATATTGAAGATATTCACCTCCTTATAAGTAAAGATATTCAGATGTTAATTTTTTTAATTTATTATGTTTTAGTCTTTTATTACTCTTTTATTACTCATTAGAGAATGTCCTTGAAAAATAAAGAGGAATCCATAGATTTATTCTTAATGTTGATTTATTTTATTTATGAAGGCCTATGATTTATTATTCCTCTCAAGAAGTATAAATTGAGAGCCAAAAAAAGGATCAAACTGAAGATCTAGATATGGAATCCAAAAAGCAATAAGCCTAAGCTCCTTTTCTAACTAAAGGGCTTTGTTTTCACTTCACTATCCTACTTTTGGCACCACATGGTATCATGTGAAAATATTTTTATAAAACATAAATCTTTACATGCCAAGGAAATATTCTTACATGTTCACAGTTTTTTGGATTTTTAGAAGTGAGTCATGGTGGTTAACAATCAGTATGTTTGGAAAGGATTTTCTTTGTAGCTCTGGATAAGGAATGTGTACTCAAGTGATACTATAACCCCAGCAAAGAGATAAACACTTCCTGGAGAGATGCCTCTGGGACAAAAGTTTTCTCTATCAAACCTTGAAATATGAATTCCTTCCTTCCTTCCTTCCTTCCTTTCTTCTGGCAAACATTATTAGGTAGTATTCAAATGACACAGCGTTCAAATCTTGTCTTGAAATTGCCATTTAAAAACTTACATCTCTTCCAAAGCTTATTATTTTTTGGAATATCCTCATAGGATTTGTTTAAAGTATTCTATCTACATAAGTGTACTAATGTTTATTTTATTTGCAAGCATGACTCACTGTTAGCACCAGCTAACTCCATGAATGCTCACTTAAAACATGGCAACAGCCAAAACCCAGATTGACCAATTACATCTTGACTTCTCTCCTTTGTGCTCCTGCTCGGGTTCCTAGAGATGCTGGTCAACTTTCACCTTCTACTCTGTTTCCATTCCTTGCTCCTACTTTTGACTTGGTGTCAGTGGAACTCTTCAAATCAGTACCATCTCTGCATTTGATGGCTACATTTTAATTCTTGCAGGAGAATTAGAATTTTTCCAGTTTTCCTAATCTCAGCAGATATTTCTCAGGTTTTAGAAAAACACACCAATTTCCCAAGAAGTACTAGAAAGGAATTCCTACATGCATATGCTACCCAAGCCGGACCCCTCTAGGGCTGACCAAGGCTGTTGATTGTGAACTTAGGCTGAGTGGAAGACAGTGTGACATGACAGAACCACATAGGATTGGGGTTCAGAGATTCCTGCTTCTAATCATAGCTGCTCCAGTTATTATCACTGTGTAACCTGGAGCCAGTTTCCTAACTTTTCAGGGCCCCCATTTGCACATCTTTAAAATGAAGGGTTCTTGGTTGTTTAAGGGAGGCTGTACGTGTATAGGAGAAGAAATAACATTTTATATCTATGGGGCCTCAAGGTCACTGTGAGGGACAGAAGAACAAAAGTCTGTCAGGAAATCTCTGGGCGGGAGCGTGGGTTCTGACAAACTCCCAGAGAGAGGCTGGTGGCTGGCGCCCATTCTCCTATGTCTTGCTGGATGTGCTCCACTCAGCTGTGTGACTGGGAGCCCGAGGCTGCAGCCAGCGACAGTCCCCAGCACACCTGACTGGTGAATCTCCAACTTGCCTCTTTATTCACACATTTTAGGATCCTTTGTGCTGAACCTGGATCAGAAAGAAACTTTATTGGGTAGTATATGAAATAATGATAAAATGGTAATAAAAGTCTCCATCATTACAGCTAAGTTCCTAACCTAAAATCAGCAACAACTATTACTACTTCACATGTTTTTGTGATGTGACAGGCTGGCATGGGGTGGAGGAGCAGTATGTTTTTCCTCATAAGGGTGAAGGGGTTGGTGGTAAGTGTACTGCAGTGAAAATTAATAGTACAGTAGACTCTCAGGTAGCCGGCACCCGTGGGGATTGGTGGGTGCCAGATAAATGTCAGTAGACTCCCTGGTAACCAGAACTCCAGCAACCAGCAAAAATATGTTGCTAATTGCTTGAGTGTGCCGGTTACTTGAGTTCCAGTTACTGGAGAGTCTACTGTTAGATATGTTTATTTGCTTCTGGGATCAATGAGCATTCTTTGGTGTAATTAGGAGCTGTTTGCTAATTCCAAGTTTGTCAAGTTAACTAGTTTCTAGTAGGAGGAGCCCTGAGCAGTGTAAGAGGAGCTAGATAGAAAAACAATTTGGGGAAGAGCTATCTGGTTTTGCCACATTCAAATGTTTAAATTGCTATAAAACATTTATCATTCATAGAAGAACCAAAACTTCTTGGTGAACATTCTCGACTTCACATACACAATTAGAATAGATTATACCACACACACACACACACACACACACACACACACACATATATACACATCACATCATATTTTGCATTTGACCTGATTCTTCCCCATCCTTCTGGTCTCTGAAGCCAGCCCAGAGCCTCAGGTCCACATCAGATGCTCCCTGGGTATTCTTGTAATGCCTGGTCCTTTGCCTGTCAGAGCATAAATCCCAGTAGATTGCATGGTCTCAGAGATTGCTGTCTACTTCATGGCTGTATCCTCACCACTGTGCACAGAGTGTCCCAGTAGATTGCTGTCTACTTCATGGCTGTATCCTCACCACTGTGCACAGAGATTAGCATAAAGACTAAACTCAGTACATATTACTGTGGGTCAGAGGCTGAGCCAGATAGATCACATACAAAATTTTACTCAATCCTCTCAACAACTTCATAGGATAGAAATTATCACCCCATTTTTACTGATGAAGAAACTGAGGTTTGGAGTGCCTCAGTAATTCATTGACAATAATAGAGCTAGTAAGTGCCAGAGAGATAATTTCTGAATATAGTCCATCGGCCATGCAAGTACATTTATTGCATTGATTAAAAAACATGAAGGACACATTCACTGACCTCAAAGAGTTTACTTTTGAGTAAAAAAATTACATGTGCATATTCTGTCACAGTCAATAATTCTTGGGAATAAAAATACACTCACTTTGTTCTTGAGAGGTTTTTACAGAGGCACTCATTAGGAACATGTTATGTAATAAAAGTTTTCTATAGGTTTCCTGTAGGTAAAGTAACTATTGCCTTTGTAATTTTGTTATAAAAATTTCAAGAGGATACCGTTTATTTGAGCATGGTTAATTGGCTGATTCTTGATAGTTCATTGACATTTACTGACCTTTCTTAAAATCAGTAACTTTAGATTTAGACTTTATTGAAACCTGCTCAAACCAACTTAAACTGACAAGCTTACACTAATCAAATATTTAATTACAAAGAGAACACAGCTAATAATCATATCCATAGATAAATATTTCGTGATTACTTTTTGTAGTAGGTGCTGAAAGTGGCTTTTTTGTTGTTGTTTTTTAAGAGCTGGTTTAGCAGGTGGGTAGGTTTATGGGCTCAGGAATCAAGAATGAATGGGAGAAGATTTAGGGATAACTCTATTTCTTGGTGAGAGAACAAAGTCAAGGAAAAGAGTTAAGAGGACATTCTGAGAAGATAACTGGAGATTAAAAATAAAAAAGGACAACTACATGTGCCTTTTAAAGACCTGTCTTTTAAACTTGGGGCAGAGTTTCTGACCTTCATGAGCTCTCCTTCATGGCAGGTGCGGTACATACCGATTCCCCCAGCTGTGTTTGCTCCTATCTACTGTACCTTGCTGCTTCTAAATTCATGTGGCTCTGGTTTGGATTTTCTCTGGGACTCTGATATTTTAGGCTGTTTGGAGTTGAAATGTCCCCATAATGTGACCTGGCAGAGTCCACTTAAAGCTACTTCAATGACTGGACCATGTTTATCACCCATGTTTGAACCCGAGCAGCTGGGTCAGGTTTTTCCTCTGCTGTCTTACAGCAGATAGCTCTTAGGTCTTTCATTTTACCTTGCTGAGCATAATGAAGCAAAGCAGGCCTGAGGAGGGTGTCCATATTTAGCATGGGAAGGATAGGTCGGAAATAAGGAGTATTGCAAATGAAAACATAACAGGATATTGTAGCTATTAGGGGTGGATGGTGAGGAGAAGGATCGCTAAGATGAAAGAAGTAAGGAAAGGACTTAGTTTGTGGTGAAAGACATTGACTTTGAGACATTAGTGGGACTTCTTGTCAGATATACGCAGTAGGAATTGAGGCTTTACAGAGGAAGCATGAGATAGTAAGGTCTGGAGATAGAAACTGGAAATTGCTGACGTTCTATGCCTGGAAGAGATTTCAATTAAAAAAGAGGAGAAGATGGCTTAGGATGGCACCTTGAGGCCTGCTCACAAAATGGGATGGAAAGAGGACAGGAATCCTTGAAGGAGACTAAGCTGAACTTGTGAGAAAGAAAAGAGGAGAATCAAATGAGAGCTTCCTAAGAGAAGCCAAAGGAAAAACCTGGGTCGAAAAGTAGATGGTCAAATGTCAAGGGCTGCAGAAAGCCCAAGCGGGAAGAGGAGGACTGTGTCTAACGAGAAAAGTGCTGAGCAGCCCCGGAGAGGAGTTTCAGGGGAAGGCCTGCCTTGTTCATCTCGGTGCCCTGGAGGAATTGGCTCTAGGGTTAGGGGGAAGACAAGAGTTTGGAATGCTATCCCAGGATGACTCTGAAATCAGCATGGTGGCCAAGGAGCATGGGAGATTATGTGGGCAAGGGGGATGATGCCAATACATAGCCAGCCTTGAGATAAAAAGCCCCTAATTCTATAAAGTCAGTGTTCTTTAAGCACTAAGCAAAATAAAGAGCACAAAGGTTGGAAGCCAAAAGAGACAGTGTAATGGTCTTGTAATATAAAGTGAACTACAAATAGCTATTGTTTTAATTCAATCTGTTTATTTGAATCCAACAAATTAATAAGCTTCCAAAAATAAGAGTAGTTATACAAATTTTCATAAACTTATGATCCAGGGCCAAAAAGATTAGGCCCAAAGATCTCAGTTGGAAAGGATAGTAAATACAAATGTTAACAATAAGTGAAAACTGTATGCTCTTAACCCAAGATGTAGTCCTTGGCCTTTCTTGGACTCACAGTATCACAGTTATCATCCAACTAACTGCCAAGAGCACTGATGCAGGCACACACAGTAGCATTTGACTAGGAGTCTATATCACATACATGGCTGACAATAAGCACCAACTTTAGCTGTGTTCATATGACTCGAGTGAGGGTGGGGAGGGATTTGATGGCCACAAAGAAAACATCAACTCTTCCTTCTCAATGGGCAAGTGGCAGTTATGTTGTCACTTAAACTCTTTGGGTTTCTTTCATTTTCTTCATCAGATAAAAGAGGGGGCTGGATGAGATTATTTCTAGTCCCCTTTCAGAAGTAAAGTTCTGTAATTCTCTGACTGTAAGATTCATTTCCCTAGTCCATTAAAACATTAAAAGCTGAAGATAAGATGGTTGCTGAGCTCTTGATTAAGTTTGAAAATAGCATGAAGTATGGGAGGCTTTGCAGGCACACATTTATGTAGAATTACTAGTCCTCAAAATGCTTGAATTTGCACCCCTATTATTGAAAAAGAATGTTTGAGCACAAACTTGTAAATATATGCATATTTATTTATAATTTACATTCTCATGCTGTTGGATTTATGTGTACATTACAAAAGAGACTCAGAAAATGAGAAAAGTATGACAAAAGAATAAAAATAAATCTAAAGCAAACTTCTAAGGATTCCCCTACCCTACATCTTAAAGCATTATTTTGTATACCCCACTTTGGAGACCATTTAGAGATAGGTACTTACTACATTACACTAAAAGCTTAGTAGTGTGGAAATAAATTCCAAATTACCAATTATTTTATTTGATAAGGAAGTCTTCCTAAAACCTAATTGCATTAAATTAGGGAAAAAAGGAAATTAGTAAAATATGCTCGTCCTTTGCATCTCAAAAAGACGAATTCTTTCAGACACCATATCTGATAATACCATTTGAAAAGTGATTCTTATTTTTACCATGTAAATTTGCAGAAGAATCTGTATTCTCATGAAGAGAAACCAACCCTGCTAATAAGTAAAAACCTACCCAAATCCCACCCACTACACATGATGGAAAATTATTGTGTAAGAAAATTGTGTTAGCCCTTTTGTGGTTTATTATTATTATTATTATTAATCACCAGAAGGGTTATTTCCATTGGCAGGTCTACCTGCTTACTACCCATTTAATTTTCCTTTCCCCAGCATAAAACTTGCCCTTGTGCTGTCAGCCACATCTCTGATGTAAATGTTTATTTTTGAGATTTTAGACTCTGTAAAATAGATTCACATTCTACTGTAAGCCTCAGTGCTGTTTTCTATGTAAAATCTAACAATATCATTTCATATTTCCTAGATAATGATGCAAAAACCTCTTGGCGGGTGTGCCTTATACATGAAATAAGAGCTCCAAGGAACTCTTTTGAAAAACAATTATTCTTTCAATGCTCTGCAATGCTTTAGTTCTAAAGCGAATTCACTAAAATCATATGAGTCAAAGTGAAGCAAACAAGAGTACTGTAAACAGCAAAGAGTTAACTTCAGAAGTATGAGTAAAAAATGAAACAAAAACCCATCTCAGCTTTTTTCTCTCTAATATTCTCCTCACACAATTTCCCGTTAGTCTCTCTGACTTTTCCGAGAGATATTATTTTCCTTTCCAGTACCAATTTCAGCAGTGATGGCCTAAAAGATTCCGGTGCCCCAAGTGAGACTAGATTATAGGACTCCATATGGGGTCAAAGATAGGAGGGTTCTTAAGGATTTTTACCAACAAAATAAAAGCGATGGGGTTTCACTTCACTTCAAAGTAAAGATACCAATACAAGCAAATTCTCCTCTTGTCATATTGATAAGAAGCAGAGAGACCCCTCCAGTCCTGCTCCTGAGGAATTGAACTCTAAACTGGGTGTTGTGTGAAATTCTCCACTCTGATATCTATGCTTGTATACCAAGTAGAGAATGTATGCATGTGCATACACACACACACACACACACACACACACACACACAGAGAGAGAGAGAGAGAGAGAGAGAGAGAGAGAGAGTTAGTTCAGGTTGAGAAAGAGACTTTTATTTATTTGACAATCCATGACCCTTAGTAGGTATCTAGAGGGTGTTAACATAAGCATCAGAAGCTTCTGGGAAGAGTTCATCATCAAGCTCAAGTTTACCTCCCACCATGACACAAGGAATTAAATGGTCGTAGAGGGAGGTCAGGAGCAATGAGAAACACACCATCTCCTGCCCATGTTTTGTTTCTTGAAAAAGTCATGTTTTCTGGGAGTCCAGTATCTTGTCTAAGCACCAGTAAGCAAAGGACCTCCTAGATTTCTTGTACCTTTGGCTTAGCACTTATTGCCTCAATACGTGCAAGTGTTTCTAATGATCGTTAGTAATCTCACTTGTTGGACATTGGTAATCTTGAAGAAGGGTGGACATAATTTGTGCTTTTCAAGATGTTGGAGTTATGCCACAGAATATTTTGTTCATTTTTCCTCACTAAGACTTATGCCCTTTCACTTAATAGTATTATGCTCAATTCCATGATAGGTAGTGTCAACACCAATTCAGGGAAGGCCTGCTTTCACCAGGAAACACTATTTTACTCCTTCAGGATTAGGAGGAAGTCATGCTTAGGGCTGTAACTGGGAGATTTAGAATCAGACAGACCTTGGTTGGCGTCCTGGCCATTTCACACCTCTAAACCTTGGTATCTTCATGTGAAAAATAGGGACATGATGACTCCTACATGGCTACATGGAGTAAATAAAATGATGCGGGTGAAGTGTTTAACCAAAGCCCAGTATATGTTAAGACCTCATTAAATAGGAGTTTCTGAGGCAGTTTTAGGGACTACTTCTTCCTTCCTCCAGTCACGTTCCCCTATTGTCTCTGGTTCTCTCTGTAACATGTGTGTCTTGCTCTTCTCACTGCTGACTGGCTAGTTCTCCTTATATGTCTTTATTTAAAATTCAGGAGGGCATTAGTGGATTAATCGACTAAGCTAATTATTAATACCATCTTTTCCCTGACTGGAGTCCTTTCAGATCATCTGTCAGCTACGGGTATTCACAAAGGGAAAATAATACAATAACCCTTTTATTACAAGATACTTCATTTCTGTGACCATTAATAATGCCAAACAGTTATTACTGCTTCCTTAGCCTCCTCTATTAATTAGTCTTGCATGTTCAAGACAGATTATTGTTTGGATACTTGTATTATTTTAAAGACAGGCTGAGAAAATCTTTTTTCTCTAATTTCAGTGACAATTAGAAGAATACCCTTTGTTGGGGCTAAAATACGCACACTTAGACCAGGGGTGCCAACTCTTTCATGAGTTGCAACACACACTCTGCCTAGAACTAGCTCTAGCTTAGCCCTTGAACAGACACTGTGCCAGACTCTGCTTCCTTATCCTGTGCATTTCTAATTGGCTACAGAACTCTTTCCACTCCAAATGGCCTCAAGCACCAACACAACAGCAATACAAACTAGCTTTTAATTTTTTGGAAGTCATGTTCATGAAGTTCTTGTTATGTCATGTGTAATGTTACCCAGCTGTTTGCCAGAGATGTTTAAAGGCAGCCTGTAACTTTTGGGGTGGTTAATACCTGAGGCAAAATCCAGGAGAGAAACACAAAAGTTCTTGTATTACTTGAGGTTAATTATCTGTTGTGGTGAAGCTTAAGTATTTAGCTTATGCACAATTCTGATTTGCTCATCTCTCCATCTAGATGGGTGTAACTTGAACTGAAGGTATGTTATGTTTGGGGGTATTTTGGGTACAGACTTCTATGGAAGAATGCATTTTTTAAAAAATTTATTTTTAAAACTATATTTTTGTACAAATGAACAGCCAAAAAATAAACCAGGAAATTTAATCAGTGAAATTTCACATATGTGAGAAAATCTGAAGCATCTTCATGTTAGCGTCAAGATAATTTGAATTTCTCTGAAAGCAAAAACCTAAATCTCAATTTTCTTAATGTATCTAATGTCTTTACATAATATACTTAAGAGAATTATAGGAAAAATGACAGTCACCTTTATTGCTATTAATTGCTCTTTTTTTTTTACATTGATTCTTTTCTTTGGTGTGTGTGTGTGTGTGTGTGTGTGTGTGTGTGTGTCACTATTAGTTTTAAAGTTGAAATAGCTACTTTTTGTTGTAATATTAAGCCAGGAGTTAACACACAACTGGCTGACTGGGCAATCATTTAAGAGAGTTTATCAGGTTTCGGGAAAATTATGAAACTGATGAATAATTTTGGATAATCTGAAACATACAGATTATAGTCTCCTGTAGAAAATTGCAGATAAACATTATCAGGAAGATCGTGAGTCACCTAGAGAAAGTGTTAACCAAATCAGTGCAAAAATGTCTTGTTTTTTCACCTTTCCTTGGTATAAAAAACTACACCAGGGATGGAGGCTGTGTGGACATAGACTGCCTCTATTTTTTCTATCCACAGGAAACAATTTATGGACAATCTGATATTCAAATGAAAATTAATATGAGTCATAATGATGCTTTATTTCTTGTGTCTTTACTGAAACTCAGTCCACGTAGAATGAAATGGTGCAGATACTGACTTTGTGAAGAAACAGTAGTCACAGAACTACTGGCAATTAGGATTACGCTGGGTGTGGAGAGATTTTTAAGGACCCTGCCAGGAGTGTGTCACTTTCACAGCAGGGCATGTCATGCCATTTGAGTTGGATTTTAAGCACAGAGTTTAAAATGTTCAAACATTTTTTTAGTTTGGATATGCATCATGAGACTCTCTCTCACTGGAATGAGAGATGGGTGAATGGCTGTTTTGGAGTTGTTCTATCTGTAGTTTCATGTTCACTGCAGGTGAACACAATAACTTCCCATTTGTGTGGGTGGAGGGCTGAACATAATTTAGGTGAAATCCCACCACTCCTCTGTGGACACCAGAATCGCCAAAGTGTTAATGCCCAGATAAAGCTACTAGGAAAAATGACCAGTGCCGGGTAAGTCTGGGTTGGGAGGGACAGGACAGCACAGTTGAATTTGTCCCTGTGGCCTCCAAAAATCTCAGTCACCCGAGGTCTTCAGTGTTAACTTTTCCATTTTCTCTTTCAAGAAATCAAACCTGAGAAGAACCAATTTAAAGATGTTCCAGTTAGTGCTGACTTTTTTGGCAAAATGTATACAGTTTTCCAGTATAAAAGAGGCTGCCCAGCATGGAATTGGTGGAAAGGTAAGGGAGGGCAGGGAAATTATTAGGTATGTCCTCCTGGCCCCTTCTGAGTGTTAGGAAATAATCATTTGGATGGAAACAGTGACAGACAAGCCTAGGAGAAAAAAAAATCTCAAATAATATACACAAACACACAGTACCCAGAACCCATTAGTATTCTAGTGCGTGTGTGTGACAAAGATATGAAAACGTCTGCTTGTATTAAAAACAAAATAAACAGAACTAATGGCAATTAGGATTATGTTGGTTCAAACCAAAGGCATGAACCACACAACCTAAAAAAGAAACTAAAAATAAAATAAAATAAAATATGGGGGAAACCTATAGGCATTAAGCACAGATTTTCCCACTAATCTTTTCTATGTCTGTCCCAGCTTCCAGGAGAATAGAAAGTATTTAGTCTGAAAATCCTGCAGCCCAGCCTAAATGATGGTCCGTAACACAAAAGGAAAGTCCCCCTTGTCTGGCTGCACAGATATTTTAATTCCCTGAGCAGACAAGGCACCAGGGAGAGCCAGCTACTCAACACTCTGAGCCCTTATCAGCTGATAGTGATTTCTGAACAGACTCTGTACGTATGAGGCGCTACTAGGACTTTGGCAAAGGTCAGCTTAGCCTCACTAGAGAACTTGTTTTTTCTTTCTTTCTTTTTTTTTTTTTTAAGGATGGGATTTTCAGAATTTACATTCTAGAAAGTGCACATTGACTAGGAATGCAATATTGGCACACTTCCCTTATCCTTCCTCTTGCTTTTGCTTTCTCCAGCATCTCACCCATCAATATGGCTGTCCCCAGGCTATTCCAGTCCCCAAACCAAACCTTGCTGAGGCAGATGATGCAGCAGCAGTTCTGCCATGGTGGAGGCAGGCTTTGCAAAGGTGAATTGCATTTCCAGATCTAGGATCTAGGGCCCAGACTGAAGTCACAGTTATTACCAACCAAGCTCTCTGATACCTGCGTCCCTCAAACATGGTATACAGTGTGGTCATTGAGCCTCCACCCTGAAACTTAGACCCAGTTTCCTTTCCTCTCCTCTAGGCCCGGGGTCTCATCTCAACCCTACCTCAGCTTGCAGTGCCACCTGCTCAAGAACACATTTCCTGTTGAAATCTGCTTGCCTTGCTGACTCCTGACCACAGAGCATGGGGCACCTCTCCTTTCTTTAAATGACCAGGGTGCTTGATCTTTTTCTTTTCTGGTGGAATTTAGCACATTGTACCTTATGTCATAACTATTCACAGTTTAGCATGTCAGTTTCCTAATGGCAATACCTTTTTTTGTCTTTGATTTCCATCCAGTGCTACAAAGGAAGGAGCTGAATTCTCTGAGTCTTCTCTGGGCCTAATCTATGCCCTGCATGAGTAGAGGTGCAAAAAATATGTCCTAAATAAATGATTCCTATGTCCCAGTGTTCCTTTGGCCTCTGACTCTCAAGCCTTGCTAATGGCTATGTGAAGGTGGTTGATCCTACACACAGGCCATGCAGGGTTTTAAGGAAATAATTAGGTGTTTGAGTGCATACTATGGAAATGAAATTTAGTATTTTCAAACTCCCCAACTAAGACTCTCTCAGAGAATTCATGTAAAACAATAGTACTGTCCCTTTTCAAACAGTACATAGGGTCAGCCCGCTGACACCTTAAATTTAGCCCAGTGAGACAAGGCTGACCATACGTACCATTTGAAATGGACAGTACCATTGTTTTCTGTCTCATTTAAAAGGGTATGTCTGGTCAGTCTATTTATTAAAACTTGCAAGAAAAAATGAAGACATTATAAAATTCCTTGTGGTATTAAATATTCATTCATCCATTCATAGATTACTCATGAAAAATAATTATTTATCAGATGCTATTGTACAATGTATTAGTCACAAGTTTAGTTTGACACTTCATGAAATCTGAGAGTTATTAAGTGTTTCAACCTGTGCTCCATGTAATGTAACAGTTATTTTTCCTGAATGGTGCTTTTAGAACTTTAACATTCATACAAACCACCTGGGAGGTCTCATCAAACTGTTAAGATGCACATTCTGATTCTGTCTTAAGAGATGAGCCTGAGATTCTGCATTTCTGATGAACCGCTGAGTAATGCTGCTCCTATTGGTCCACTGGTCACACTGCTGAGAGGGAAGGCCTTAGAAGACCTTGTTCTGCTATGAGTGCAAGTCTAACAGAAAGAAGACTTATATGTAATCTAGGTGTTTCCTTCTCTGAGCAAAGGAATTTCAACTTTTTGAGCATCTATAAAATGTGATAATAATCAACTCTGCCTATCATAAATGAGTTAAGATCATATGAAATATATGTGAGTAGATTCTACAAACAAAAAGCATCACAATGACTGATAATTGTTAATTTCATAATTTAGCTGAAATGTGGAGTCCTGAGTAATGGAAGCTTCAAATGGGAAAAAGACAAAAGGTTTTATAATAGCTGACTGCTCTGATTTCCTGGGTGACAGGAGAGTTGGGTGACTTCTGACATGGGATGAGAGAGATGTTAAAGATGGTTTTCAGAAAGCTTTGCTGTGTGTTGAGTAGGGGGAGTTCTCTTCTGCTATGATGTAAATGGAGGTGTCAGTAAAGAAATAAATTCCACACAAAGGTTTTGGTGTTGAATTTTGAATTTATATTTTTATTTCATTTAATTTGTACACCAACCCTACGCATTGATATTATTTATTTTCTTTATTTTTTCTTTTTTCTTTTTATTGTTAGGTTTATTAGGGTGATGTTGATTAGTGAAAATTACATAGATTCCAGGTAATATTATTTATTTTCCTTTTAAAGATTAGGTAACCCATGAGCTCCATGAAGGCAAGAACTGCATAGTTTTGCTTATCAGTATAGCTTCAGCAATAGCACAATACTGAACTAGAGTAGGAATCCTAAATCATTTGCTTAATGAATCAGTCAGACTCAAAGAAATGAGGTGTCTGCTTTAAGGTTACACCAAATTAGGGGGTAGAACAAGGTATTGTCCCAGATCCATTTGGCTTCTCACCTAAATCCCTGGAATTTCTCATTCAGTAGGTCTAGGCTAAGCCCAGTCACGTGTATTTTGATGAAGTATTCCATGGGATCCCTTTGACTCATTCATTTTCAAACATGTAATTATTAAGCATGTCATATAGGTCAGTCACATTTTAGGTGCTGAGACTCCAACAGCAAACAAAAGACACAAGAATCCCAGCCCTCACAGAGCTTAGGGGCTAGTGGGACATCAGGCCAGTTTAGGAAACCCTGCACTGCACTATGCTGTGATGATGATGGGTTTGTTAATTCAGTTAAAAATAACATCCAATAGAGATTTCATTCACCCTTTTACCTAAATTTTTTGTGAAAGCTACGAGCATCGCGGGCGGATGAAAGCAAATACAAAAGGCCTTTGTTTGATAAGCAGTCAGGGCTTTTTGGGTGGGGCAATCTTTTATTTTGTGGGCTTGTTTGGCACCCCTGACCCTTAGCACTGAGTGCCATGAACATCCCCTCCTCCTCTTTGGGACAAGTAAAAATGTCTGGTCCCTTGTCTCTTTATTCTTTTGAAAAACTACTGGAGAGGCTGAAATAGGAATGTGCTAGCGGGAGAAAGCTCAGAGCCTCAGTGCCGCCATTCGAATGAAGGTATTTCAGCGCCTAGAAAGTCTTTTTTGATTCCTCCTCCTGAGGATCAGACTCTATTTAATTATGTAGAGGTACTTTATCAAGACAAGGCTGTATTTTAATGATCTCTGAAGCTTCCACAAATCATCATTTCAGGTTTTTGGACCATTGCATTGAAGGATCTTGATTGCTATCATTTAAAATGCATTGCCTCCCTCCTTCATTCCCCTTTTAAAAAATGTGAATAGAAATTTCTGGCAGGTGAAAGAAGGGGGCAAATGACTCCCAGCATTTTAAGTGTCTGCTACTTTAAAACCCTGTAGTTACTTATTCCCTTAAATGAGTAACCTGAATAATTGTCATATTTTTAGTCTTTAAAAGTCTGTTTTTGCAATGGAAATCTTCATGCAATCAGTATAATCAATTGCAAAATTAATAAACTGGGGCGATCTTCAACACAGCTTTTTCTGCTTTGAGAAATGAGGGGAAAAATACCTCCATGTGTGGTTTAGACCTGAAAGACTTTTAGTAACAAATTCTGAATTGTATGGCCTTACTTTGAAGTTGCTGATGACGCTCATTTTTCTGTCATTTTCTGAAATGTTTTCTGTGCCAAACTCAGCATTTAAAATGGACAGAAGGCAGCAAATTAGGAAACCTCTAGTTGAGGAGACCAGTTTCTGAAAGAACTTTGCATGAAATTTCTCTATTAACTATT
The DNA here is from genome assembly GCA_004026885.1 of Lyroderma lyra. Taxonomy (NCBI): domain Eukaryota; kingdom Metazoa; phylum Chordata; class Mammalia; order Chiroptera; family Megadermatidae; genus Lyroderma; species Lyroderma lyra. The sequence goes on along the minus strand of PVJL010002491.1, from coordinate 74,576 downwards.
TCCTATTTGTGGAAAATAGCAAAGCCAGTTACGTTTTCATGGAAATATGGAGATATATGGAAAATCAACTCTTCATCTCAAGACTTCTGTCACATAAAAAGTGTACTTCATTTGTTATAATATCAGGAACAAAATTGTTAATGCAGGTGCTATATGACAACATAGGAGGGCTGTCTGGAAAAAATCCAGCCATAAATGTCCCTATTTTTCTTATTACATGGCTGGATACTTTTTGGACAGCTCTCATAGATAGTTCAGATGGTTGGATTGTGACTTTCTATTTGCAATTTGAGAAAGCACTTAGTGGGATTTGTGCTGGCTGGGTGGCAACTCATATTGCTCTAAGAAATGCAATTAGTTACTGAAAAAAAATGTCTGTTTAATTATTCACAAAGTAACCACAGCCAAAATGTCTTTAATTGGGAAGGTAGGTAATCGCTAAGTCATGTTATTAGTAATGCCACAAAAACGGTAAGGGAGAAGTTTTCAGCCCTTCCTGGCCATAATTTGTTTTGTCTACTTAATTTCTTTCTTATTGCATCATACAAAACAAGCCAACTGTCCCTAATTAATGCTCCATAGTCTTGTTACACTGAATTTTGCCTGTTCTCATGAGCTATTGGAGTGCCTATTCCCAAATAAATCTAGCCTGCTTGAAACCATCCTAAAGAGAAAAAGTGCAATAATTTCTGATAGTCCATGCATAGTCTGAAATCAGACTGCAGAAAATTTTAGACATCTATATCTATGGTACATATACACCTGGTCAATTACATATTTTTAAAGGTTTTTCTAATCCAAGTCATCAACAAAGCATGGCGTCCAAATGGAGAGCGCTTGAAAATCACTTTTTGAAACAGTTTTTGTTTACTTATAGTCACTGTCTAAGTGAAAGTAATAAAACTAAACAGGTAGGGGCATATTTTCTGTTCATTATGAGCCTCATTTTGTTTTGTGTAGCCCAGAACTGCCTCCAGTTTAAGTTCTGTTAATGAAAGTTCGGGTGGTATAAAAAAGGCAAATTCAAGAGTAGTTGGCTCTGAAAAACCTAAGTCAAAATTGGTTATACCCAGAAATGAGCTAGTTTTCATTTTGCTTGGTAATGAAAGAAAAAGAAAAAAAAGGTAACAATCCGAGCTTCCAGCTCAATTGTTAGTATTGATATTATAAAAGTGTTAATTACCTAAATACAAATTTGCAATAAAGAAATATGTACTTATGATGTATTTTATATACTTGAAATCTAATTTTGAATTATTTGTCTATGTAATGCTACGTAAGAACGATAGCAAATTAATAGACAGCACCTTTTAGGAATATAACCTTGTTGATTTTTAAAAAATCTGTTCATAGTGTTTGAAATACAAGGTGTTTTTTTTTTAGTTTGAAATAAGGTATTTTTTTAGTTTATAGATTGTTTCTTTATTCTTTCATGTCCTTGAAAACAGAATTGTTTTGTAATGAGCAGCAAAGACACAGGACACAATGAGGTATAAGTGCTATGTAGACGGATAACCTCATATAACAAGGAGCTGCTATAAAAATAAATTATACTGTGTGACTCAGGGAAGTTGTTAATAATTCTACTTTGTTTACATTATGCTTAGAAAGCAACATAGCTAACTGAGATCAGATATTAAGCTAACGGTGTATCTTGGAGTCATAATGTTTTCAAGCTCTGCCAAAACCGTGGGCAGGCTGAATGTGGGTAGTTTTTACTGATAATGTTTTCAAAAGAGGAAATGAATAAGGCTCTGCCCAGTTTAGAAGCTATGCATTCATTACCTAAGAAAGAGTATTAAGTACACACAAATTACTGAGCTGCGTTGAAAGGACACAAACCACTCAAATAATATAAATGGAGAAAGTTCAAGAACCATGGAGGTATTTTTATTTAAGAACTATGAATAATAATAATAATAATCCATAGAAAGCCAATAATAACAAGTGACCAAGTATCCAAAAAAATCATGTGGTCACATTCTAAAGCATGTGAGCAGTGTTTAGAATTCCAGTTTCCTACAAAATAAACTTTCTTTCTACTCTCCAAGCTCTTTGGATGGTTTAGTTACAATGAAGTGTGCTGTAGTCAGTTTTTCATTTTTATGATTCAGAAAACCATTACACTCCTCCACTTTGGTGTTGCCTACTCGGTTTTTTAAATAAATGTGGTATTCAAGTAGATAACACTGACTCTCATCTACCCTCATCAATCACAACTGATTGTTGCTATGCTAGATGAATTTCTCATTGTTTTAACGAAAAATGTAACAGTGAGAGTTATTGACTGTGACTTGAGTTGCCTCAGCCTGGGTGTCTCTAGCATGTAATATTTAACGAGCACAATCATCCCAACATGGTAGACTATCTAACAGCAGATTCTTTGCAGGTTTGTTTTTTGTTTTTTCAAAATTGACTTAGTATTATTTCCTCTCTCTCCCCGCACCCAAGCTTTGCAAAATGCTGGGGAAGAAAGTGTTATCCCAAATAACCACTTTGCCAAATTAGTGAGAAGGCAGGATCTGTGAAATGTAGAAATCATTTTGCACCCATAGAAGATGTCAGCTGCATGCACGCAGCTACCGTGTCAAGCATATACACTTTTTCTAAGGGAAAGGTACAGCGTGTTTCAGTACATTCAGCTTTTTATATAAAAATAAATACATTTCAAAAATAAGAGAAAGGCAATAAGAAAAACATAGTTTGCAAAGCTTATTGCTAACTAGTGAGGAGATGACATGATGCTATTTTGTTCTTGCATGCAGAAATTGACAGAATTTCTAGGGATGGAGGGAATGTATGTAGTATCGTTTAAATTAGATATTGATCCAGAAAGGCATTGCCTACCTTGAAGATGATGCTTTCAGATGCTATCAGATATGTGTGTAGGTTATTAAGCCACATTATCTCCTAATTTGTCTATGAAACTAATTCAAGTTAAAGGAGCTAAAGGAAGTGAGTATTAGGGTGGTCAGCCCTTTAATTCCTATTTTGCTAGTAATTATAGAAGTCTCAGAGATATAAATTCGTAAGCTGTTTCTTCTATAACACGGTAGACTCTCTGTTAACTGAAACTCAAACAACCAGCACTCTCAAGCATTTGGCAAAATTTTTTTGCTGATTGCTTGAAGTTCTGCCGATTGCTTGAGTTCTGGTTAACGGAGAGTCTATTTACATTTATCTGGCATCTACCAATCCTCAAGGGCGCCAGTTAACTGAGTATCTACTGTATAAAGAATAGTTTCTCCTTTGGTTGTTGTTTATTGTTGCATGACCAATCACTCCAGTAGTTATAATAACTTAAAACCACAACATTGTATTATTATTATCACAGTTTTTGTGGATCACAAATTTGGGATGAGCTCAATTAGGAGGATCTGGCTTGGATGGTTTTTCACAAGTTTGTAGACAGTTAGTAGCCAACACTGAAACAGTGGTGTGAAGCAGCTGGGGGCTAGCTGGGTCTCTCTCTCTCTCTCTCCCTCTCTCTCTCTCTGTCTCTCTCTCGCTCTGTCTCTCTCTCCTGCTCTTTCTTCATCTATGTATCTATGATCTTCACGTAGTCTCAGGGCTCTATGTGGTCTCTCCCTGGGGGCTTCCACACAGTATGGTGGCCTGAGGGTATCTGGTGGCCCAGGACTCAGTATGAGTGTTCCATCAAGCAAGGTGGAAGACGTAACATTTTTTCTGACCTAGGCTCAGTAGTCATACAAATTGGTTACAAGGAAAGGGCATAATTAGGCTTCACTTCTTAATTCGGTCCTGGCAAGGTTTAGATCTTGTGGATCCAAAGATATTGGAATGGCCACAGTATCTTTCACTCTGAAATCATTATCTCTGTTAAATTGGTGATGTGAAATTTTCAGTAAAAATAAATGTACTCTTTGCTAGTAGATAAAAGAGGATGAAATACTATGGTAAAAAAATAGAAATAATAAAAGAAATCTAGGAGTCTCTTTGAATCCTTGAGGCAAGATATATATTAGTGATACCTTCATTCCATGGAAATTCAAGTGGCTTCTCCACACTTTTTGTAGGTCTTTGTTATTTCTTCAGCCTCAGGTCTGCCAGAAAGTTGAAACTGGTTAACTTTTACTTAGGCTGACCAGACATACCATTCTAATTGGGACAGAAAACAATGGTACTGTCCTGTTTCAAACAATATGTATTGTCATCCTAGTCTCACTGGGCTAAATTCAACGTGTCAGTAGGCTGACCACATGTACCATTTGAAACAAGACAGTATCGTTACTGTCTGTCCCATTTAAAACAATACGTCTGGTCAGCCTACTTTTATTACAAAGATCCTGCAGCAGTAGGAGTAGCAGAAAAGTGAAGGCCATTTGACTCAGGTGAAAAAAGAGGAGAAAACTGATGCCAACATTGAACTGGCAGAGGGGATTGGCTGTCTTCGGCCAGTGTGGTAATCTCTCTTGGTGTCAGCTCCCTCTTCTGTGAATGCAGAGGGGCACCCCTGCCTTGCCTCACAAAACGATGATGAAACAAAGCTAAGAGAAATGTTTGAGTAACAATTTTCAAATACATAATTTTATCTGGGTGCCAACTGGAAGATGCAAATACGATGCTTGAATTGGCTTGCCTACATCTCAATGGCATGACCTTTGTCTTGGGAAGATTGTTTTAAATGTTTTTTTCCTCTAGTGGGGATGGATTTGTAAAAAGCAAAGTCCCCCATACTCCTACCTCATCTTCCTCTCCAACAGGGGAATGCCCTTGCTTGGTGGCAGGATGAGCTAAACCCTAAGAGGAATAAAACTCACGGACTTTTTTGACACTTTGTTTTTTTTTTAGTTGTTAGACTTATTAGGGTGACATTGGTTAATAAGAATTACATAGGTCAGGTGTACAATTTTACAGTGCATTGTCTATGTGTTGCATTATGTGCTCACCACCCAGTGTGAGTTCTCTTTCCATCACCATAGATTTGGCTCCCCTCCCTCCTCTCCCACACCTACTTTGCTTTTTTTTAACAGCAAATTTTAACCAAGTGAAACAGAGACGTCTGATCACAAAAGTCCACAAAACCTTCTAGGCAAGTGCCTACTGAAGTCTGATACAAGCCCTTGAGAATCTGCAGTACATAAGCATTCAGATTTCTGAGGGTAGAAGTGAGAATGTGGTGGTTTGAGCAGACTTTTTAGTCTCCAGGCAGCAGAAGCTTACCTTGGAAAGGTAAGCCAAAAGAACAAAGTTTGCTTTACTGCTAGGGAGTCAGAGAAATCTCATCCTCTGTACAAGAATTTGGTGGTGCCCAGTGAAGGGGCCAGCTCACCGATTTCTGAGTACTACAGAATATGAGCATTAGAAGCCATCAAGATCATCAGAGGTGACCAACTGAAGCCCTTCTGAATGTGGTCTTCTGAGATGAGCATTGCTCCAAAATTCCAAATCTATGGTATATTTAAGGCACGTTCATTGTGAGGCCTCAGAGGCAGGTGTTGGTTGTGGTCAGCTGCATGCTCCAAGGGTAGGGGAGGTAATACTTCTTGGTGTTTTGATGAAGACCATTTATCTTTGATACTCTCACCTACCTTTCTGTGCCCATTAAAAATAATTCCTGACTTTTAAGATACTGGGAATGACTCAAACCCTGACTGTTCTTAAAAAAGCAGATCAGAAATACTTAGCAATTATTGCCAGGTTAGGAGATAAGAAAAGTTTCTAACAATCCTGTAAGTCAAATTATTTACTTTCAAGAGGCTCACCTATATGGCAAGCACAGCTTGATGCTTTTGTAAAGTCTCTTACTCTCTTCTAAAAGAAGCCATAGTTAAGTAATCATCCATTTATACCATTTATACCGGCAGATAACTGCACACAGAGCAACACTTTGTACTTCTCTGAGAAAATTTGAAAGAAACAGATTTTCCTAAAAATGGGATTTCAGTGATATTTTGGGTTAAACACAGTGCTTTTATTGTTTCTGTAATTCAGAGTCTTTACTACCAGTGAGCAAAGAAATGCAATGATTCCAGAGACTTTTGTAAGGCAGATAATACAGATGGTATTTCACACTATTGCATTGTTCCTAGAGAATAACTACCACTGGGCTAATTAGTCTTGGAAAGAATTTCAACTCTGGATTGCACTGTTGAAAACTGGGCATAAGAACAAGTAAACTACCCCCTGAATAAATAATATTCCATGGACTCAAGATGCATAAAGTGGCATAACCCCAGACTAAAAGACTGAGTTGCTTGGGATAGAAAATTGATATAAAATGTAGGACTTTGAAACTAAAAACCTGTCTGACTTTTACTTCGCAATTGCTTACAGTGGTTTCTCAATGTGAGCTTTGTATAAACAGATTAACTTGTTTTCTAAGTGCTTCCAAAGAGCCTGGAAACTAAGAATTAAGTACTGCTTTTGTCCACCCCTCAAAAAACCAACAAACTCTTTCCCAAGCTCAACACCTGTTGTTGAAAATCTGACACACAGTGGCCTTCATCTTCTATGCCAACAGATGTGAAGATGCCCAGAGGTCCCTCAGATGTTTGTGCTTCTGAGTCTCGTGGGGGCACCAGGAAGGGGAGGGAAAATGATTCCGGAATTCCAAAGGTCACTGCTGGATTGAAATAATGAAAATTGCCCACATGTCGAAAAAAACTTAGATCTGTGATTACTGGCAAGTCTGGCAATCAGACCAAGAAGGGCTAACAGGCTAGAGTTTCATTTTTACTTAAAAATTAAAAAAATAATAATAATAAAAGAAAGAAAACAAAAAAAGAAAGCGAAGAAAGGTGTGCCAGCGTGAGAGAGAAATAATTATGTTCTCAGCCTTCAGGCTACCACGATTAACAAGTTCAAACATAAAATGGAAGAAATATTGACCTGGACCAAAGGGGATCAAGTGTGAATTGTCACTTACACAGACACTCATTTCTGAAAACAAACCTAAGAATTTATTTTAAGTAATTAAAGAAAGTAGGAATTAGAGCAATTTTTTTTTTTTACAACAAAGAAGACTGTGATATACGCAAGTATTTGAATTTTCTTTCAAGGTACTTATGGTGTCTGATAACCATTTCCTTACAATTATTTTATTAGTGAGTACAGCCTTTCTTTCCAATGTATAATGTCTCTTCCCAGTCTTCACTTGAAGGTACTGGGACTCTGCGTGGTGATGCTAACATGATTGAACGTGTAAAAGGATGCACCTTCTTCATAAAATAAATTTGAGAACTATGTCATATAGTAAACATATATTTACATGTCGATTGCATGCTTTGTAATCTTTTCACTCTGGGTTATTTAGTAGGTGACCCAGAGGCATCATGGGAGAGAGCCCATGGGGTTGGAGGCTCAGTCAGAGCTTGGCTCTAACCCCAGCTGTATGGTCTCGGGTAAGTTTTTATTTCTTTCTTTATTTCTTCACTTAAAGTGCAGGTATAACATAGGTTCCTGGAAAGGGACAGGCTCTGGGTCCGTGCTGCAGTCACACAGAGAATGACATCTTGCGCTCACAGAGCTTTTAGGCCATTTCATTTTGTTAGGCTCCAGTCTAAAAAAAAAAAGTGTGGTATGATCTGGGGGCTCTCAGGAGGGGCCACTCACTGAGTGCTGAAAATGGGGTGGAGTGAGTCAGGGGAGGTCAGAGGATGATCCTCAGAAGATTTAAGTCCAGGACTAGAGGTTCAAGTAGGAGTTAGTTAGTGGAAGGGCAGGAACCATTGTAGAAACTGAGCTTTAGACAAGGGCAACAGCTTATATAAAGATGCAGAGGCCCTTGATCTGCAAATACTTCTTAGGTGCCCTTTCAGCCCAACATATGTGTTCTGAGAAAAAAAAAAGCAGTTTTGTCTAGAATTAGAATCCTTGGAGACAAATTGCAGAGATGATAAACTTGTAAATAGTATCAGTTGTAGTTATCAATGGTTCTCATTTAGCTTTCCTCGGGTTTCATGGAAAAGCACACAAGTGAAGCCCCGAGGCTTTGCTTAAAATAACAAGTGGGAACTTAGATCCCACCCTCACCCCTGAAGCTATCGAGGATGCATATACCAGGCTTCCCCCATGTCTGATGCATTTTCCAAAGTAAACACATACTTTAGAGTGATGCTTCTAAAACTTTAATTTGTATAACAATCACTCAAGGACTTTGTTAAATGCTGATTCTAATTCAGTAAGGTCTGGGTGAGCCTGAGGTTCTCCATTTAAAGCTCCCAGGTGACACTGATTTCTGTGGTTCAAGAGGACCCCATTTTAAATAGTAAGGTCTTAGAACACTTAAGAAAGGCCCAAATCAGGGAAATTAATTTCCTGAAAGTTTTTTGAATCATTTACTCAAAATTCTCTCTCTCTCTCTCTCTCTCTCTCTCTCTCTCTCTCTCTCTCTCTGTCACACACACACACACACACACACACACACACACACACACAGTTGAAGTTCATCCTACTAGCTACACAAAATGCATAACTGACCAATCAATAGAGAACGTAGCAACTATTCTGGTGATTAGTATCAGTCTGCAAATGGGATAAGCACATATCCTGTGCACCATCACCCTTTTTAATGTTTATGCACTTTTACTTGGTTTTTCTGGTACATCCAGTATGTTAGTAGAACGTCAGAGCAGCAAACTCAAATATGTTTCCTCCACAATCCAAGAAGGTCCACCTAGTGTTGTATCTTCTCTTCATAGGAGGAGGCTCAAGGTGCCTCAGAAAGTCACGTTTTTAGAAGGAGAATCTCAATATGCCCCAGAACATTTTCCCCTGGGGCAGATCCCTGAACTTTCATAGGTTTATTTCTCACTCCTGACACAAATGTCTTATTAAGGCATTTGAGGTGCTTGCTTGTTTCCCACTCATCAGATCCAATTAGTATAATGTTACTGGGGAGTGGACTGGGGTGATGTGCAGTGGGATACCAATTCAATCAAGGTCCCTATGGGAACGATTCAGAGATATCTGGGCGTTTAAAGCTACCGTCTTGTGTTGGTCTGACTGTCTCAGCCTGGACAACAGAGCCTACTTTTTCCATGAGTTTCCCATCTTAGTAAAAGAGACCTGGTAGCCTACTATATTTAAATGAAATAGCAGTATTTCATCTTTTCTTTTGTCCAAGTAATATTCCATTGTGTCTATCTTCTTGTACTCATGTATTGAAGGACAGTTTAGTTGTTTCCATGTCTTGACCACTGTGAATAATGCTGCAATGAACATAGGGGTACACACCAGGGCTGTCTGGAAAGTATCCAGCCATATAATAAGAAATATAGAGGTATTTATGGCTGGATTTTTTCTGGATAGCCCTCAGGTATCTTTATGTAGAAATGTTTTCAGATTTTTTGGGTAGACACTCACTAGATGGGTTGTTGGGTCATGTAGTAATTCTATTCTTAATTTTTTGAGGAACTTGGATTTTTTTCCCATAATGAGTGTACCGATTTACATTCCCACCAGATATATTATAGAATTGTGCACTTGAAACTTAAATAATTTTATTAACCAATGTCAGCCCAATAAATTTAATAAAAAAATAAATGAAATGGCAATTCCAACTCCTATAGTTAAACTGTGGCCTGATTCTCAGCCACATCTGCCCTGCAGCCACATGAGATAAAAAAATCTGCAAGGTACCATCAAGGTTTTCTGGTTCTTCATCAGAGCCTTGGGTTGGAAATTCAAGGCTTTATGCTTATCATTTTCTTTACATACTTTTCCAGAACTGTCATGAGTAGCCATTCCAATTCATCATCTTAGTAATTATCACTGTCACCATTGCAATTAAGTGTCACAGTCACTTTATCTGCCAGTACCTTGATCCCTACCTTCACTCAGTGCCACCATTGGGGATACTCTGCATAGCCATGATACCACGGTGTGCCAAGGGTTACCAGTGTTTGCTATCCCCCTGGTACACTGTGCATTCTTCAAACAGAAGCAACCCAATCCCAGAATTCTGTTTTGAGGATCTACATCCTCATCTACGACACCAGGCACCAACTACTGCCAGAGTCAGAGTCCCAGCAACAACCACAGCACACTCACAAAATCTAACAGTAGTTGGAAATAGAATTAATCCAGTTGTCTTGAGAGATCTGTGCTCTCTGGAAAGAACTGATATTTTCTTCTACTAACTATATAGTATTACCTTTCACAGGTAAGTTTTATAAACCATCTAGAATACACTGCTGTATATCATACAGATTTCTTTCTTTCCATAGAACAAAACAGTTTGCTATCAACCTTCTTAAAAATCCAGTACTTCTCTACTGATTTGTGATGCCGCTTTTATCACATATCAAATTACTATATATGCAGATGTCTGTTTCTTGACTGTATTTTATTCCAGTGGTCCATTTGTCTGTTGTTTTTATTATTATGGCTATGTAGTATGACTAAATATCTTGTAGGCTGTTCATGCACCTTACATTCATCCATATACATGTCAGATTCAGTTTATTAAGTCCTTCAAACAATCTAGCATGCTCAGTTACTAATAGATAATTTTAAACTGCCACCTAGGGAGGGTGAGTCTGGTTATCTTCTGTTCTGCTGAGCAAGGTGTACAATTCAAAGATAAGCTGAATTATTCATTTGTCACTTGTGATTTTCCTTCTCCACCATTTCCGACACAGTATTTCATCTCTTCTCTCAATCAATATTGACTAGTGTTATGGGCTGAATTATGTCTCCCCCAAAATTCTTATGTTGAGATTCTAACCCCCAGTACTCAGACTGTGCTGCATGTTGAGATAAAGTCTTTTTTAAAAAGTAATTAATATGAAATGAGTTCATTAGGGTGAGTCCTAATCCAATGTTACTTGTGTCCTTACAAGAAGAGGAAATTTGGACACAGACACACACACAGGGAAGATCATGTGAAAATAAGGGAGAAGACCACCAATTATAAGACAACGGGAGAAGTCTCAGAAGACACCAACCACCTAGATCTTGGACTTCTAGTCTCTAAAATTGTGAGAAAATAAACTTCTATTACTTAAGCCACCCAGCCTGTGGTACTTTGTTATGGCAGCCCTAGCAAACTAATACAACTAGGATTGAAAGAATATTAGTCAAACTTTACCCTAGCTCTCATGACAATAGGCTCACCTCACACAGTGAAAGAAGACTCCCAGACATACCGCTCATCATCGTTGTGCTTTATTATCATAACCACTGTCTCTGCCACCAGGTAGCCAGAATGAAAGCCAACACCAAATTGTCCAATCATGGAGATTGTCTGCACCAGCCGGAAGAGCCTCCATAAATGCTCTGGTACCAGACTTGGCAATGGTTCCCAGATTATTTATGGAACCAGCTTTGGTCATGCCAATGCTGTGTCCACCAGAGACAGGGTACATTCCTGGGGGTTGGGGACGATGTGAATTTCCAGCTCTTTACCACTGTCCAATTTGGAGAGGTCAGTCAGGCTCTCATAGCATATTTTATTCAAGGCATCAGAAACATAATTGATCATTTCCAGAAGGAATATTTCTTTGTTGGAATAGAAGGTATTGATGATGAGAGACATGAGTTGGGCAATTTCTGCCTGGAAAGCAAAAGTCTCCACTTCCTCCCCTCCATGGTGCACTTCATCAGGCATCTTTTTAAATATATATATATATATATATATATATATATATATATATATGCACTTGTTTTATTGTTAAATTTATTAGGGTGACATTGGTTAATAAAAATTACATAGGTTCCAGGTGTACAAGCCTACAATATATTGTCTGTGTGTTGCATTATGTGTTTACTATCCAGAGTCAGTTCTCTTCTCATCACCATGTATTTGACTCGCCCTCCCTCCTTTCCCACCCGCTCCACTCTTGCCCCCCAGGTAAGCACTAAACTAGTGACTGTGTCCATGAGTTTTTGTTTCTTTGTTGCTTTCAGTTTTATATTCCACATATGAGTGAAGTCATCTGGTTCTTGTTTTTTTTCCTGTCTGGGCTTATTTTGCTTAGCATGATGATCTTCAGGTCCATCCATGTTGTCACAAATGGCAGTATTTCATCCTTTCTTACAGCTGAGTAATAGTCCATTGTGTATATGTACCACAGCTTCTTTATCCAGTCATCTATCAAAGGGAAGTTTGGTTTGTTTCTATGGCTTGGCCACTAGGAACAGAGCTGTGATGAACATTGGGGTATATAAAGTCTTTGTGGACTAAGGTTTTCAAATTTTGGGGATAGATACCCAGAACAGGGATTATCATATGGTAACTCCATTCCCAGTTTTCTGAGGAACCTCCACGCTGCCTTCCACAGTGGTTGTACCAGTTTGCACTCCCACCAGCAGTGTACCAGAGTTCCTTTTTCTCCACATCCTCTCCAGCACTTGTTATTCCTTGTCTTGTTGATAACAGCCATTCTCACAGGTGTGAGGTGGTATCTCATTGTGGTTTGATTTGCATTTCCCTGATAGCTAATGAGCATGAGCATTTTTTCATGTGTCTTTTGATCATTTGTATGTCTTCCTATGTGAAGTGCCTATTCAGGTCCTTTGCCCACTTTTTAATTGGATTGTTTGTCTTTTGTTGTTGAGTTGTATGAGTGCTTTATATATTTTGGAAATTAGCTGCTTATCAGAGATGTTATTTGTAAATATTTCCTCAGGCATCTTAAAGGTGAAGAGATGCAAGTGCTAGAGAGCAGGGTGGGCAGGGACTGTGAGTGCCTCACGCACCCTAAGAAGTATGCATGGCGGTAACTCAATAGAGAGCCTCCCAACTGTTTTTGACAATTTCATACTTCGTGCCCACTGTGGTGCTTTTTGAATCTCATTTTCTTCCTATTTATCACATTTTTAGTTGTATGTCACTGAGCTTCTCCAGTAGGTGATAAGCTCTGTGAAGGCAATATTTTTGTTTATTTTTTCTATCCACACCCAGTATATAGTGCAGAGCTTTGTATATTATAGATGATCTGTAAATATTTAGAGGAATAAAGACAATTTGCCAACTATTAATTCTATAAGAGTTTTGAGTTTAAGTATGTCACCATTTAATTAATTTTAGTCCACTTATTTTGTGGAAAATATGGCCTATTCATTCAGAGACCCAAATTATTAAAAGTCTCATTTTTTTTTGGCTCTAAAGTCACTCTTAGAAAATATTATGAAAAATATGAAGTGCAAGTTAATCAGAGAAGTGAAAATTAAATTTTCCCTGAAATGTCCTCAGAATTAAAATTCAGAGAAACCATTCAGGAGGCAAAAACGTGACTGCATTTGCCAAATCCAAAATATTTTTAGTAGTATTTTATGGTGATTGTCAATCTTCTCAGGGCTCAGACACAGACTATGGATGTAACAGGAATACTTCTTTGAATCCAGAGGAAGAGCTATTTGCAATGGAAAGTGGAGTTATAATTTGAAAGACAGTATAGCAGAACATACAGCATTTGAGAAGTGGCCAACACTAAACAGACTCTCTTTAACCTTTTTTCTAATTATTTTCGCAAGCAAGTCTGGCCTAATCCATTAAACACCCTCATTTTGAAATCGTTCTGCCTTCGATTTTGTTGCATTTCTTGTTTTTCAGTTTGTTTGTTTTTTGTTTTTCTTTTGTTTCTGGTTTTTTTGTTGTTTGTTTGTTTGTTTCTGATCCCACTTCTTATGGTTAGAGTCCAAATAGGGTTGGAGAAAACAGAGGCTGGTCAAATTTAAATATCTTACATGGCTACAGTGTTTGCTTTTTACAAACTCCCCTGTGATTCCTTGTAAGACCAGAGTCTTCAGAGTCCATAATTTGAGAATTGCTGATTTAGTAACTAAATTCAACTTTTAAGAGGAAACATAATATTTGTTTTGTGTTGACAGCATGAAGTCTGAAGGTCTCCACTTCTCAGTAGTTGATAAGCAACTCTTCACTAAATGTCTCGAACCTCAACAAGGAGAAGCTCTCTTAGCTGTGGTCAGAGGAAATCCAACCAGAAAATTTGACAGGAGAAGGTAAAATAATTGGCACCCTCTACTTGCTCAAATATAATGCTCTCCTCAGATGAGAATTCCATTTCTCTAGTCCATATAACCTGTAGAATGAATAAGGAAAATCTTGTTAACGAGAGAAAATTCAAATAATGTTATAATCTCATATGATCTTCACAAGAGCCCTATGGGGGCAAATATTATTGGATAAAACCATGTGTAATTGCCATTTGTATAAGTAAAAAAATGGTGACACCAGCACTTTCATAGGGTTTATATTTCATTAGTAATGTCTCTACTTTACAGATAAGAAGGCTGACATTTCGAGCAGGTAATGTATACAGGTTATACAGGGCTGTTAAACTGCAGACCCTAGGTATGTCTGCCTCTAAAACTTTGGTCTCTGCCAGGCTATACTGCCAGGTAAATGCAATTAGGCTAAGAGAAAAAGATGCATGCCTTTTTTTACCCTTAGCTCATTGAAACAGCAGAGAATGGGTAGCATTTCTTTATTGTCATTATATTTATTTCATAAAGACAGATCCAGACTTGTGTAAATATATGCATTCTAGTTTCCTGGCCTATGAGCTTTAACTATGTTAAATAAACAATGGTTTTATAGCTCTTGATATACAGGGATTAAATTGCTTAACACATGGATGGCAATGGTTTAAAATATGTAATGTTTTAAGCCACCAGGGCTGTCACTGTCTGGAAGGCTCTCATACTGCCTTTGGATTTGCTCTTAGATTGTGAACTGCTCAAACACAGCTACCCTTCTCCCTTTGAGATTCTACTAGTCAGTGTAAATAAACCACTACTGACCTTTTGGACAATGGCTTCAGGCTAGAAATAGTGGTGGCCCAACTGTAGACACATTAGAGCTGCCTAGGTAGAGCTTCTCCATCATAAAGTTATATGCACACACTCTTGCCTTGTGTAGGGCCTACTCTATGCTTCATTTCTAGCTTGGCTTTCCGTTTTCTGGAGGGTTGCTTTTAATTCCTTTCTCTTTTAGTTTGGCAGCTTTGTAGCTACAGTCAACTCTTTCCTCCCTTGCTCCAAGCCTACCAGAATAAGGGCACTTGATTTTTGCATCAAAAGTCCAATAGTATATAGAAAGTCATTCATTGAGAACCTAAGGGGCCTGTTTAAACAGTGGTGGTCATGCAAATTATTGTGATTGCTGGCCCAGGTCCTGAAAGAAATTAAGTTGAACTGAATAGAAACCAAGCTATGAGAGTTTGATTTTAAATAAGGTTTGAAAGCATACGTTTCCACCCTGGTGCCAGATTTTTTTTTCATGTCACTATCGTGAATTGCTACCAGTTGCATGAAATTAATAAATTTGTGCATAAAATAGGGCTATGGAGATTTGTTGAGCTTGTGATAATAGCATTGTTGGCAGGGAGAGTAATGTTTTTAATTTACCTTCACTGTTTTATTAGACAACGTGAAATGATTTTGAGATATATCTTTATCATTATTTTTGTAAATTTCCCCCCACCTGCCTCTCCCACCCTGAGACCTAGAGAAGAAACAATAGAATGGAAGCCTTCTCTGGGACCAGAATTCCTTTGATTTTGACTCTCTGTGCTAGCTTGACCAGAGTTTTGTTTTTTATTAAAATACATTTGACATATAATATTGCATAAGCTTAAGGCATATGACATATTGATTTTATACATTTATATATTGTAATGTGATTGCCATTGTAGTGATAGTTAGCACCTTTATTATATCACATAATTATTATTTCTTTTTTGTGGTGGGAATAATTAAGATGGAGTCTCTTAGCAAGTTTGATGATTATAATACATTATTGTTGTTTATACTATACGTTCGATTTCTAGGAATTATTTAGTCTAATAGTTACAAGTTTTAACCAAAGTGCTGTAGATTGTTTCCCTTCAAATTTGTCTTTCTCTGCCTTTGGCTGGTCTGCCCCACCTCTTTTAACAATGGACCACTTGGGCAATTGACAAGGTGAAGGTTCAGAAGTTCTGAGCTCATGCAGTGCATAACAGGAAGTGGTGCAAAGTACCTTTGACTAATTCCTGTGAAGTCCCACCCCCTGCCATTACCTTGTCCTAGTTCTATTTGGCAGCCACTGCTCAACATCTCAAAGAGATGATAACTGGATTTAGTGGGACTTCCCTAAATCTCAGCATCATGGTATCATTAACTCTCATGATTCTATAAAATTTTCACTTACATTTACTCTTTATTCTCATGCCTAGGATGGATTCAAAAATAACATGAAGAAAATCTCTATGTCGAATCAGTGAGGAGAATATGAAAAAGAAGATAAAAGGGGAATGCATGAACCTCTTCCTTAGGTTGACTTTTAAATTCTGAAATATATAGAGAAGAGTATGTATAATGTAAATGTACAGTAAAAAATAATAAAATGAGTAGCAATGTATTCTCCTCCCCATTTGAGAAATACAACTTAACAGTATCTCTGATTTTCCCTATGTCGTGGATCTCTTCCTAATTCCACCACACCTCTTGCCTTTCAGAGATAACCCCTATCTTGAAGTTTGTGATATTAATTCCTAGCTTTTGTTTATGGTTATACCATATATGTATGTATCCTTAAATAATATATTATTTAATTTCATGAGCTTTAAAACTACATGTAAACTCAATCATATCTTCATGTATGCTTTCATGACTTGTCTTTTTTTGCTCAACATCATGGTTTTGAGATTAATCTGTGTTGTGCATTGCTAAGTTTTCTTTATTTTTATTGTTGTATAGTACTCCATTGCTTGACCTCATTTTTTAAACCCATTTTCCTGCTGATGGATATTTGAGTTATTAAATTGTATATTAATACCACATTAAGATATTAAACAAAAAATTTCTAAACAATGTATTTTGTGTTTTCGGATTTCCTATTTGCTTGAAATGGCTATATGCAATTTCTAGGTGAGACTTACATTTTAGTCCTTTAAAATTCTTGATAATCATCATCAACAAGGAACTGTCATAAATTTGGTGATAAAAACTTTTCAACCTTTTTTTGGCAACAGTATGATTTTGAGAATTTAGTACTTATTTTTTCTTTCATTGACACATGTAATATTGGAGTTCTTTTTGTTTTGTGGCTGTAAAAAGGGATTTCTTATCCAATTGAACTTTTCTCTAATTTGCGGACTGCTCAAGCATTATCATGCATACTTTAAAAGGACACTAGTGATGTGGCAGGTGCAACAGCCATCGACAGGCAGAAATACTCTTTGTTGTGGGTTGCATAGATGTCCCTCCAAAATCCATGTCCACCAGGAAACTTATTATGTGAACTTGTTTGGAAATAGGGTTTTTGCAGGTGTATTTATAATAATTAAGATGCAGTCACAATGGATTAGGGTGAGCAGTAAATCTAATGACTGGTATCGTGATAAGAAGAAGAAAGGACACGAAGAGACACAGAGGTGCACAAAGAAGTTCCTATGACCATGGAGGCAGAAATTAGAGTGATGCAGCTAAAAGACAAAGTATGTTAGGGATTTCTGGAGCCAACAGAAGCTAGGAAGAGGCAAGGAAGGATTATTTCCTGTAAGTTTCCAAGGGGGCACGGCCCTACCAAAACCTTGAATCAGACCTCTGGCCTCCAGAACTGTGAAAGAATAAATTTCTGTTGTTTTAAAGCACCTAGTTTGTGATAATTTGTAATGGCAGCCCTGGGAAATTAAAAGACCCTCTATGAATAAAGATGGATGAAATGTACCTCATGGAGCCTTTGTCTTCTAGGAGACCCTGCCTGGTTTCCAAGCTTCCATGCCCTCAAGCAGCCAAATCCTGACCTCCAACAGCTCCACAGGCTGAATCTCTGTCCACATGGTCCATCTGCATGTGGCTGATCAAATGCATGTTAGGTTGTAGACCTGAAGTGCATGATCCTATTGGTCAGTACTTAGTGAGACAAGGCAGTGGTGAGGGAAGGATGGCATTTATAGGGCTTGTCCTGTGCAAGGACTGTGGGACTACTACTCACTGTACTTGAGCAATCGTCCTTGGAGTCCTGAGTCTGTGACAGGATGGAGGTGATTAGCCTGGTGGAAACTCTGGCTGCCCCAGGTTTGGCTGATCACCTCACGGGCTGACAGTCCTCACACTGGTTGGGGAGCTCAGCTCTTGGCCAGCAAACCTCAGTATGTGCCTAGGGCAAAAGTTGCTTCCAGTGCTTGTTTACCTCTGTGGGTTCTTGTTTTGGTGTTAAGGACCTCTGAAAGAATCCCTTCTTACCATCTTTGCTTCAAATTTTAAACATTTTTAGTATTTTATTTAGCACATTAACCTGTGCTGTACTGGAAGGTTTTCTATGCATATTTAGTCTCATTTGAGAGGAAGTGAAACAAAGTTTCCTTTATTATAATTTAGGTCTTTTGTTAAAATAAGTTTTTACTTTTCAATTACAGTTGACATATGACATTATTTAGTTTCAAGTGTAAAACTAACTTAGTGATTATGCATTTGTATAACTTATGAAGTGATCATCCTGATATACCTCCTGCCCATCTGACACCATACATAGTTATTACAATGTTATTGACTATATTCTTTATGCTGTACCCCACATCCCCATGACTACTTTGTGATGACCAATTTGTACTTAATTCTTTCCCCTTTTTCACACCTCCCCAACCCCCTTCTCATCTGGCAACCATCAAAATGTTCTCTGCATCTATGAGTTTGTTTCTGTTTTGTTTCTTTATTTTGTTCGCTAGATTCCACATATAAGCAAAATCATATGGCACTTGTCTGACATATTTCACTCAGCACAATACCCTCCAGGTTCGTCCAGGCTGCTTAAAATGGCAAGAACCCATTCTTTCCATGGCTGAGCACTAGTCCGTTGTAGATATGTATCACATACCCTTTATGCATTCATCCATCAAGGGACACCAGGCTGCCTCCACATCTTGGCTGTTACAAACTATGCTGCAATGAACATATGGATGTACATGCCCCCTTGAAGTAGTGTTTTGGGTTTCTTTGGGTAAATACTAGGAAGTGGGAATACTGGGTCCTTCTTTGTCTCTTATTGTTGCCTTTGTTTTAAAGCCTATTTTGTCTGGTAAAAGTATTGCTATCCCAGCTTTTTTTAAAAATTTTCATGAAATATGTTTTTTCATCCCTTTACTTTTGGTCTGTGTGTATCTTTTGATTTAAAGGGAGTCTCTTGTAGGCAGTACATGTAAGAATCTTGTTTTCTGATCCATTCAGGCACATTATCATTGAATTAGGACATTTAATCTACTTACATTGAAAGTAATCATTGATAGATATGTAATTATTGCCATTTTATTATTTATATTTTTATTTATTTATTTATTTTGGACTTAAAGAAGTCCCTCTAAAATTTTTTGTAATTCTGGTTTGGTGGTGATGAACTCTTTTAGCTTTTTCTTATCTGGGAATCTCTTTGATTTCAAATATTAGCTTTGCTGGGTATAGTACTCTTGGTTGTAGGTCCTAGCTTGTCATCACTTTGAATATTTTGTGCCAGTCCCTTCTGGCCTGCAAAGTTTCTGTTGAAAAATCCGTTGATAATCTTCTGGGAGCTCCCTTGTAAGCAACTAACTGCTTTTCTCTTGCTGCTTTTAAGATTCTCTCTTTGTCTTTAACCTTCGTCATTCTAATTATAATGTGTCTTGGTGTGGGCTTCTTTGGGTTCATTTTGTTTGGGACTCCCTGTGTTTCCTGGAGTTATATACCTATTTTCTTCTGCAGGGTAGGGACATATTCTGTTATTATTTCTTCAAATAGATTTTTAATTCTTTGCTCTGTCTCCTCCTGGTACCCCTAAGATATAAATGTTGCATTTGATGTTGTCTCACAGGTCCCTTAAACTCTCCTCATTTTCTGAATTGTTTTTTTTTCTGTTGTTCTGTTTGCATGTTTTCTGCTACCTTATCTTCTAAATCACTGATTTGATCCTCTGCTTCATCTAATCTACTATTATTTCACTCTAATGTAGTCTATATTTCTGTTACTGTAGTCTTCATTTCTGACTGTTTTTTTTTAATGTTTTCTATCTCCATTTTTATGTTTCCTATATCCTTGTTGAACTTCTCCTTCATTTAATGAGCAGCCTTATAACCAATGTTTGGTAGATTGCGTGTCTCCATTTTGTTTAATTCTTTCTCTGGAGCTTTGTTCAGTTCTTTTATTTGGGACATGTTTCTTTGTCACCTAAATTTGGTTGCCTCCCTGTGTTTGCTTCTATGTATTAGGTAGGGCTGCTATGTCTCCCAGTCTTAGTAAAGTGGCCTCATGTAGTATGTGTGCTGTGGGATTCAATGGTGCAGTCATCCTGGCCACCTGAGTCAGGTATTTGAGATATGGTTCTTGTGTGGGTTCTGTGTGTCATCCTGCTGTACTTGAAACTTGGTTGCTGTTTGCATGTCAATACAAAAGATTGATCTTCATGCTGACCAGTTATGAGGACTGGCTGTGACTACAGTGGAGAAGATGATGTGCAGAGACTGCCTCTACAGAGCAGAATGCATTTTAGCAGGGCTCTGGTGCCTGCCCAGTGTGTCCTTTGGGTGTGTTGTCCCCAGAGGTGACCATTTGATGTTCCAGCTCGGTCCAAAGCTGGCCACTGGGTGTGCCAGCCCCAGGGCCTCCTAGGAGAGGCTCTACTCCTGGCTAAATTCAATCAGAGCCTGTGCCCTGCCTGGGGCCACTAAGCATAAGCCCCAAAGCAATCCACAGATGGGTGCTGCTTTCTCTGGGCTTAGAGGTGCCTCAAGAGGCCAAGTTGTGAACTGATGCCAGCTGTCACTAGTGTTAGGCTTAAGGCTGCTCAGCCAGAGGTACTGGGCACGCCGAACCCAGATGCTGCTTGTATGGGGTTTGTGAACATTTAAGAGATCTTAGGAACAACCATAGCATGAGCCAAGATAAGCCATTTATACTGAAAAGCCACTGGAAGAGGCTGGGTCTGAAATTTTGATGGGGCAAGGTCTCAGTGATACAGGGCAACTTAATGATGTTAGCTAGGTTGATAAAGACTCAAATATGGTGGCCACCTACATCTGCAGGGTGGACGAAGGAAGGCTCAACAAAGGAAAAATGACTTCTGCCAGCTCCTCCTTCTGGGGGAAAGCTGTCCCTTTAGCCCTCACCCTAACACTATACAATTCAGTTCTTTTCTGTATGTTCCTGGCACATTTCCATCTGCTGTCCCAGTACTGGAGCTCAGAGTGAGTGAGTCCATCAGTGAATAAGTCTGTGCATAGGCCCTTGAAGAGAAACACCTGGGACCACAGCTGCCCTCTGTCTCACTCAGCCCCAATCTCCATTTGTTCTCACAGTCAGAAGTGATGGGGGCATCTCTCTCTGTTACTGGAACCCTGGGCTGGGGAGCTTGGTGTGGGACTTAAACCCCTCACTCCTCCCAGTATGAGGGGATCCTCCACAGCTGAATATCACTTCCAATTATTAATGGTCACAGGCAGGTGTAGGACCAACCTGTTCCTTATCTCTGTCCCTCCTACCAGTCTTGAGGTAGCTTCTTCTGTATGTCCTTAGTTGTAGGGCTTTGGTTTAGCTAGAAGTCAGGTGATTCTCAATGATGGTTGTTCTGTGGTTTAGTTGTAATTTTGATATGGTAATGAGAGGAGATAAACACAGTGTTTACCTACTCCTCCATCTTGACCAGATCATCCCCTATTATAATTTAGGTCTTTATGTATTTGCTGTTTCTAGATGTAGTATATTGAAATATCTGCTTGTGAAAACATAGGAAGCTTAAACACTTGACTTACTATAACCTTATCATGACCAAACTATCAGAATCTTAAATCAGGACATAAAGTCTGATAAATATGACCATGTATTCTTTATCCCTTACTTTCAATATCCTCCTTTGTAAAATACTATTACTTACATAATAGATGTGGTGATAATTAAATGAAATAATCCATATTAAATATTTGATCCATATAAATCCACATCACATGCACTTGTCAGGCAAGCAATAATTGTTCAATACATGTTAGCTATTGCTCTTATTATTACTGTTGCTGTTTTTAGCCTTGTGCACTGTTGGTGGGATTGTGTACTGGTGCAGCCAATATAGAAAGTAGCATGGAGATTCCTCAAAAAACTAAAAATACAACAACCATTAAATTCCACTTCTTGGTGTTGATCCAAAGAAAATGAAATATTCATCTCTATGTTCATTTCAGCATTATTTACAATAGCCAAGGTATGGAAGTAATACCAAGGATAAATAGATAAAGATGTGGTATATGTACAATGAAATATTACTCAGCGATGAAAAAGAAAGAAAATCTTGCCATTTGCAACAACATGAATGGACCTAGAAGGTATCATGCTTGGTGAAATAAGTTAGAGAAAGACAAATACTGTGATTCCACTTTTATGTGGACTCTAAAAAGGCAAAACAAATAAAAAAAAAAACAAACAAAAAGACTAATAGAAGCAGAGGGGAAAGAGTGAAAAGGTGAAGGGGAATATAGTAAATAATATTGTGAAAATTTGCATGGTGAGAGATGGTTACCAGACTTAGTGAGGTGATCACATCATAAGGTATGTAAATGTCAAATCATTATGCTGTACATCTGAAACTAATATAGTATGCCAACCATGCTTTAAATAAATAAAAATAGTGAAAAAATAATGAACCACAACAAAATAATATGATCATTATAGAAATACACAAGGCCTCTGTTTTGTGAATTTTTAGTCAGGGAAACTTTTAATACAATGGGGGCATAATCCATAGAAGATGAGCGAAGATGAGTTAGGGTATGAAGAGGTAGATATATGTTATTATTTCCATTATATAGATGAGGAAGCTGATTCCTAAAAGTACATGTAGAGTTTGTTTTAGGTCACACAGATATTCAATAGGAAATAATTTACATCAGCTCTTTTTAAATAGAGAGCCTCACATCTTACACACAAAGCTAGTGAGCATAAATTAGTGTGTAAGATGTGCATAGAACCCCAAACATAACACAAAGCCCAATAGGAAATAAAAGGGTAATTAATAACAGTAGTTAAATCAGAAAGCCTTGAACAATAGAAAATGGGCCTCTAGAAACTCAGAGAGTGTTTAAGAAGCTGTTTATTAATATGCTATTAGCAAATAATATCTTAATATATAAAGGCAATTTTGGAGTTCAAGAGTGATATAAAAGGAGCTCAGTGTCACCACTGGAAACCTGGACCCTAACCACAGGGGACTGGAAGAATTTAGCTGTCCCTTGCAAAGAGTTATTAGTGGTTAATTAAGAATCATACTTGTACTGAGGAAATATACATATATTGTAATCTGTTAGCTGTGCATGTTCATTCTTTAATTAACTTGTCACCTATGTAAGTAAGACAGTGTATTACATGCTGTTGGAATCCAAAGACAATAGAATTGACTTAAGCCTAGTAGACTACATATTATATAAACCAGGCAAGTATCTGCTAATTTTGTGTGTGGTTTACACATAGCATCATTCTCTGTGTTAATTTATTTGATTACACATTTTAAAAAATAATTTATTTCCATTGTTTCTAAAGGGGAAACATCTAGATCTGTTTGTAGATTTGATTGACCTTAATGTAGAAGTATGGGGTCACCCATGAATTAACCTGCCATTTACAGAAATATCTGTAACAGGGAACAGCCCTCTTTTAAGTACAGTCACGTAACTTAATTTCATGTAGGCAGCTTCCTCTTTTGATTGTAGGAACCGTAGGTGTTGGCTCTTGCGTTCTTTCTGAATATTATTTTAAAAGTTATTTGCGTGCACCATTGGGTGCACCATTATTCAGTTGCTTTAACAATAAATGGCAAACTTGTTGCTAACCTTACAGAAATGAGAGCTGTTGCAATTCTGCTTTTCTGAACTCGAGGAACAAACCTGATTAAAGAAGGAAAACTAAAGGCTCCCCTTCTCTCTCTTCTTATCCGTCATCACAGCTGATCAAAGTCCTTTCTCCTATACAATCTACCAACGGGGACTGGTTTGCATGAAATTGTACAGTGAGTGATTGAGAGGTCATTCTCTGAAATTCAAGTCCAGGCTTTGAAACTTATTAACTGTATTACCATGCCAGGTTATTTCACTTCTTAAAGCCTAGGTTTCCTCATGTATAAAAGTGGGTTCAGTAGTATGTTTTACAGAATTAGAGTAAAATTAAGTAGAAAAATGCATGAAAAGTGACTGATATATTATCTGGCATTAATTTAGTGTTAAAATAAATGTTGTTATGAAGCTATGCTCCACGTGGTCCACCCTTAGAGCAGTGTATCAGTGAAAGCCTGGAAATTTGAAAAAGTCCAGTATACTTAGTTTCTTTACTTATATTTAATAAGCTCCTTGGAGAGGACACATAGCTGTTAGAAACACTTCTAAAATCTCCTTTTCACTTACACCCACTCAGTTACTTGACTCCCCCTCCACAAGCTCTCCTTGAACTCTGCAGTCATACACAAAGAACCTCTCAGCTTTTCAGTCTTTCCTACCCTCCCAATTCTGAATCACAAAATCCCAAGTAAAGACACATTTCTGGGGCAATCTGGGAAAGAAATTGAGCGGGTTGTTAACGACTATTTTATGGTGGTAAAATGACCAGCACACTAATATACAAAACCACTTTCCTTGATTATCAGTCCTGATGCACTTTCAAAAATTATTCACTTGCACATTATTATAAGGTTCTGCAGCTCAATAATTGAAGCACTGACCAATCAAATTGAAAGGAATGTCAGTTTGGATAGTCACGAGGCAGGTGATTTTTGGATGTGCCAAATGTTAAAGCAATGATAAAAGCAATAATGTTATTTAGATCATGATGTACATTTGTACTGTTCTTTACAATTGTATGAGTGTTCTCACCTAAGTTACCTAATCTGGTTTCCCACATAAATCTTACAAGGTTGGTGTGGTAGACATAATTGTCTTCTTTTAAATTAATGAGGAGAATGGGTCAAAGGAGACTAATATTAGGTGAGGTGCTGCAGTGAGGGTCTTCAGGTAATCAGAGAGCCAGACGAGAGCCCTGGTCACTGAAGGAGGGAGGTAGATGAAGTCGAGGTGGTGGAGGGGCACAGGAAGGGATGGCTCCCCTCTTAGTCTACCCTGCCACAGGCCCTGCGGAGCAGAACATCTCATTTGGTACTGATGCCTTAGCTCGTTGATTCTTACCATGTATTCTTCCAGGCACTCTGTGGTCATCTTATGGTGTCGGCACCAGAATGAAACTTCACCTACATTAGTATACGAGTGAAAGTTCTATTAACGCTTGCCTTTCTTCCACTAGGATATATTATAAAATCACAAATGAGTTAAAGAAAAACTATGTTTTTTTTAAGAAACAGGAAAGATTTTCTTAGGTGATTATTAATAACTAAGAACTGTTAAGTGTGTTTGTTGTGGTTTTAGAGCACAAGGACACCAGTCAAGTAAGAGCTCGTATTCCCCAGTAAAGAGTAGTGGTAGATTTTATTCAATACATTCAATTACATAAACATTAGCCACAACATGTTGACTCAGCTTCACAGGAAATGAAAATCAATACCATGTGTGTGGATAGCCCCTCCACGTTACCGTAGCACACACTGAAACGTGTTCATTGCATCTTAGCTCCAAAACCTCACTCCATTAGAATGACATTATTGTGAGTTTTTAAAAAGTCACTTTAATATGCATATAAAAAATCCAAATCAAGGTTAGTCAAGAGATTTGAAATCCAGATTTTAGCAGTAATTTTCTTCAGCTGCCTTGAATTTACCTAGTGTTTGGTAAACTCTGAAATTGTCGTGAGATACGTATCTTCAAAGACTGTGAGACATGATCCAAGTGCCTAGCATAGAGCCTGGCATGTAGTAGGTGCTCAAAAATATTTATAGAATTAATGAATCAGTGCAAGATGTACTATCAATTTAATACTATGCTTGGGCAAAAGGAAACCTTAAAGTAATAGTTTCATTGAATGTAACATACATGATGATTTTAAAAAGGTAAAAAATGTTGTCATTTAGAATTGAGGGAAAGTAGTAGTTGTTCTAGGAGAAACAGACAGAAGTAAACCAGAATTTTGGAGGGCAAAGAGTTTCTTTTCAGGCAGAGGAACTCGCTAAGTATCTCGAAGGAAAGTTTGGATGGGCCCTTTTTTCTGAGAGCTCCAGAACTCCTGAGCAGGAGGAGCTTTGAGGTGACAATCTGAATGGCAAGAAAAGGAGGGACCCCTGAGGGAACTGCTCTAAAAAAGCATGTGTTTAGCTAGCACACTGATTTTCTTTAGATTGTGTGTTTATTTGAGAGGGCTTGGATTTGACTGGGGGTAAGGAGGTGTTGAGAGTGATTATGTAGAATTTTAAAGTTTTCCATTTTGGAAAATTTATGAATTTATGTCTAGATTTATGTTTTGTCTACTCTCTGCTTGTCTGCTTGTCTATCTCTATCTTTCTCTTGCTCAAAGCAACAGACTCAAATTGTTGTGTGCTTTTATGGAAAACAACCTCCATTTATGTTTATTCCATGCAATTATACTTCATCAGTCTTTTCCATATGGAGGGAATATCCCAAGGGAGCATCTTTTTCTTATCTTATATCCACAGCATTAGTGCAGAGCCTGGCTTCCAGTAGGTGTGAAATAAAGTTATTTATTGCAATGAATGCTCTTGAAAAGCCTAGATGATAGGGTTAATTGTTTGCAGCACACTCACCATATCAGGTTATCTTTCATTTTATCAAGAATAATGAAGCAAGATTAGAGGCCCAACCTGGAGTCATAAATATAAGTCAGAAGAAAACCTGAGCTAGGATTGCAGAGGACTCAAGGACCAGATGTGTACTTTGTATCACATTGTCCAAGTTCTAGTGAAAGTCACATGGATGTTTCTTGAAAATGAATTTGTCCTGTGTGTGCTTGGAAATTGAGGCTGTTTTATTATTATTTCAAACCCTTAAAAGCCAGACATGCACTTTAAATTGATGGGGAGTGTTGGTTTTGATCTTTCCTTGAGCTACCCACACTCAGCTTGTGACAATAGTCACATGCACGTGCACAACGCCTGAGGAGAGATGGTGGTGCACCTGCCTCCATGTGATTACATGGGGTCTCATCATTTCGGGCTGTTCAATCCAAAAATTTTAACCAGCTCCTTTTGAATTGGATTTTCAGTACAGCCATGCCAATTCTATAGCTTCAAAACAAAGTCATTTTTAAGTCATTTGAACATGGAAAAAAATCTGAACAATTTCTGAAAGCACAAAGCAGGTATTTTCTTCAAACTCAAGTAACTGAAATAACCGAAAAGATTTAGTTCAAATTGCAAATAAATTCACCTTTGGATTGAGATGAGGCAAGCGAAATATCAGACCCAAAGGTCAAAAAGGACATTTTACAGTAAGTTATAAACAGAAAATAGAGATTTAGAATGGAAAAGCTGAACTTAACAATAAGATGGGGTCATGACATCTTGGTAAGTATTTTCTATTATTTTTTTAAGCTCTTTGTGTTAACCCAGGACTTTATTTTCACTGACTGTAATTGAGAGTATTTTAATGATTCTCATTCTCTCTCTTTCTCTCTCTCTCTCTTTTCTCTCACTCACTTCTACCTTCCTTCCTTTCTTCCTTCCTCCCTCCCTCCCTGTGTATCTGTTTAGAGGACAAAGAAATTATACTTTGTTATGTCTTCATTCAGAGAATTTTAAAGCATATAAAAAATCTTAGGTCAGATCTCATCTCTATTCCCTGCCTCTCCCTCGAACACTTACTCCAAAAATGACCATTTCTTTGAGGAATTAGCCTGGGACTGATAAATTCCCGGGAGAAATTTAGAAAAACAAATTTTCCAAGTGCCCAAATTTCTCCAGTCTCGATAGTTTTAATGTAAATAAATCAAAATAGCAAACTTGTAAAGCAGATAATTAGATGTGCCTATCTATAAGTAATTAGCACAGTACATTTATGATTTATTGGAAAGTTCAAGGGCAATTGGAATGACTTCTGTTATCTTGCAGTTGTATGTTGGGGTTAAATTCTATGTTTTCTGGATCTGCAAAAGTCAATGATATTATGATTGTTTTAAATATGTTTAAGTGGGAGTCCTCTAATTAAGGATTTGTTCTTGTTTCAATTGATGCTGGGTTAAAATGTACATTTTCACCATCTACTTGAAAGTATTCCCAAAGCCAATTGTTACTGTAAAAAAGATTTAGAAGAACATTAAAAAAATAAGTGTTGATTAAGTGCAGAAGGTTGGGTAGGTACGAATAGTAAGTTCACCATTCTTCCAACTCACCAAAGCTAAGCCGTGTCAGGATGGCACTTCATCTCCCCTCACTGGGAGTCAGGTAGCTCTCCTCACACTGCAGTAATCTGGCCACTCTCATCTCCTGGTACTCCTAAAGTTGCACTTTAGGTTCCAGCAATATGAAATGGCTCGCCTTCTGCAACCTCCTCTATGCCTGTACCTTTCTGTTCCTTTTCTGCCTGAGGTTTTCTATCCATTAATCTCCTGAAAAGTCTTACTTAGCTCTGACTCAGGACTCAAATGCTACTTCCTCTGTAAGGGCTTACTTGAGTATCCTGGGTAATTGAAGACACTCCTCACTCCCCAGCAAAGGTGTGCAAGGCCATCTTCTGCTTGAATTTACTGGTTGTTTTATGTGTCTGGTGGATTGAAAGATTCTTGAGGGCAAGTCCTTGTGTGTCTGCATTTAGTAACCCTAGTACCTGGCATAGAGTTTTATACATGGTACGTGCCCTTACAATACTTACGAAGTGAATTAATATATTCCTTGGTATAAACCACAAACATAATCTTTTAGTGCCCATAGATCTGGTTAGATTTCATATGTTTATCCCTTTCAGGTATAATTTTTTTTACGTAAGTGATGTATGCCTAAAAACATAATTTTAATTTTTGAAATTTAATCAAATTCAAGATTTATGCTGCTAATCACATGTGGCTATTTAAGTTTAAATCAATGAAAATTATATAAAATTAAAAATTCAGTTCCTTAGTAGCATGAGCCACATTTTAAGTGTTTAATAGCTATATGAAGATAGTGGCTACTGTACTGAACAGTGCAGAGAATGTTTCCATTATTGCCAAAAATTCTGTTGGACAGTGATACCTTAGAAAAATTAGCTATCTTTGGTTATGTGTCAATTTCTTCTATAAAGTAAATCATCACATTTAAACTAATTACCTTTGAAAATTTTGATGCTAGTATCGCCAGGTTATTTAAAGAGTGTTTAAAATACTCTCTGGTATAGCCATCCATTTTACAAACATTTTAAATAGTCTATATTTAAATGTAAAATGTTTTCAGCAAAATAAAATATTGAGACTAGTGAATCAACATGGTGGCTCAGGTACACCATTTTACTACCTCTTCCTCCTGAGATACAAAACAAACCAATGAACAACAACAAAAATAACAACAATAAATGCTTTAAGTGTTGTCACTCCATAATGTGAAGAGAGTGAGACAAAGATCATCTGTGGATAAGAAAATTCAAGAAATTTCTGGAATATAGAAAACTGATGAAGCAAGCTGGAGCAAGCAGCAGCCTATACTGTATGATACTCGGCAACTAGATACAAAGAGGTCAGGAATGAATCGCAAAGCAAAATGAAAAGGTTTATTAAAAGTCTGCCAGTTGCAGAGGGCTTGCAGCATGGCAAAGAAAAATTACCTGTACCTGTCTCATCGAGGCATTTTAAAACATCAGGGATGAAGGGAATATGGAAGGAGACAGAAAGGCCACCTACAAAAGAATAAGCAGGCTGGAAAGCAGCTTATCATCAGCAACACTGGTTACTGGAAGACAATGGAGCAGGGCCCTGAAGTTCCCCTATTTATTAGGTATGAGGGCACATTAAAGGCATTTCAGACCTCTCCCATTCACAGAGTTCACCTACCATACACCCTTTCTTAGGAAGTTACTAGAGGAGTAACTTCTTGCCAAAACAAGGGAAGAGTAAATAAGCACAGAATCATATGGTAGATTGGACTATTGCATCCTATTGTTTACCTCTTTGTTGCCATCAGTGTATATACACCCACGTCTTCACAGGTGACTCTGCACTGCCTCCCAGTAGAGTCGGTGGACTACACTTCCCTACTCCGTTGTTGTTGGAGTTGGCCATGTGATTTGCTTTGGCTGGTGGAATTTTAGTGGATGCAACAAGAGCAGAGGCTTTACATGTGCTTGTTTGGCTTGGTTTGATCTGTCACTCTCTCTGGCCATCTTCTGTGAGCAGGGTGTGCCCAGAGCTGCTGTCACTGTATGATGGACACAAGAATCAGTCTTAAACTCAACTCACAGCCCAAAGCGGAGTGAGAAAAGTAAATGTTCGTTGTTGGTACTGCGATTTCTGGGTTGCTTGATTGGTAGCAGTAACTGATTAAGGTTTCAGCAACAAGTAATCCAATCTATGAGAACAGTGTCATCCTATTCTAGAATGATAGCTGTGCAGCAGATTTAAAAGCAACTTGTCCATTTTGGAAAACGAAGCTTGATGATTCCAAGAGGGAGATCTACAAGAAGTAAAAGAATGAATAGAAGAGAAGGTATAACTGAGAACTTGGGGACATAGGAAAGGCAATTGGAGGAGCACAAAAATGGGAAATCTATTTCATCTGAAATGTAGGAGCATAGTCGTCATGACATGGGACTCTATCGAAAAGATATTTTGATCTTATCACAATTAGCTCTGCAGCAAACCCTACTTTGTAGTTATAACTAATTAAGCTCTATGTACAGTTTTCTTCTCCCACAGGTGTATACTCAGTATATCTAAACTCATCAAGTTGCATACAATAAATATATACAGCTCACTGTATGTCAATCATACCTCAACAAAATGGTTTAAATAAAAAAGAAAGAGGAGAGAAAAGAGAAGAATAATAAACAACATAGATGAAAAAGCCAAAAAAGGAAAAAAGCTATCTGTATTCAAAGTCCTTCAGGTCACCAAGAGACCCAGTTGCCCAAGCTGGAAGGACCGATAACCTAGGGTTCCCCAGGAACTTACATAGGTGCTTGAGATTTTATAAAAATGGCCCTTTATGATGTCATAGCAAGAAATGAATCTATCACAAGTAGGAGTACAACACAGTGGTTTTGTTCCTTTTTTGAGACAAGAACCCTTTACTCTTAAAACAAGAGGGCGATCCCAAAGAGCTTTTTGTTTATATAGGTCATAGCAATTGATACTTAGCTTATTAGAAATTAGAGCCTATAGAATGTTTGTCATTTCTAGCTCAAAAGATTGGCTTTTAAAGAGCTCAGTAACTCTATCTTTAATTTTTTTTCTTTCAAGTCTGAATAATTCGTCTCAAAATGATGACACAACTCACCTGGCATCATCATACTGTATGAAAATGTACCATATTTATGTAATACATAATAAGGTACCTAATTAGCATATATAAAGTTGAGAAGATGGCTTATATCATATTTTATGGAGAGAAAACCATATCACATTTTCATTTCTTATTTACAGTTTTTCCCAGTTCCTTTTGCAGTAGACTCCTCCTGTCCACAAGCTGGAGAGCTCACTATGTCCACTCCTGTGTCTCTAAATCCAGAGGTTGCAGCTGTGGGTCAGGAGAGCGGGTCGTCTCCTCTTGCTTTTGAAGCCAGCAATGCACTGTGCCCATGTCCAGCAGAGGAAGGGGGATCTGGGGTCTGGGCACAGCTCCCATTCTTCAGAAGAGGAAAGCAAGAGGCCCTGTCATTTAGGCCTTCTCCACTACTCCTCCCTTTCTTTATGTACAACCGAGTTTCTGACCTCTATCATTTTCCTTCTCTCTGAAGAAAATATTCCTTGCCAGTCAGATCTAATGGGGACAAATCCCTTCAATTTTTGTTTTTCTGCACAAGTATTTATTTTTCTTTCACTTTTGAAGGATAATGTTGCTGGGTATAGATGGTTATGTTGGTGGTCTTGTTCTTTCCAGCTTGCATGGGTTCTGAAGGGCAATCTGATGTAATTCTTATCCTTGTTCATATATACACTCGTGTGTTTTTCCTGCTTGGGCTTCCATTAAGATTTTCTTTTTGTCTTTGATTTTCTGAAGTTTGAGTATGATATCCCTAAGTGTAGAGTTTTGGGTACTTGCCTATATGATGTTCTCTAAGCTTTCTAGATCTAGGGTTTGGTTTCTGTCATTATATTGATTTTTATTATGATACTTTAAAATCAGATTTAAGTTTTAAAAATTATAACAGGTACAACTCATATATTTAAAAAACAACAATGGCACTTTATAACCCAATAATATCCCATAACATCTTTTCATATTTAGCATTCTTTTGCAATCTTTTTTTAAATTCATTTTTATTGTTAGACTTATTGGGATGACATCTGTTAGCAAGGATTACGTAGGTTTCAGGCATACAAGTCTACAGTGCATTGTCAACTTGATGTATAATAAGTTCACCACCTAATGTGACTTCTCTTTCCATCACCTTATATTTAGCTCCCCCACTCCTCTCCCACCCCTCCCATTTCTCCCCTCCCTAACCTACTCATCCCCAAATAAACACTAAATTATCAATTGTGCCCATAGGTTATTTGTTTGTTTCTTCATTTCTTTTTTCTTTGCTTTCAGTTTTATATTCCACATATGAGTGAAGTCATACAGTTCCTTGTTTTTTCTGTCTGGCTTATTTCACTTAGCATGATGATCTCCAGGTCCATCCATTTTGTTGTAAATGGCAATATTTCATCTTTTCTTACAGCTGAGTAATATTCCATTGTGTATATGTACCACAACTTTTTTATCCAGTCATCTGTCACAGGGCACTTTGGTTGTTTCTGTGTTTTGCAATCTTTTTAACGATTCCTTCCACATAAATATCCATAGAAACAATTTGCTTTTTTATTTTTTAAAAAAGAGTCCAAACTGTTAATTCTGAGTCACTGTTTTTATTACGAAACACAATTTTCACTATTTTGCAACAACCAAAAAAAAAAAATCCTCCAGGTTGAAACTTGATTTAAATTTATTTTAGCTGCAAAAGAGGGGGGGGGGGGGCGGAATTCCAAAAAAGGGAAACCAAAAGAGAATAAAACACTTTCCTATTTTTGTGCTGGCAAATTTTTAAAAATTCATTAAAATCAAGTTATTCTTATGATTTTAAAAACATTAATTGTTTTTGGTATTGTGAGCATTGGGTGGTGGGCAGCCCATGGGAGCAGGTATTAGGGTAGAGAAAGGTAAGTTCTCATTCAGGTCCATCCAAAGGAAAGTCTCCTTCTCTCTGAGGCCTGGTTTTCTATCCATAAAATATGTATAATGCCTTCTCAGACTGCTTCACTGAGATAAAAGGAAAAATCTCAGATTTTTGAAGCTGAAATAGTCCTGAGAGATAATTTTGTCCCTTTGACAAGAAGTCAGGGGCCAGAATGGGTTGAAAATATTGCTCCAGGTCAAATATCAAGGGGACACATAGAATCATTATATTTTCATTTGGCATTGACAGTGCAAAGCTAATATTTTTATTTTTATAACCTCTGTGAGTTCTGTGTAAGCTCATTTTAACAGTACAAGCTGTGTGGGCCACTTACATTACAATAACGTATTTCTGGGACAGCCATCTCCTGCTGATTTAAAACATGTTTGTTTTTTAAGTGGACTCAATCCCCATCTCCATCAACTGTCCTATCACTGCATCATCACTTCCTACGTTTTGCCTTTTCTGATGTTACAAAGTTTTTTGAATGTGTTTTTCATAATGTCTATAAGCGGAGTCAGTCTGTGACCTGAAATTTAAAGAAGCAGGCGTTAGTAAAATGAGTCGGAGGGCTATTCTGGACCTAACAATCCCAATCAATGAAGGCACTGAGACGTGAAAAAGTGGTGGTTCATGACATAACAAGTAATTTGCTCTTGCCCTTGTCCCCTTCCATTAAAGCCATTCATCTGTGCCTTCCTTTCCAGAGGTGAAAGGGAGAATCTCGAGGGTGGCAAGGGGTAAGGGCATCCTTGATTTCTTACCTTCTCACATATAACCGAAGTCCTACTGCGCCTGCTACGTATTTCTGAAATATTCCCTCCTGTGTTGCCAATTTTGCCACAATCTTAGTTCAGGTCATCATCACTTCTGCTTAGGTAATTAGTTACTAGATTACAATTAGCCTCCCAACTAGCTCACCACCCTTACCCATTCCCTCTCCATATTGGGGCTGAGTGATCTTTATGGAAACACTGACATCATCTTGTTTATCAGCCACTTGGACATTTTTAGCCTAAGGGTAAAGGCCCAATCCTTAGCGCGGCACCTAAGGCTGCTGCTTGCTTCCCACTCTTGCCTCAGGACTCATCTTCCACACTCAGCTCTTGTCTTCTGACATTCGTACTCCCCTAGTTTTCTGGCCTTTGCAGAGTCACCAGCTCTTCCAGCAATGCCCTCTTGTCCTGTCCTTCTCCTTACCTGGCTAATGACAACCTTTTCTCTTCCTCCATCCCTCTTTCCCTCTCTCCTTCACTTTCTTCATCACACACATATTTATTGAGAATTTTCTTTATGTCAGTCATTAATGATGCATTAGTGAACAAAATAAGCAAAAACTCTGCCCTTATAGACCTTGTGTGTGTGTGTGTGTGTGTGTGTGTGTGTGTTGCGGGAGACAGAAAATGAAGGTAAAATATAATAAATACCATAGTGTGCTAGCAAATGATAACCATGTGGATAAATATTAAGCTATAAATGCAAGAGGGGAATTCAGGGAGTGATGTTTTGAATTCCATGGTCACGGTAGGTCCCACACAGAAGATGACATTTCAGCAAAGAGTTGGATGCAATAATGAAGGAAGCCATTGGTTATTTGAAGGAAGTATTTTCCAGGCGGAGGGACCAGCCAGTGCAAAGGCCTGGCATACGGAAGGAGCAGCAAGAAAGTTAATGCAGGTGGAGCACTGTGAGTGAGGAAGACTCAGAAGAAGAGGTCAGAGAGGTTCAGGGGAGGGGGCGGGGCTGACTACCTTCTCGGCCCTCCTGAAGTCTTCAGTTTTTATGCTAAGAGAAATGGGGAGTCAGTGAAGGCTTTGGAGCAGAGGAGTGACCTATTTGATTCACTTTTGAAAAGGATCACTTTTTGTTGAGAACAGAAAGTGTGGTGGGAAGAAAGGAAGCAGGGAGACCTGTTAGAAGGCTGTTGTAATAATGCCAATGAGATAGATAGTGGTAGCCTGGATCAGGGTGGCAGTAGGTGCTGATGAGGATTGGTCAGATTCTGGGAGTGTATGCATGTTTTTTTTGTTTGTTTGTTTTTTGGTTTTTTTTGCATTTTAAACAAATTTAAACAACTTATCATAGAATAAAGTTGAGTCTTTTTTGGTGTACAGGTCTAAGAATATTAATACTTGGATAGATTTATGTAGCCCTCACCACAATCAGACTATAGAATAGTTTTCCAAATTTCCCAAGCTTTCTCAACCTGACCGTTGTCAAACACTTTGTTCTCTGTCACTTTTGTCTGGTATTTTCAAGAATGTCATACAAATGGAATGATAGAGTATGCAACATTTTGAGACTGGCTTCATTCACTTGGTACAATGTCTTTGAGAGGCACCCAAGTTGTTGCTTATGTCAATAGTTTGTTCCTTTTTATTAATGTGTCGTATTTCATTACTTGATTGTACCACACTCTGTTTATTTATTCATCTGGAAAAGAATAGGGGATTGTTTTTTAGTTCAGGGTGATTTTGAATATTGCTGTTATAAAATTAGTGTATAGGCTTTTGAGTGAACATTCATTTTTTATTTCTCTGGGATAAATATTCAATAGTAAAATGTTGGGTCTTATGGTAATTGTATATTTAACTTCATAAGAAACTGCCAATCCATTTCCCAGAGGGACTGGCTCTACCATGTTTTATTCCCACTAGCAATGTATGAAAGTTCCAGTTGCTTTCCATCTTTGTCAACATTTGATGGTGTCATAATTTTTTATTTTAGCCATTCTAATAGGTGCATAATAGTATTTCATTATGGTTTATACTTGCATCTCCCTAATTCCTGAGGTTGCATTTCCTTATGTGTCTATTAAAATGGCTAATGATGTTGACTATCTTTTCATGTGTTTATTTATAAGTGATTTGTGTATCCTCTTTTGTAAAGTGTCTATTCAAGTCTTTTGCCTATTTAAAAAAATGAGTTGCTCATTTTTACTACTGTTGAGCTTTGAGAATTTGTTATATATTCTGAATACATGTCTTACTAGATACGTTTTTGCACAGATTTTCTCCCAGTCTCCAGCTTGTTTGTTCATTCTCTCAACTCTCACAAACCAAAAGGCTTTTAAAATTAAAATTTAAACTTGAGATAATTATAGGTTTATATACAGTTTTAAGAAATAATATGGAGGAATCCCATCTACCTTCTACTTAGCTTCTGCCAAAGGTAACAGCTTGCAAAACTATTGTATAATATATAACCAAAATATTGACACTGACACAGTCAAGACATAGAGTCATTCCATTGCACAAAGCTCTCTCATGGTGCCATTTTTGTAGCCTCACCCACTTTCCTTCCAGTCCTACCTCTTCCTTAACCCTAGTCAACATTAATCTGTTGTTTATTTCTATAATTTAACAAAAAGTAACATTTTTGTAACTTTTTTAAAACAGTATTCTCTTGCTAGAAAATGTTTTCTTGGTTTTGCAAAAAAAACAAAACAAAACAATACAAAAAACCGTTTACTATTAGGTTATCTAGATGAGGGATTATTGTTCAAAGGAACCAGATGTGCCAGGGGGAGCCCTTGAGATGCCAGGACCACCATTGAGCTCTTGTGAGATGTGAGGGGGATCCAACTAGCTCTTGACAACTCACAAAAAGTGGATTGAGTAACAGAGGTTGCGTGAGTACTAAATTCCTTCTGCACTTTCCTTTGGAACTATAGGGTCTGTGGCAGAATGTGCAAACAAGGTCTTTAAAATATGAGTAAACGGGAAAGAACTCAGGAGAGAACAAAAATTGATAGAGGTCTTGTATAAGTCAGCCTCTTGGAAAAAGGGTCAATGTGCTGGGCATATTCACTAAGGAGGGAAAAATAACTGAAATGAGACATAATAACAGTCTGTAAACACACACAAGGATGTCAAATAAGAAAGATTCTAATTATCCTTATTAGTCAGTAATGAGCTTAAGCTTTAGGAAGGTCACAAAAATGTAAGATATTTGAAAATAATTATCTTCTAGTGAATCAAAGACAGAAAAAATATTTCTGGTGCTGTTCAGTTGAATTAGAAGCTCTACATTAGGGTTGTGTGTTTGCAACATATACAAGATGAAGAGTATTTAGGTTTATTGGTGAAGCCTAAATTACCTATTTGAATGAATAGACACTTGTGTTGACAGAAACTGTAGTTTGTAGGAAAGAGAAATACAAACATCATCCTTGAGAATGATTTAAAATCTTAAAAAGGCAAAGAGAATAGGGTAGTTAAAACAAGAACTAAACATATTGATGTATTAGTACAAACTAATTTAAAAAAAGGTTAAGAAATGAGGAAATTAAACAGCATGAAAACCATTGTGATACTGAATGTTCTCATAAAGAACAAGAGAAGTTCATTCACTGTAGAGAAGAGAAACCTTGTAAATTCATTAAGGCAGTTAGAAATTACAGATGTAAAAATCTTAGACCTTTGCTAGAGTTCTCAAGTTTATAATGGCCATGAAAACCACACTGAGAAAGTAACACTAATCATCTATAGTAGTCTAGCTTGTAGGGAAAGTCAAGAAAGATGAATTAACCACAGTATACTGCCAAAACGAATCCCAGAAGCTGAGCAGAAAGAGGGTCAAAAAAATTGATCTTGACAGATGTGTCAATCAGATTGGAAGTATCTAAACAAGTATAAAATGGAACCATAAGAAAATCACAAAAGAAAAGCTAAAAATCAAAACGTTTTGAAAACCATACAGGATGCTATAGAAAGGAAAGGATATTAAATGCAGACCATTACAAAGGACGAGTCTGTAGAGCTGACCAAGATTACAAAGAAAAATCTCTTTGGAGGGATAATGGTGAAAAGGGACACAAAGATTCGAGGATATGGGCTCAGGGTTATACACTCAGGGGATTTCGAGGAAGCTCACCACATGCAGGGAACTAAAGAGAGGGTGGTTGACAGAAAAGAATAAAACATTATTAGGGAATATGTCTCTTTGCGCCAAGTGCTATCTTCTGAATCCGAACAAGTGGATGAGTGAAGGGAAGATTTGCAGTTGGATGAAGAGCCTTTAAAAGGGACATGCCTGAATCACAGAAATCAGAATGCCTTGTTGGGTGACGGAGTTCACCTTCTACCTCAGTGCGTTGTCGCTCCCGGCAGGTGGTTGGCAAATGCTGTGTCCAGTAGGGTTCCAGGCTAGTGGAATAGAATCTTGTGCACAGCAGGTAACCTTCCAATTACTATATATATATAAAAAAATAACAACAAAAATGGGATGTTAATACTCATGTATTAACCATTTTGACAGACAGAAAATAAGTTTAAACGTTTTGGAATAATAGCAGAGAGTCTCTAAGGAAAGTGCTCAGGGAGACAGTATACACTCACTATAACTGGAAGTGAAAACAAGCAATAAAAGGCCAAGAACAGAGGAAGATACCTGAGGGAACGGTTAAGCCCTAAGGAACTGGCGACATCATTGGTGCCTTGGTGAATCTGTAAGTGGGTAGATGTTTAGTATAGCAGAGATCCCTCCATCAACATTGACAAGTAACTGGAATGAAAGACTTACCTTTCAACAAAATAAAATATAATCTGGAATATTGATGAGTTCTCTATTAATTGGTATATACATATTTGATGTTGTTAAAGAGGATTATCATGATATAGAGTTTATTTAAAATAATTGTGGCAGAGATCATTAAGTGTATTTGTGGAATTTTGGTTTTGTTCTAGAAGCCACTCCCCCTGGCCCACCTCTCGCCAAAGGTACAAAATAGAACCTCTTCTATTTGGCACAGGGAGGACACAGAGGGAAGTGGTTACAGCAGTGCTCAGAGCAAATACAGAGAGCAGGCATTCCCAGCCTGTTATGTAACCAGGACAGAATGTGTCTGAGGAAGTTGGGAAGAAGCAAACATCCTTAGGAATACATGGATGGACCTTGAGATCATCATGCAAAGTGAAATAAGACAGACAAAAAAAAAAAAGCAAGAACCATATGATTTCACTCATTTGTGGAACACAAAGCTGAAAGCAACAAAGAAACAAAAACTCATGGACACAATCAATAGTTTAATGGCTAGTGGTTATCTGAGGGTATGGGAGGAGGGAGGTGGGAGACAAGGGACAGGGTCTCAAATATATAGTGATAGAAAGAGAACTGTCTCTGGGAATAACACATGACACAACACATAGATGATGTATTATAGAATTATACACCTGGGACCTATGTAATTTTTACTAACCAATGTCACCCCCAAAAATTTAACAATAGAAAGAGAAAAAAAAGAATACTATTAATAGATAATCCCTTCTTCGAGGGAATTTGTAGCATCTGTAGCCTCAATGACTGAGCAA
Source organism: Lyroderma lyra (assembly GCA_004026885.1). Taxonomy (NCBI): domain Eukaryota; kingdom Metazoa; phylum Chordata; class Mammalia; order Chiroptera; family Megadermatidae; genus Lyroderma; species Lyroderma lyra. The sequence goes on along the minus strand of PVJL010002491.1, from coordinate 35,113 downwards.
ATCCAGCAATACTCACAAGAGCCCTGATTTCAGAAAGAAATCAGCAGAACACTCAGATCCCAGAGAATCCCCCAAATTGCATGTAGCTAAGAGTTTTCACCATTTCCTCAGTGGAGAAGAGCACTGGATTGATCAGAATCTCATTTGAGAAAAAGCATCTGAAAATAACTATTTACAAATATATTATATGTATATGTATATATATTAAATATATTATAGCATATGCGTAGTTCCCATTCTTTAGGACGGGCAATTTTGCTGTCTTTATTAAAAAAAGTCATCTATTGCTGAAAGTAAATGTCTGAACTAGACAAACTGATTATAGCAGTCAAAATTTTTATATATAGAAGTGGAAAACCTTAGTACTCTATGGAAGGAGCTACAGGTTATACTGTGCCAAACTATAACTAAATTCACAGGCAGGGTTCTTTAGCAAAAGACAACACATAAATAAGTGTCTTGGGACTTTATTTTCACTTTTATCTGTATTAAAAATCATCTGAAATCAATTTTTTTTTCAGTCAGAATAGAGCTTGTAGCAGACTTCTTCTGTTGGTCATATCCCTACAATGCTCGGTCTAATTGACCATTATTGGTCACAGCTTTCATGAAGACATGAGCCCGTGGCCATAACCAATTGTCTTGAGTCATGCGATCACAGACTTTCTCCTTAGCTATACTCCACATTTGCTATGTAATGAGTGCAAAAGACTCTAAATGTGTGCCTCAGTTTATGTATTTGTTAACTAGATAGAAGAAACTAGATATTTCCCAGCCATAGAGAGCTGCAACAAAAACTAATGGATAAATATAAAGGACTTTTAAATATAACAAAAACAACCATAATGATAACGGCAATGTGCCCCAAATAAAAACAAAACCAAGGAGTGTATTGTAATGTTATGTTTCAAAACTACAACAGAGAGGAAAATTTTACTTTTGTTCCTTTGAGCGAGGGGGAGTATTTCGTCCTTTAAACTATGGATGTTCCCCCTGAGAGAATGTCCCATGACTTACAGGTTAATAGTTTTTTAAAAATTGTTAGATTAGCAATAGTAACTAAAACAATATGAAAGTCTAATCCTGGCAAATTAGGCGATTCGACATGTATTTGCTGAATACATTCTTTTAGAACTGGGCAGTTCAGACAGGCACTTTAAAAATAGTACCTTCCCAAAAGTGTCACATCACCAAGTTGATTTCTGATTTCATAACAAATGAGTGTAATTTACTTGTTTCTTTAAATATTTTTGCTAATGTATGGCATACATTGTTGATATGAGTCATAAAAATGTGATGATAACATCGTGATTTGATTGCCTTCACTTGTATACAGTATTTATTAACTTTAGGCTTCTAGATATAGACATACCCATTTATAATATCTTTTTTTTTTTTTTTTTTTTTTTTTTTTTTTTTTTTTTTTTTTTTTTTTTTTTTTTTTTTTTTTTTTTTTTGCTTTTTGGTATGTGGGTAGCTCCCTGACTGGGAATCGAACCCAGGCCGCAGCGCTGACAGCGCCAACGCCGAAGCCTTAAGCCACTACACCATCAGGGAACTCCCTATAATATCTTAAATATTTATAAATATTAGATAACACAGAACTTAATTGGCTTCCCTGGCTGGAAAACCCATCCTTAATTGGGAACTACAAATTTAACACTAATAATGATAATATAAGCCTCATACAATCTGTTGTTTGATAATTCTGATCTCAAATTTCTGTCACATTAAGCTATAATATTATACTATTCTCATCCATTCAACAAACTGTACATTTTGTTACTTTTCCCATTTGTAAGACCCTCTAGAATTTGTGAAAGATGATGGGAAAAAGCATGTTTTCACAAGGAACCAGAATATTATTTAATTAATTGTTTTCTTTTGTTCCCAGAAAACTTGAGGATCACAAAGATAGATATGAGAAAACACAATTTAGTGAGAAAGTCACAATGAAAAGATAGCAACAGCTAATGCAATGAGAATGAGAATCCCAAACATTCACTGTTGAGCCCCATTTTATTATGAAAGATAGGTTTCAAGTTAGGTTCCATGCTTTTGAATGGTCAATGCAAAGAAAAAATGCCTTCAGTTATGTGTGCCTCAGGGTCTTTATGATAAATGTACATTTATTGCATCGCCATTATTTCACATACTAAGACCAGAAAGAAGTTTCTCGAAGAGTCTGCATAGAAATTGTCCTAAACAACATGCTTTTATCAATCCCAGAAACAAGTTTCCCAGGACTAGTCCTTAAAGTGCCCAATGGAATCAATTTAGTAGGAGCAATTTTATACAGGAGAGATGGAATGGGGGTTAGTTTATGGGAATGTATATCCTCTGTCCTGTGAAGGTTCACAAAAATAATTGCTATAATGACATAAGGAAATAAATTCTCAGTAATGAAATTCTTGTGAAACAACAGTGTTAACAGCTTCCTATGCATATGAGTTATATTTAATATTCATTTTAAAATCGTAAGAGCTACCTTTATCATTCTTCTTGAAAAGCTCACATACAAGTTCTGGCTTTTTATATATTATCTGATTTTAAAGAATTGTTTATAAATGCCTTAAAACTTAGAGTTCTTGTGATCCCCTCTGATTAAAAAATCATACAATTTTCCTAAATGTAAAAAGGGTTAGGTTAAATTATCTTTAAGAATTTTTTATTTCAAACATTTAATGGCTTCAATATATGTCATGATGTCATTTTCTTTTTAAAGCAAAAAACCATTCTTATTTTCTCAGAAGCCTCAAAAGGCAAAGGAAAAATCAGTATATTGATCCCTGCAATGGATTCCTATGTTATCCTAGCTTCACAAGGTGTCCAATTACAGAGAAACATTTTAGTAATCGTAAGGTTCAGACAGACCTTATGTGACCCTATTCATTCCTGACCAGCAAATAGTTTTTGTCTAACTTCGAAAGAAACCAGACAAACTCTGCAAGGTTACTTGTAATCATGACACCATTCTTAGAATTGCCATGTGCTGGGAACATGCCTTCTCGCTTCCTCCTTCTATCTACAGTATAAATCTGAAGGACTTTGTTATGGCTCTTATACTTGGCACATCTTAGGCCTATTTAGAACATCAACACCATCAATCACAAAATATGGGGCCGACCAGCTGGATGAACCCTGGCTATCATGCAGGGGTTATTTGTCATCTGGGCATGTCTGTTTGGTATATAACACTCCTTCAGTCCCAGAACAATTTTCCCTCTCCAAAAATATTCTCTTTGATTCAGGAAGCACGTGATTAATAAAGGACAAGGGTTTAAAGCCAGAGGTCAAGGCTAAAAGTCTTAACTAAACAAGTGCATTGCTTACTAACGTTTGCATCAGCAGTCAAAAATTTCCTTGAAGAGCTCCCGCACTGAAGAAACACACATCTATTCTTAAATGCCATAAATTTCAAGAAACTTCAGCAACTATTTTCATTTTGAGGGATTTATTTTAAAATAAGTTTGCACGTCTAAGAGATGTTTTGCTGCAGAGTAATAACACTGCATCAAGCATTTAAAAGGCCTTTTACAAACACTTAAAATTTAATATAATAAAGTTAAAAAGCCACAGTTCAACCAGTATGATATATCAAGAAATTTGTGCTGTAACATTAGAATAATTTGCATTAAAAAAAATTGTTTTCAAAGATGTCTATTTATGCTAAAATGAATTTAAAACCAATACTGCTTCTTTACGCTTTTTGTCTTATTTATATGCCATTTACAATATTGTATTGTAATTTTGCATTAGACAGTTTTTCTTTTATCTTTGTTTCTCTCCTTCTACCAAAAGAACCTTGTTTCATGTTTGTTGGTTTCTCTTCCTTCTAGGCAGTCGTTATAGTTCTTCTATTCTGTAATAATGTTTATTTGACATTTATTAATTGTTTTTGTGTATGTGATGGCAGAAAATGAAAGCAAATTCTAACAACATAAATGAAAAATTTATTGATCAAGCTTTATAATTATGCTGACATTGACTTAACTAGAAATGATTCCATTCTCAATATGGAAAAATGGATTGAATAATGTTTATTTCACCAGAGTTCTAAATGGAGTCACAGACTCCTGTTGGACATCTAAACTGAGGTTCTCAGAAGAAAAGTGATAAGAAGATTGTATTATAGTGTTGATGAGGTTGCAAGGCCTAAGGAGCACATGTCAGCCATCACTTTATTCAACTTGTGCAAACTTCTAAGTTCTCTCACCTGTCCCCCCAGGTAACCAGACTTACCAGGATTCAGCTTTCTTTACCTCTCTACCAAATGCCAAATAAATAAAAAATAGAAACTCAGTATGAAACATATTTTTAATAAAATATGTTTACATTGAAATTCATACTGTTAATACATTTATCCTGTAGACTGCTTTAGAATTATGGCCTTGGGGGTATGAAGGGGCTTTTGATGTCATCTGGTCTGACTTTTCATCCTTTTGCTGTAGAAACTGAATCTTCAGAGGGGAAGTGGCAAAGGTGACTTGAGAACGTCGGTCTTCCATTTCCCTGTGGAGTGTCCCTTGTCCCATGGTATAAATCCTTCGTCAGGCTCAAGCATTGGAGCAGAATCTTTGGGTAAATCTGACTTGCTCACAGCTGGCCATCTGTTGCTCCACTACTTATGCTAATATGGTAACATTGTATATTTGACTGTTGATGGGGTCTTCTTGGCACCGTACATGCATAATGTTCTCAGTTAACTCAGTTGACCCTGTTAAACAATGACAATGTGTGTGAGGCCCGAGTTTGTTAGCATTCATTGTTACAAAAACAGGGTTACTGACCTTGTCATATTTAACAGCGTTGAGCAGATACAGCAATGTGGATCCTGAGGGCAAATAAAGAATTTCCAGTGGTGATGTAAGAACTATGCTAATTAGTTTCTCCTTCCATTCTGCTTCTAGGCACTGAATAACTGTACAGTTTGGCTAGAAGACTCACTGAGCCCTGAACTAATAAAACCTAAGAATTTTTATAAATAATAATTTAAAAAACTGTGTTTCAACATGCCATTTCCTTTTAGTACAAGAGTGGCTTTTGCAGAACACTCTGCCTTGGGTGATCACTCTCTTTTTGCTGTTGCATCCCTGCCCCCAATAGAATTGAAACAACAATGTAGATTAAACCCCTCCACCGAAAAAAAAAAAGCATACAAATAACCATCTATCTATATTCTCTTAAAATCATTTTTCTAAGACAGAGTTTTAAAAAATATACCGCACTTTGACTAAGACAAGAACTCTGTGTGGGGCTTGATTTATGTATCTAAGCATTTGTATATGGGTATTCTTGCCTCAGTAGAAAAACAAGCTAAGTTAATTTTTTAACAATATAATATTGCTTTGGTACATCTTGTTCTCTCTTTCCCTTGGGGTCTTACACGAATGAATCAGAAAATTGCTCCCTTATGTTAAGCCTGAATCTGCACCTGTGTTAAATTCACATGGAACTGGAATTGGGGGTGTGTGGGGGTGGGGATAAATGTCAGCAAAACTAATAGGATGATATATCTGAGTTTAAATTCTCAAATGGACTAGCCAATGCAGACGCCATCGACAGGAACATTTTTGTAGGCATGTTGTTTCGTATCTAGAACTGAAATTAGGGTATATAATCATGTTGATTAGTTGTTCTCAACTGGCTCCAGATTCTAGGAAACTCATATTATCAGGCATTCTGGAAATTTTGTCAAAAGTTTTACTTTTCTTCCTTGGGTATCCTGGATCAGTTTCCAAGTAGTAAAACAATCTCCATGTTTTAGACATGCTAAGAGAGATCATACAAAGTAAGCAAATCACTGAAGCAAAATATGGAAAACAATGAAGAGTTGAAAGAAAGAGATGAAGGGCCTCTAGATTTGCAAAAACAAGCAGAATTTTTAATGTTCAGGATAAGTGGGTCAGTGGAGAGAGCACAGGGCCCATAAAAGTGAGACAAATTTAGTGAGGAAAACACATAGGTGGAGAGAGGTGTGTCCATGTTCTGAGACTGGTTTTCATTCATGAATGAAAGTGGTTGGAACCAGGGAGTCTGCCTCACGCCGAAGCAAACTTATTAATGAAATTTCACATCTGCTTGATTTATATTGTGCAGTACGGCATTCACATTTTTAGGCAATATTGGCAGGCATCAGAGCTGCATTCTGGGTGAAGACATGTGTCTGAAAGATTTTGCTATCGGAGGAAGGAAAAAACTGAGAAGGCAGATTGGGGCTCTGAGGATAAGACACCTCAGTTTTACCAGCCATGAAGTACACACCGAAGGAGCACAATTATTTGCATATTGCAATGGAGGCTGGTTAAAATCCAATCAATTGAATCCAGATGTGGGTTTCTTCTGAGATTTTTTTTTTTTTTTAAAGTGAAGGTTGCCAAAACTTCATGGGAGCAGAGACCACAAACTAACATAAGCCAAAGGACTCTCAGAGTACAAGGAACGTTTTTGGCTTAGAAGAAATCCTACTTCTTTAAGTTTGGTGACTTTTGAAATAATAGAATCAACTGGTCTATGATAAATTAGTTAGAGGATATTTACAAAAGGCTGGCCCTTCCCTTAACAAAATCCTTCAAAAATAACTCTACCACGTTGTTCTTGATATCCAACCACATATTTAGGAAACACCAATACTGGTAGTTTATGGGGTTTTTTGTTTTTGTTTTTTTTGTTGTTGTTGTTTTTTTGGTGGGAAATAAACTCCAGGAAAGCAATCCATGAAAATTCATCTTCTGGAACATGGGGTGGGGGTGGGGGTGGGGATAAATGGAATTTGAATAAAATGTCAAAAGTGTGTTTTTTAAGAGGTATGAATATTCATAGGAATCTCACACCTCTTAAGAAATTAACAGAAAAGTCCTTTACTCTTAGAAATAGATTAGTTTTAAGAATACAAGGAAATTGTTTTGTAGGGAAATTCTGTTGTTCGTGTGTTTTCTTTTCAAATGTGACTAGTTTTGGTTAGTCAAAAGTCTTACTGTTCTCTCAGGACCAGTATTCTTGAAATAACTACTTGGGAACTAAAGTAAGTAGCCATATGAGTAGAAATATTTTGTTTTAGTTAATTTTCTAAATATATTGAACACTTAAGAGTAAATGAAAGAAAAATTTTTCTACAACCTCATCATCCTGGCAAATCAACATATTTTCATATTTTATATTCTCTTCAAGTCCATATGAATGCATTTTAAAAAAGATATTGTAAGTATGCTAACATAGATATTTTGTCCTAAATAATAACTTAATGGAAACCTTGTCATTTGACTATTTAAGTATCATCAAATGCCTTGGATCTATGAAGTTTAATTTATGTATTTACTATTCCAGCAAATTACTATTTGATATGAAAAATTTTTGTGTCGAACTAGAACTTTTTTCTTGAAATCTCAATTAAACCAAAAATTTGTTAAACTCCTTTGAGAACTTTGACTTTTTCCAGTACTTGTTTTAGATCACTTAGTATTACTTCAAAAATGTACAAACAAACATGAGAATGAGAAACTCAGAAACTAGAAAAGTGCTTAGACTAAATTCAATCCATTTTAATTCTATTGAATTTAAGTCAAACGTAAACTTATTTTCCTTGTGCTAGATATTACAAAGGACACACAATCAGATGAGGCTTATCTGTCTCCCAGGGCCTTCTGTATATTTTATCGACACAGGCCTGGGTTGGACTAAGAGTTTAATACAGAAACAAGCAAAGTTCTTGGAGAATTTTCACCCAAGGGGATGGAAAGGTCATTCCAACCACAAGGGCTTCTTGGAGTAAGTGGAAATTAAACTGGGCCTCGAAAGATGGGAAGGCATGACTTACTTTTGTTTGGATCCTTTGATAAACTCATCTTGATAAATGATATGAGTCCTTTGAAGGCAGTGGATTGTGCGAGAGTGATTTTAAGCTTCCCTTAATGAACAGAAATAGAGACAGAAATCTTTCTGGATTCACATCATGGATCAAGCTCTGTGCCATGTAAGCCTTCCTTCGGCTATTTAGCAGTGAGCAAAGTGGCTTCATGGGCATTTGCACAGGACACTGCTCTCAGATGGGCCTTTTTTACTTGGGATTTAATGCTCTGCAGTTACAGCTTAAAATTCTCAATAATTGTATCTTTGATTTTGTGTTTTGTAGGTGAAGTCCAGTAGGACAATGGAACATGCACCAGGGGCTTGAATCCTTGGCTCACATCCTGTCCTGTGTCTTTCCACCTCCACACCTCCATGGACAGGATCCCAGCACCCCACACTCCCTACTACCTCGAGCTGCACACACTGCCTGGCCTTTCTTTCCCCGCCTCTGCCCTGCCCATACAAAATAAGCCACCCTGCTCCTGGGGTGACAACCACGTTGCCATCTGTAACTGCTGGGACCTGGGCATGAGCATGGGGAGCGTCAGTCATGTTTGTGCCCCTCCAGGACATCTCAGTGTAGGGCAGGGTGGTAGCTGGCAGCATATAATGCAATTGGGTGACTGGCTGGGGTCCTCTCCCCAATGTGTTCTAGCACACAGCTTGCAATCCCCCATTTGCCCACAGGCTGGGGAGACTGACATCCTCACCCCAGCCAGGGTTCCACAATTCCATTTTGCACTGGAGCTGAAAATTATGTAGCTGACCCTGAGTCTGAGGCAGGTATTGCTGTACTCCTATTGCTGGACAAGTAGAGTCTAGAGAAGCTCTAGCATAGCACACGATCCCTCCTTAAGGCCCATCTCTCCACCACGGTGTGCTGGACCGCTTACCTTGACAAACAGCCAAGTGAGTGAGAGGGACCTCTAAGTGCTGACTTCCCCATGAGTGACCTCTCCTCTGGAGTGACCTGAAGGTGACCAGGAGCCTTCTCTCAAGAAGACAGATCTGCACTTCAAGACCTGAGTTTTTATGGTTCCCTCCAGTAAATAAGTGGGAGCATCGAAAGAAAAATTTTGAGCTCCAGGCCCACTGTTGTGACTGAATTGTTTTCTTCCTTCCCCAAATCCCTATGTTGAAGCCCTAACTTCCAGTCCCTCAGAATGTGACTATATTTGGATATAGGGCATTTAAAGAGGCAATTATGTTAAAATGAGGCTGTTAAGGTATGCCTTAATCCAATATGACTCTTTATAGGAAGACAAAATTTGGACACACAAATTCACGCTAGGGATGGATGGGCTCACACAGAGGACACACGATGCAAGAACAAAATGAGAAGGTGCTTGGTTATCTATAAACCAAGGCCAGAGGCCTCAGAAGAAACCAAACTTACCAAATCCCTGATTTTGGACTTTGAGCCTCCAGAACTGTAAGAAAATAAATTTTTGTTGTTTAAGTCACCCACGTGGTGGTATTAATATTTTGTTACAGCACCCTTAGCAAACTAATATACCCACAAAGACCCTGATATATTAATCCACCCATCTTCTGCTGGCCGAAAAAGTAGAACATGATTCTACCAAGTATTACAAAAATGAAGAGCTACCTACACAAACCTATTGGGTGGTACTTGAAAATGAAAGAGAGAAAATGGGATGGGGACAAAAAGAAAAAAATATGACATTGTAGATTAGGAACCATGTAACTGTTGCCCCTCACTTTGACTTAGATTTTTATATAGAAAAGTAATACATGTTTATTGTAAAAACATTTTTAGAAAGCCTAAACCAGAGTAGTAAAAAAATCTAGGTCTTTATTTATCCCTTCGTTCCTCATCTCACTTGCCACCTCAGAGCTAACTACTGATTGGTACATCTTCCCAGACTATTTTAAACATATATTTCAGGATATATATGTACTATTTCTCTATATGCTTAATTTAATTATGAAATAAATGTGATTATATAAATGTATATTGCTTTGTGATTGTCTTCCATTTACTAATGTGTATTAGGGATTTTTCCATTATCTACCACATATCTTTATCTCATGTGATTTGTTATAAAATTCATGGAACCCCTCAGTATGGGTGCTATAGAATGTATTTAACCATCACCTTACTGATAGATATTCAGGATGTTTCCAAGTTCTCAGGATTATAAAAAAAGGAACACTGCAGTAAACACTTTTGTACATACATCTTTATGACATCAGATTTCTTATCACCATTTTTCTCAGTCACTTCCTTGATTTCACTTTTACTTCTGGATTCTTTTTTTTGGAATGTATGGCTAAGACTGTCTTTTCCTTTCTGAATTAGGTATGTGAAAATAGGCCTAAATGCCTTTTCTTTAATGCCTATATAATCACGATTTCCTGTTTCCTTGGTAGAACACAAAGAAAGTGACTTAACCATTAAAGTCATGCAGCATGCCACACCTAGAGCCAGGAGTACGCAGTCCACAGAGGAAAATTTAAGCTGTTGAGCTTAATACTAAAACTCTTCGTGGTTTCAGGTGGAAAGACAAGATAGTTTTGAGCTGAGGCATGACTCAGTGTCCTCCCTGTACTCAAGGGGACAGTGCCAACTCAGGGAGACACTTGGGATTCTCTCTGAGATGTTCTTACATATATGGTCTTTACTACTGAAGGAATACTTTGATAAAAGCTGGGTAGTTCTTCCCCATTCCAATGCTCCAGTTTAAGGGGCCCCCGTCCAGTGAATAATGGCGCCTTACATTATGGCTGCATAAAGCAACTAGTGAGACTTTCCCAAGAAGAGTCAAGTTAGTTTTACCATGATTCAGTAAATACAGTCTTTTGGTTAAAGAAATAAATACCTGGAATGATTTATTCTAATAAGGTAATGGATAAAGAGGCACGCATATTCAAGAACAGTATTTAAAAACTGTAAGCATTTCAAGATGGGTTGAATATATTCTACAAGTAGACTCTGGTCCTTCCTTTTTCAGTCTAAATGCATTCTGAATTCCTTCTTAGTGTCTAAAACCTTCCAGTCTCTGTTCTCTTTGGCAAAAACTTCATGCCTCTTGGCTTCAGGCAGCAGTTTGTCAAGAAAGCTTGCCATCTTGGCTTATTTCACCTTTATTTCTTGTTTCCTTCGTCCACTAAGGCTTCAACAGTCTCTAATGAGCTGTTTACCTTAATTATTCCAGTTAGGACTTCATCTGGTCTCGGGTTCTCCCACTTCTGAGGATCCAAAGTGCCTGCACCTTTCTTATTAGGAGCATCTTCCCACTTTCTGAAAAATTCATTTCCTCACCTCCACTCTGTGGCTTCCATAATTGGGGTTGGGGTTGGGGTGAAAAAAATTGTAATAGTTTTGGGCATCTGATTCTGAGCCAAACCGTTTCCATTTAAAGAAAACTAAACTTGCTCACATAGCCCCCAGCAGAACAAAGAAATTCTGCTTGGGCCAGAATTCACAGACTAGCAGCTCTTGAGGCAAACACAGAATCTCAGTCCTGACTTGGCTCACCTCTAGGCTTCCCAAGACATTGGAGCAATAGTGGGTTAGCACCCTTTTTCTTCACCCTGTGTCCTTTTCTATTCCATCTTTTAGCTCATGAGCAAATAAAGGCAAATTTAGTTGCAAGGTAATTTGAGAACAAAGTCTGGTAGTTGTGAACATGGTTTAGGTCAAAGCACTATCAAATATACATAGATTCCCTGGGGTGACCTGTGTTGCTACTTACCAAATAATTAACCATGCTCTTCTGGTTTCCCTAGGTTATCCATGGAAACCAGACTCATTATTTTACATAGATGTATTTGTTTACTAATGTACTAACTGTTAGCACCCTGATGAATAATTTTCTTTGTATTTAAATTTTTTACTTATAGAAATGTTTTGGCAAAAGCAATTGTCACTAGCTTGAGCCCTGCTGAACCCAAGAACTACCTTTCTCATTAGATGCCATCATGAGTCGACATAGCCTGGCCACGTACAACTTTGAATCTAACAGAAACAAAAGTTTATAACATAAAGATTTTAAGCATGTTGGTATTACATTTGAATTTGGAATTGACTAAGCCCTAGGCTTTTTAAACCTCACAAGATAGAGTATGAAATGCATAACTTAGACCTCCTCAGGCATCATGAAGCATGAGTCCTATTTGCTCCCTTTAAAAGAGAGTCACCTTTAAAATAGACCCATACTTGGTCCACTGTGAGATTGCCCAGCTTGAGCATTCTGAAAGGTGGTCTGCCAATTACACAAAAAAGAAAGACTCTAAAGATTATTTTTAGTATGAGGTTTGTTTTATTTGGAAGTTTTCTACCATGTTCTTTAAAAATCCTGATATATTTTTAAATTTACTTAAAATTCTGATTCCCTAGTTCTCATTTTATCACTACTTTAATTAGACATAACAGATTGAAATTAGGTATCATGGAATAACTTGGCATGTTGAGACTAACAATACTGCAATTTATTCTATGTGATAATTTTTTTTCCTCCCTGTAACTATCTGAGTCACCAGGCATAAATGAATATGCAAAGAACAGGCCTTCATACTTCTGGATACTTAAATTCCAAAATAAGAAAATCAGTCATCTAGTTCCAAGACTTGTGAACTAACCCCAAGTGTTAAAAGTCTTTATTTTGTGCCTAATGACTGGAAAATAAGTTTTGGTGAGCTGCTGGAGAAGCACTTCATAAAATAACTGGTGCGAATAAAAAATAAATAAATAACAGAAAAATATGCCACAAACTATTTGCATATGATAATTTCAGAAAATAGTCCCCTTAGAAATACCTGAGTGAAATTATTTCACAATCAGTAGGAGCCCAAAGGGAATGTGTTCATTGAAATAAATAATCCAAAATTATTCTTGGGCCGTGAAGTCTGTTTACTGCCTTAACTGAAGTGTGTATCAAACATAAGTGCATTAGCATTGGCTGTGGGTTGGGGGAGTCAGACACTGCCTTCACCTCCAGCATTTTTCATCCATTTGGCTGTTTATATTTCTTGGCAAGAGGTCTAAACCACAGAGGCGTTAGTCTTAATATTATGCGTGTCTGAGTGCGTGTGCGCATGCGCATGTGTGTATGCATGTGTGTGTGCACAGTTATGGGCATTGCTCCTTTTCAAGCCTCAAAAATACATTTGAAATCTTGTAAACTAAATAATATCTTGCTAATTTTTTTACATTATTTAAAATTCCATACCTCTATAGGTGAAATTCAATGAGTATTCTTAGTCACAGAAACAAAGAGTATTTCTTTTCACTAAGAAATTCCCAGGCCTGTTGACCATACTGATATGTATGGAGATCTTTATTAAACACCTTATCCTTGGCGTTGGGCTACAAAGAACCTGACAGACATCACTTCATTGAATTCTCACGATAACCTGCCAATATGTATAATGATTCCTATTTGAGAGCTGAGAAGACAGGCTCAGAAAAGTTAAAATTAACTACCTTGCCTTAAGTACCTTCATAGCTTTGCAGCTATGAAGTGGCAGAAGTAGGATTTAAACCTAGGTCTGTCTGGAATCCAGTGCCAGTGTTCCTAGCCATGGTACACTCCTTTCTTCCTTTCTTCTTGGACTGCATCATTCTCTTTACAGAAATCTTTGGTTATCTTTTCCCTTCAAGACTGCTTTCAATGTCCATCTTAACCAGATTTTGCCAGTATAAAAATGTTGTTGGGTCAAGGTCCCATAGTAAGAATCATGTGGATTTTAGAGTTGAATGGATGGATAAAGGATGGGTGGGGCATGGCTGGCCAGACTTGTTTTCTTGGAGGTGGGTGGGGATCGTGCTACATTCACAACATGTGCTTACTAATCAAATAAACAGGAATGGAAGATAATAAATAGCTCTTTCAAAATGTCAATGGGGAAATGCCACCAATAGTGAGCAGTCCCATTAAACTATGCTGAACTGGAAGAAAACAATCTCAAGAGATGTAGCATATTATAATGATTAAGAGCATGAATTTTGAAGCCAGAATGCTTGGGTATAAATCCTTATACTAATGTGTGATCTTGAACAAATTATGTATCTCCTCTGTGTGTTCACTTCTAACATGTCAAATGAGCATAAGTATACCTACCTCATGGGATTGTTGCAAGGTATATGAATATATATCCTCAGTGCCTGGCACATAGTATGTGTTAGTATTAGCAGTAGCATAATGCTCTGCTCTTCATCACTCCTCTCTCCTGATATCTGACTGTGGTCCCAGGTACCTGATACTCACTTGACATGTAACTATTGATACTTCCTTGATAGTTTTGGGGTTAACTTCATCCAATCCCCCTACTGTCATAACCCAAACATTCTAATCTCAAACTGGATTTTTAGATGATTTTTAAATAGCTGGTCATGAATCCCTTGTCCAAGCCCAAGCTGGGCATACACAACTGGCTTCAAACTATCTTCAAGGGCTGGAATACTTCTTCTCTATGAAAAATGATGTGAAAAAATTATTAATAAAGAAAGGAAGGAAGGACTGAAAAACAGTGAAGAAGGGAGCAAAGGAAGTGGAGAGAAGAAAAAGAAGGAAGGAAGAAAGGGAAGGAAGGAATGAAGGAAGGAAGGGAGGGGGGGAAGAAAAGAAAGAAAGAAAAAATCTAGATGGCAACATAACAGGAAGCTCAAAGGGGAAGAGGAGAGGAAATTAGGCTCACCATATGTACCATTTGAAATGGGACAGGAAAGAATTGTACTGTCCTGTTTAAAACAATACATATGGTCAGCCTAAGTATAATGCATAGTCAAGTTTCTTAATGACCTTTAATGTAAGATGCTCAGAAACACACGTCATTTCTAAGTGAAACTACCTGTGTGTTTTCATAATGATGCTCTCCTAGTTATCAAAAGAGTCTAAAAGGAAAGCCAACACACTTTGACGCAAGACATTAGTCATTCTTCCTTGTTCTTCCAGCAGTTTCTTCTCCATATCATAAATATTCATTCAATTTAATAAAAGAACTAGAGATTATATTGAATAAACCAGACTCCACAAACTTAAGGAGCTATATAAATTTGCTATGTGGAAGCCTTAATATACTCTGGATGCTTTACTCTTATTTTAATTCAGTTACATTCAACACTGTGAAAAAGCTCTCTAAGGAAATCTCATTAATATAATTTTGTAAATGTGGTTGTCCACAAATCAATGGACAAGTATAGAGCAACTTCACTAAATGGTTCTCTTTTCTTCTAATATCTATTATAAATCTAAGCCACAAAAATGAAAAAAAAAGATGAAGAAATAGTTTCTTTAAAGACAATTGCATGACTAGGATTTACACTTAATTTCTATAAGATTGCACAAAGAAGCTTTCTCAGTTAATTCATGTCTTTGTGTTATAGCTTTACTCAATCATGTAAAAAAGCAACATCATTAATTACACAAGTGAAAGGAGGCATTGAAAACAAGACTGCATCCTTTCATTAACTTACAAAAATACAATTAGTAATTATTAGTGATTTCCTGGAGAAAGTCCAGAGCTGAATTAAAAATATCACTAAGCACAGAGATCATCATTGGCTCCTTAGAGGAAAACAATGCACTGCTATGAAGCTTATTGTACTTCATTTAAAGGACTAATTCATAAAGCAGCCACACAACATTTGCAATGCTTTTCATTTTCTTTTGTGATCTCTAGGAAATGTAAAGAATGTCCCTTTTTCTAAGTAAAATGTCCTATAGCATTTAGTCTCCAATGGGAATGGCTATTTCTTCATTCAGAAGCCATGGATATTCTGTTCAAATAATGAGATAGTTTTTTTTTTTAAAAAAAGTATATTCTCTATTTCAATTTTGGCATATTTTAGTTTAATGGGCAACATGTTTATGCTGATTCCAGTAAGACAGCAACAAATTTTCTAAAATATCTAGAATTTCTAGGGCCACTTTTACTGCTTGTATCAAATATTATTCAGCACTTTGCTATTTAAATATGTTTACATTCTTAAAATAAGTGGTTAGTTGCAACTTGCTGGGGTTGCAGAGACAGGATTCTGGGTATCCAGTAGGTCCTTCCACGTTGATGCTTTGGGACTGTCCCTCCTTGCACCTGTGTTTGAAGAGGCATACAGTACGATCTTCCTCTGGGCATGGCGAGGAATGCACTCTACCTGTCAAACATATGGCTCTCTGCAGGCAGGTGTGTTTTGACCGAGAATCAAGGTCAGCAGAGCTCTCAGTTGGCATCAGGCAGAAGGGGAAGGAGGCCAGTTGAGGGAGCATTTGGAGCAGGACCCCAGGGGATTCACTTACTCATATTCATCTGCTTGCTATTTATGCATAATTTCAACCTGTTTGATGATTGCTTTCTTTATTCTCTATTGTTTTTTTTCCCCTAAACAATAAACTCAGTGTTGGGAAACTGCTGAACAAACTATAAAATGTGATCGACTCCTGATTTTCAGAATGCAGGTAACCTGATTTGCTATTTCTCTGGCATTGGGTTTTAGTCTGTTTATATTCTATTGTCGATTTGCTTCCCTGCTCCATCTCTTCTGTTGGTGGTTGAAGACTTCATTTAAGGTTAGACCAGTAATTGTCAGGAAGTTAGTCTGCTACTCAAAGAGAGAGAGAGAGAGAGAGAGAGAGAGAGAGAAGAAAGTGAAGAAGAATGTGATAGGATGTCCTCCTTATACCCTTCACCTTGGTGAGGAAAGGCATTCAGTCAGCTCTGCTGACCATGCCTCTTTCAGGTCAAGACACACCTGCCTTTAAAGGGCCACGATGTTTGACAGGTAGAGTGCATCCTTCGCCATACCTGGAGAAGGGTTGGTACTGTATATCTCTTCAAACACAGATGCAAGGAGGGACAGCTGCAAACCATCAACGTGGAAGGACCTACTAGATACCCGGAAACCTATCTTCACAACCCAAGCAAGCTGAAATTAACAACCTATTTTAATAATTGAAGCATAGTTAGATGACAAGATGTTGAATAATATTTGACACAAGTAATAAAAGTGTCCACATACCCATAATACATGGGTGTGATTTCTATGAGAGCCCATCAGTGTTAGTAGAATGGTTCATCTTGGAAATCCTTCTTGAGTAATATGAGGTTTCCAGAACAATTGCTCTCAATACTATGTGGACTCATTAACCCCCTCCAGGAAGGAATGAGAAACATGACCTCTGTGGTCTTGAACATGTGAGAAAGCTTCAGGAAGGACATAAAAATGATGGACAAATTGTGGGCTAATGTCAAGAGATAGAAAGGCAACAGGAGATAAGACCAGGGAAGATGGGGCGCCTGGGAACCCGTCTAAGGCCAGCTTGGTATAAAGGAAATGGTAACCCATGGGAGGTTTTACACTATCCTTTGGGTTCTTTGTGCACTGAGACTGCACCTTTATGCATCTACAGACACTGGGGGCATTGGTACAGGTATAGATACTCAAGCTGGGATTCAAAATAAAAGATTTCAGAGTACCTGATTTTTACTTGCCTATGTTAGCAGAAAATTTAATAACTTAAATCTGTGTTAAGTTACGTTATAAATACCCTAAACAAAATGAAATGCAACATCCAATGGTCAGGGGATTCTACACTCAGGGCTGAAAAGCGACATATCACCAACTGTGCAGTAATGCCTACTTCACGGGTCTAGACACAGTTGCTGGCAGGCTAACATAAGAGGAGAGGTACAGAGTGCATTCAAAACAAAAACTGCAGTTTCGTTTTTAAATTTAATTCTAGGGACCAAAATTAAAGCTTCCTTTCTTCTGAAAAGAACTGATTGTTTGAAATAACACCTTGATTACTTCCTCAGTAATTATAACAATGGAAGATCGTTGTCAGATGCATGTTCAGGGGGAGGTAAGATACACACATTAGAGTCTGCCTGGATTCCACAGGCGCTGGGCCCCAGGGCAGCATATCTCAAACAGATCTAGCACAGTCCTCACAGGGCAGGTTGTTGTCCTGCAGCCTGTAGACAGTTATGAGCAAGAGCTTCTCAGTTTCAGAAACCAGAAGGAAGGCCAGGAGGAGGTTAGATATTTTGGTCACTCACACACACACACACACCCTCTAATTGCTGTGAATGGGAGAAACATTTTATTTTTATCATGTAGACATGACCAAAATGTTCTGAAGCTATTACAATACTTGTAAGAAGATGTCACCCCCGCTCAAGAAGTATCTGCTATTTTTATTTTCCAATGGAGATAAGTATCCATAAAGGTCCTTAAAGTGATATGATTTGGATACAAGGCCCTGACTGAAATAACTATTGGTTTTCAGGAAATTTAAGAAATATTGCAGAAGGGAAGCATCTTTAAGCTTCGTATGTGGGTCTTTATGAAGAAAGTACCTGAATAGCATATACCTACATTAGATGTAAGAGACTTCAGTCTCAGTTCTAGCTCTACAATGAACTGGCTGTAAATGGCTTTTAAAATTTTTTCCTTAGACTATTTCCTCATCTGTAAAATGAACACATCAATAACCATTTAGCTACTTCCCAAAGTCATTGCAAGGGTCAAGGGCAGACCCCTGAATTTATCAGGGTTCTCCAGAGAAACAGAATCAACAGGATGTATATAAATCTATATAAAGTAAAGAGATCTATTGGCTCATGTGATTACAGAGCCTGATAAATCACACGACCTGCCATCTACAAATTGGAGACCCAGGGAAACAAGTTTTGTAATTCCAGTCAAGGTCCAAAGGCCTGAGAAGCAGGGGAATCAATCGAGTAAATCCCAGACCATGGGCAGGAGAGGACCAGTGTCCCACATCAAGTAGGCAGGCAAAAAGGAAAAGCGACAAATTCTGCCTTCCTCTGCCTCTTGTTCTATTCAATTTCTCAATGGATTCAATATTGCCCACCCTCACTGGGGAGGACAATTTAATTTCCTGAATCTACAAATTCAAACGCCCTCAAAGACATACCTGGAAATAATGTTTAATCTGGGCACCCCATGGTGTGGTCCACTTGACATAAAATTAACCATCACAACTGCTATATAAGGCACATGAAAGTAAAATATTGGTATATAAACTATGCAGTTTGAAATGCAAGCAAATTGCCTGTGCCCCGCTGCACCTTATATAGATGAAAATTGTTGAAAAGGCGAAACTGACATTTTTCTCTGCTGCAACTAGGTAAGGCCTTGAACAGAGATCAGTAGTTACAGGGAGATAAACAAGCGTTGAGATAATCTAACAATCAAACAACACCCCACCCCCAACTGGATTTCTCATCGAATACTAGTCTCCAAAACAGACAAAACCTGAACATCTTTTTCTGTGAGTTGACTCTAATAAAACAACTTTATCCCGATTTTGTACTTCTGATGTAATGACCCTCGTAGATACCCTTGTGAGAAATCATGTATTTTTAATTCGCTGAGCCAGACCTTGAGAGATATCCCCAGTTGAGGGAAGGAGGCCAGCCTTTATACCCCTTGTGTTGACCAGTTGCCACAGGTGAACTTCTCCCAGGGAGGAAACGTGGTCCAGCTGCAGCGGTTCTCAACCTGTGGGTCGTGACCCCTTGGGGGTCGAACGACCCTTTCACAGGGGTCGCCTAAGACCATCGGAAAACATAATGTACTTATGCGGACCAGTCACACGTGTGTAGACAGCAGCTACCAATAATTTTCTGGTTGGGGGTCACCACACCATGAGGAACCGTATTAAAGGGTCATGGCATTAGGAAGGTTGAGAACCACTGGTCTAGGGTAAGTCAGCTTCTTACTGTGGAGCAACATTCCTAAAGAGAAACACAACTGTGAGCCATCACCAGACAACATCGCTGACAGCTGGGTGAACAAATACTCTAGTTGTGGGATGGGGAGGGGTGGGTGTGATCTGGAGGTCATATTCACTGCAGTTCCCCCAAAACTGGATTATTGACTAAACAGCATGAGTTTATATTTCAATATATGTTGTCCGATTATGTTTCTTAAAAATTATTGTAATTTTCACTTCTGTTAGTGATGTCTAAAAATGTCTGTTTCCCTGAAAATGCACCAGCATTTGGCATTACTGTTTTTTCAAATATTTGGCAATGACATATCATTGTAATTTTAAGTCACATTTCCCTGATAATTACTGAGATTGGTCATCTCTTTATTGGTGACATGCATTTCTGCTTTGGTGATATTTTTGTGTATGTATGTATGTATATGTTATTTACTTATTTTTCCTTTCTCTTGTTATTTATTTATTTATTTATTTTTGGGGTAGTACCCTGGCTGGAATTGCACCCAGGCCATAGCATTGAGAGCGCCGAAGTCTAGCCACTACACCACCAGGGAACCCCCTATTTTTCTATTATGTTTATTTCTTTTTTATTAAAAAATATTTTTCAATTGCAGTTGACATATAATATTATATTAGTTTCAAGTGTATAACACAGTTACACATTAGACATTTGTATGACTTATGACGTGATCACCCTGATAAGCCTAGGGTTTGTTTCTTCCTATTCAATTTACAAAAGTTCTTCTATGTTAATGATATTAACCCATTGTGACGTGCTATGGCGTAGGCTTCTGGCTGGCTCTTAAAATTTGTTCTTTACTTCTTTGCCCGGGCACATGACTACAGCATGCTCTCTAGTCTTGTTTGCAATTATGTGATTCCAAGTTCCAGGAAGTGGATTATGAGTCGAAATGTCTGTGTTATGCCTCCTGTTTGCATTTTTGTCCTCTTCTGTTGGGTGTGTGCAGATGACAATGGGTTGGGTGAAGCCATGAGGTAAAATGAATCTGGGTCCCTGAAGCACCATGTGAGGTAACTGTCTGCTAACCAGGAACCCCCACTTGAACAGTTAGGTAAGCAAGAAATTACCTTTTATTATATTTGAGCTATAATACATTTTGGGGATGTACTATTTGTTTTAGCAGGTTTTGCCCACACCAACGTGGGTGTATTGTCTATTTTCTTGCCAATCTATCACTTGTAGCTGACCATACATCCATAGTGTCTTTTCAAAGGCTGCTCAGAGGAAGATGCATGCAAAGAAGTCTCAGAAGAGAGGCCAGAGAAGTTGGAGGAAAACTAGGACACGGTGGCATCAAGGAAGCTGAGGGTGAACACTGCTCCAAGAAACAAGAACAGTCAGTCATATTTCGTACTGTTGAGAGGTCTAGCCCAAAGGAGGCCTGAAACAAGGCCTCAATGGTTGGTTGGTACGAAGATGTCTCTGGAGACAGGATTCCACAAGGTAAGTATTAGAAAGTTTTCCTGTGATGAAGACACTTTTATCTGGAAAGTGTTGCCCTAAATGTCCATCTTCTGCTAATGAGCGTGTCAAATCTGGGAAAAGTTGGGATGCTCACCTATGCTTTTGAATGATAGTAAAATCATAATTCAGTCCTGAAGTATTGATCCACACATGTCTGAAGGCCTAGACATCTGGATAATTGCCACTTAGCCCACTACAATTCATCAGCAGGAAGGTCCTACAAACTGCTGTTAATGAGCAATAGAGAGCCCAGTTGGCCATTCATACCAGAACTAAGCATGCTATTCCTAACACAGCACTCATAAGCCTACTATTCCCCGCTTTGTGAACATGACATAATCAGCTTACCGTTTTCACCTACACCTTATTTGACTCTTGTTTTCTCGGGTGAGCCTCTAGAAATTACTTCTAGAGAACCTTCTAGATTACTGAATTGCAAAACAAATTCTCTTGCTTACAAGAAAAATCATAGTAAAATTCTTCTATTGCACAATCTCAGCTAAGGGATTAAAACAAGAAAAATGTATTTAATTAATATTATAAATTAAATGGCCATGGAGATAATTTCCCCACCATAAAAGTGAAAGATGGAAAGATACTCAGACAGGTTGAAAGACATCAATACATGTACTCATTAAAAGTATATGGTGCTGTATTTTAAAAACCTGAAACTAAAGGTAACTTGTCTAATTGCCTGTGACATGTGAAGTCAATTGTCCTTAATACATTGGAATGACACATTACGAATGAATAGATATTAGAGTTTTCTGCTCTGCTGCTCATAGGAGGACAAGCCCTTGGATATGTCACCTTATGTCTTAGGAAAAAAAATAAGAATAAAAAGATGATGATAGGAAAAGTTAGAGTTCTATGCTATATGCTTTTAGTAATTCTGAACATGAAATTATTCTTTGAAGAAAAGGTTGTTTCTGAAATTAAAGTATATAATAAGATTAAGCTACAGAGTTAAGAACCTTCACTCTTATTTGATTCAAAATGCTTGTTAGTTCCTGGCAATTAAACAGCATACATGTTATCCATTTTTTTTATGCTATTAATTTTAAAGTAATTTATCTATAGTTTCTTCTTATGAACATATTTAGAAAATCATATAGAATCTAGAATAAAAGTAGGATCTATCCTCTTACTTATGCTTGCCCATTAATATACTATTAGGGCTATAAAAATTCTGTTTTCTTCCATAATTATTTCACAATTTATTAGCAAATTATTTCACTATTATTAGCAAACAAATTAAGGGGGAATATTCACATTTTGAACAGTGGGAATTATCCAGGATTGCAAGACTCACTTATTCAATATAATTTTGAATTGGTTATACACAAAACTGTTTACTGTTTTGCTTTTGCATCTACAGAGTGTCTTTACAATGTGAAAAAACAGGTAAATAATCATAATGTCATCGAGGATATTTTCAACCTGTAAAAATGTTAAATAATATTATTATTTATGTTTCTAAACTTTAAAGATATTGAACACATTTAGTCAGACTTTTTGTATTGTACAGAATGTCATAGAAGGCAAAACCATGGTAGGCTACTGAGTCTAGAGTTGACACATGTGCTAGCTAGCAAATAAATACCATCCTCTTCATCTGTCCTTCTCTTGCAGTGATGGTTGCTTTCCATGTTTTTTTTTAAATAATATTTTTATTTTATAATTACAGTTGACATGTAATATTAGATTAGTTTCAAGTGTACAACATAGTGATTAGACATTTATATAGCATATGAAGTGATCACTGTGATAAATCTAGTACTCACATGGTGTTATACATAGTTATTACAGCATTCTTGACTATATTCCGTATGCTACACTTTACATTTCCGTGACTATTTTGTGACTGCCAATTTGTATTTCTTAATTCCTTCACCTCTTTCATCCATCTTTCTAACCCCCCTCCCATCTGGCAACCATCAAAATGCTCTCTGTACCTATGAGTCTGTTTCTGTTTTGTTTGTTCATTTATTTTGTTCTTTAGATTCCACATATAAGTGAAATCATATGTACTTGTCTTTTTCTGTCTGATTTATTTCACTCAGCACAATACCTCTAGGTCTATCCATGTTGTTGCAGATGGCAAGATTTCATTCTTTATTTTATGACTGAGTAATATTACATTGCATATAAGTACCACCTCTTCTTTATCCATTCACTCATTGATGGATACCCAGGTTGCCTCCATATTAAGGCTATTGTGAATAATGCTGCAATGAACATATAGATGCATATATTCTTTTGCAGGAGTTTGGGTTTCTTTGGATACATATCCAGAAGTGGACCTATCAGGTCCTATTTTGTCTCTTGTTACAACCTTTGTTTTAAAGTCCATTTTGTCTGGTATAACTATTGCCACCTCAGCTTATATCTCATTTTTATTTTCATTTAAATATCTTTTTCCATTCCTTTGCGTTTGATCTGAAGTGAATTTTTTGTAGGCAGCATATGTAAGGGTCTTGTTTTCTTATCCATTCAGCTAGTCTGCCTTTTGATTGTAGCATTTAATCCATTTACATTTAAAGTAATCGTTGATAGCTATGTAGTTATTGCCATTTTATTAATCACTGTTTTGATCTTGTTTTAGTATTTTGTTTTTCATTTTAAGGAAGTTCCTATGACATCTCTTGTAATAGTGGTTTGGTAGTGATGAACTCCTTTAGCTTTTTCTTGTCTGGGAGCTCTTCATATGTCTTTCAATTATAAATGATACCTTTGCTGGATAAAGTAATCTTGGTTGTAGGTCCTTGGTTTTCATCACTTTCCACATTTTGTGCAAATTCCTTCTTGCCTGTAACAACATGAGGGCATAAGAAAGATCAATTCCTTGCTCTTTCTCTATGTAGACTGCTTATCTCCATTTTGCTTAATTTATTTTCGAGAGCTTTGTTCTGGTCTTTCATTTGAGACATGTTTCTTTGTCTTCTCATTTTGGCTGCCTTGCTGTGTTGGTTTCTACATATTAGGTAGAACTGCTATATCTCCTGGTCTTGATAGAGTGGCCTTATGTAGTAGGTATCCAGTGGCCCAGTCTCCCTAGGCACCTGAGCCAGGTGCTGCAGGTGCGTCCCTTGTGTAGATTGTGTTTGCCCCATGATGTTGTTGAGCTTTTGTTTTGCCTTTGTTGCTGGGTGCACATCAGTGGTAGAGATTGACTCTTAGGCTGATTGGTTGTGAAGACTGGGCATAGGTACAGTGGAGGAGCTGTTGTGCAGGGGCTGACCCTACTGAATTTGTTTTAGTAGGTCTCTGATGCCTGCCAAGTCTCTTCTTTGGATGTGTCATTTGTGGCTGTGACTTGGTGGTGCTCTGGAATGGTACCTGACCACCGTTCTTCTGGCCCTGGGGCACCCTAGGAAGGGCCCTGCTGTAGGCTGAGTTCACTTTCAGCATGTACCTTGTCTGGGACCACCTGGCATGAGCTCCAAAGCAATTCACAGATGTCAGCCCCCTGTGCTGGGCTTGGAGGTACCTAGGAAGGGCTAATCTGTAAACCAAGGCTGGCTTCTGCTAGTGACAAGCTTGGGGCTGCTTAGCAAAATGTGTGGGGCACACTGAGGCCAAGTGCTGCTTGTTTGGGATTTGTGAATCTTTGAGAGATTTTGGGAAAGTCCACAGCATGAGCCAAGACAGGCTGTTTGTATGGAAAATTCACTGGAATCGACTTGGGTAAACCCACAAATTGGGAAAGGTGGGATCTCGGGGAATCACTAAGGCAGGGCAAATGGTATTAGCCACATTGATGGAAACTCAGGTATGGTGCCTGCCTGGATCTGCATGCTGGGAGCGGGAGGGCTCAACAAAAAGCAATGGCTTCTGCTAGCTCTTCTGTCTGAGAGAAAGCTGCCCTTCCAGCCCTTGCCTTGAAGCCAGAGAATTCAGTTCCTCCCTGTAAGTTCCTGATTCCGTTTAAGCTGCTGCTCCAGTGCTGAAGTTCAGAGTGAGTGAGGCTGTCGGTGAGTTAGTTTGTGCATGGGCCCTATAAGAGGAATGCCTGGGACTCCAGCTGCCCTCCATCTCATTCAGCCATAATATCTGCTGGTTTTCACAGCCAGAAGGTGTGGAAACTTCTCTTGTGGCCACTTGAACTCTGGGCTGGGGAGCCTGGTGTGGAGCTGGGACCCCCTTACTCCTCTAGGGAGACCTCTACAGCTGAGATATCCTCTCAATTTCTAATGGCTCCATGTGAGTGTAGGACCAGCCCATTCAGCGTCTCTGCCCTTCCTACCAGTCTCGACAAAGCTTCTTCTGTATATCTTTAGTTATAGGACTTCCGTTCATCTAAACTTCAGGTGATTCTCAATGATGATTATTCTGTAGTTTAGTTGTAATTTTGATGTGGTTGTGAGAAGATGCAAGCACAGCCTTTCCCTACTCTGCTATCTTGACTGGAAATGTTACTTTTCACTCTGTATTCTTAATACTGCCAAATGTTCTCTCTCCTTTCCTGGAGAGTGCAATGTTCTATTCCAGACTCACCTGTGTTTCACTGTTTGCTGAGTACCCCAAGTGCAATACGTGTAGTTGGTTCTCAACACATTCTTTGCTGTTCAATTATTTATTCAAATGACTTCCAAGTGATCTAAAGCATATTCCATTTTCATTTTTAAATAAATTAACACTTGCAAATAGTATGTTATATAGACATTTTCTAGTAATTTCCCTAGCAGATGTATTAAAACACTGTTTTTAAGCACTCGTTAATTGGATTAGGAACAAGGGCAGGGGCAAACCTCAGTGAATAATTAGACATTATTAGCTTTAACACGGGATTGGAGAACAGATTCCACAGGATTATAAGGGAACCTAACTAATGGAGCTGACCTTGTCAATACTTTTACATTTCCACATTGGCCTTTAAAAAAGTCATGAACAGGTATGCACACTATGCACAGCTACTCTTTATGATTTGTGGTGGTTTTCTCAAATTCTTTGCTAAAATATACTGGTGTTTGTATATATGCACTCATAATAAAGATTAATATGTTTTTATTTAATATAATCCCTTCATGTTTTCTTACTCTCTTCTGGATCAGAATTTATCTCTGTCTCTACTCTACATAACTAACCTTCCAAGCACTCCTCCCCACCCAAATTCAATACAGTTTCTGTACTTTTTGGAGGTTTCCTGTAAATATTGCAACTAACTGATTAAGGTACAAGAAGTTTTCCCAGATGTTATTCTGAAATTTTAGTTACTCCCTTTATGTTTTAATAAGTTTTTTGTAATACCCCTTTTTGTAGGGACACATACATAATAAACTTCTTTCTAGCAATTCTCATAAATAAAGTCCTTTGGATGGGTTCCTATAAAAATGTTACCATATTATGCCAAATTTCACTCCATGGCAAATTATGATGCAGTAAAACTTTGGTTTTTCCATCATAAAACCATTAGAATTCTTTTTGGATGACTGAAACCTTACTATGTTGGTGGCTTTGAAACTATTTTTCCTCAGCAACATTTATAAATTGTAAGGACACCTTATGAAATTGTGATTGTTAATTTTATGTATCAGCTTGATTGGGCTAAGGGATACCCAGATAGTTCATAAGACATTATTTCTGGGTATGTCTGGGAGGGGGCCAACAGAAGACATTAGCATTTGAATCCATAGACTGAGTAAAGAAGACCTACCCTCACCAATGTGTGCCAGTATCATCTAAATTATTGAGAGTCTAAAGACAAAAAAAAAGGTGGAGGAAGGGCAAATTTGCTCTCTCTCTCTCCTTGAGTTAGGATGTCCATTTTCTCCTGCCCTTGGACATCTGAATCCTGATTCTTTGGCCTTTGAACCCTAGAACTTGCACCAGCACTGCCCCTACCCATAGGCCTTTGCATTTGGTCTCAGAGTTAGTTTCACAATCAGGTCCACTGGTTCTTAGCCTTTAGACTTGGACTAAAGTACACTATTAGCTTTCCTGGGTCTTCAGCTTGCAGATGCCATATCATGGCATATCTCAGCCTCCATAATCACATGAGCCGATTCCCATAATAAATCTCCTCTTATCTATGATCTATCTATCTATCTATAATATCTATGATCTAGCTATCTCCTACTGATTCTATTTCTATTTCTGGAGAACCTTGACTAATACAGGAATTCCAAAATATATGATTCTAGAGTTGAGCCTTTAGGAAGAAAACTGATCACCAGTGACTGTGAACCATACCATTTTTTTGTATACTTTTAACAGCCCCAAATCTCATAAAATTTTAGGCCTGAATGGAATCTCGCATAATCCAGTCCCACGAGTCAAGTGTCCATGACATCATCATGTTATGCCACCCTGCCCAAAGACTTCTCCAACTCAGATTAAGCAGTTTAAGTGGATAATTTTTCCTCATTTGATGTCATTTCAAATCTCTTCAGCCATCTGGGTTACTGTCCCTAGAAAGTTCTCTAGTTCATGTTAGAACAGCATAGGCTGGACAAGTTGCAGTGCCTTCATTTGTGCTTGATACCACATTCATTTTTTTGTCCAATCAGTAGCTGTTGAGAGTCTGCCGTGTTCTGGGCATTGCTAAGCACTGGAGACACACAGATAAACACAACAGACACAGACTCTGCCCTTACAGTGTCTGCTACCAAGATGTGATCGATTTGTTAATACAGGACCAGAAGTAAGTAGAATTTTGGCCAGCAGAAAAAAAGTAGCTAGGGGGTTAAGTAGTAAATGTAATAGAGTAGAAAGAACACAGGCTTTAAAGTCAGACAGACCTGGATTCGAATGCTAGCTGTATAATTTATTATATATCTCTTTATTATATATTGCATAAATGAAATTGGATATGCTTTAAAAATACTGTGAACCTCAAAGCGTTTTTTAACCTGTTAAATGTGTATAGTAATAATTATCTCATGAGATTGTGAGGAGGACTAATTAAAATAATCAATGCACATGGTTGGTGCTTAGCAAGTACTCATTTCCTTCCTAGTTTTTTCCCCCAATGATTTGTAGAGTGCTAGTGTTCCATGAAGAAAGGCATTGTGGTCAAATTAGTTGGAAAAATAAATAGGATCAAGTAAAGTTACTTAGGTTCTCTTT
Source organism: Lyroderma lyra (assembly GCA_004026885.1). Taxonomy (NCBI): domain Eukaryota; kingdom Metazoa; phylum Chordata; class Mammalia; order Chiroptera; family Megadermatidae; genus Lyroderma; species Lyroderma lyra. The sequence continues at coordinate 6,994 of PVJL010002491.1, read as the reverse complement.
TTAATTAAAAGACTTTTCAGAGCTTTTTATATGCTAACATGTTTTGTGAATCTCTAAAAGGATATGGTTTGCAATATTTCCCAAATTTATTTGACCACAGAGCCCTTTTTGGGTAGTACACAGAATAACATCTTGTTTTTTTACTCTGAACATGAGAAATGTTGTCCTAGTAGGATCTTTGGATGTTTGGATGCTCCCTGGGCCGGCCTGTCTGGAAGTGTGATTGTCTCTCTGGGTCCTGGGAGTGGCCCATGCAGGAAATTGGTTCTGAGCAAACACAAAGAGGGCAAATATTTTCCTGTTGCTTCAAGTAAGAAAATGGAGTGAGCGGTAAAGTCAAGTCTTAAGTCTTTTTATTTGAGCTATGATGTTTAGGTATAGTCCTCAAATTTGAGAAACCCTGAGGAATTACTCAAATGAAAATACTATGAGAAATAAATTACGAGGAAGGAGGAAAACTGAAGATCTTTATGTGGTGGGCTGAGCAGAATCAAGCATGCTGTCCCCCTTTCATGAAATTAAATATTTCTGTTTATATGATGGAAAATCTCTGCTGATTCATTCTCATTAAAGCTCTAGCAAGTTCATCAGAAAGACTTTATAGAGACCTTGGGGAAAACTCAACAGCGGGGAATTTCCTGTGGAGGGCTGGAAGTGGGGACAGAGTATTTTCCCTTTATTGGGGTTTGCTTTGTTAATTGGTGTTTGAAGAAACCCCATTTCTTTCATACTTGAAGCTAAGCAGAATTAATGTTAATTAAAAAATCATGTTAGTGTTCCAAGAGTACATTCAAGCTATTAGTTGGGAAAAGGTCTTGTCCATAATACTCTCCTCATAGCTTTGTTTGCGTGGGGAACTCAAGGGTGAGCAGTTTCAACCTGGCAGGACAGACAGCTGCCAGCTTATTTGTGGAAGACAGAATGATGTGTTTCAAACAACACTCAAAATAAAGAATACACTAAAAAGTAGCAAAAATGATCAATTTTTTTCCCTTAACTGGGGATACAGTCAACCTGGAGACTTGTAAAAGAGGACGCTGTAGTGTGTGTGTGTGTGTGTGTGTGTGTGTGTGTGTGTATTGCTGTGTCAATGCATAGCAGAAGATGTGCTCCTATTCTTGACTCATAAAGTACAGTTTTAAAGCCTTACCAGCTGAAAATACAGTGAGGTACACTGCGTTTTCTTTTGCTTATATAAATCTATATTGGGGTTTTTCTATTGAATATTCTTTAAGGGATTATTTCACTTCATCCACAGAGGACTTCAATAAATAGATACATTGCCATCAAATCCCTGAGGTCTCTGGACTTCCTTTGGGTATAATTAACTTGGATGGCTCACTAGATCTAAACAACTACCTCAGACAGTACAAGGGGAAAAAGCGATATATTTTTCTGCAAATTCTGAAACCCTTTGATTATTTTTTTAAGGTGTAAGTTACATGTATAGAATAAAAATGTCTAAAATTGAGTTATGTTTGGGTATAAGTAAACTATCACTAACAGAAATTCTGAAACATGAAATGAGTCTTACTTCAATCAAAATAATTATTAGGTTATTTGTTTATTTATATATTCCTCATTTCTTTTTTAAAACATGTGAAATGGCTTAGAACCAAAAGCACATATAATGCAAGTTTGATAAAATAAACCCAGGAATTAGAAATGGGGTCCATGAAAAGAGGCAATAGCAAATATGCTAACCTCATAGGCTAGTATGGGTGTTCTGACCAAGCATCAATTTTGATTCTGAGTTTCCAGAAAGAGAGAATTCAAAGGAAAACATCATGAGTTATTATTATTAGAAATGAGGAAGCAGATAGACAAATTCCTTTTGGAAGCAAAGTCTTTTTCTGGCACTAAATTCTAAAGGGAAGAAATTTGTTTGCATGTAATGTTCTTTCAGCACACAATTTTTCTTTTGAAAATTAGTTTTTAGGCATGCAAATGATCTGTGAGTTCATTTAAACAATACTGAAGTATACAAATTAAAAATTTCAAGTTCTCCCTTACCTTTTCAACCTCACTCCCCCACCTGGAGGTGACCTCTGTTAGAAGTGTGGTGTGTATCATTACTTCGTTTTTTCTAAGACCTTGTTTCTCCATCCCCCTGCCATGTATAAGATGCAATCATATGTATGGATTATTCTTTGGCTCATTTTTACCTTTGTATCTTGAATATCATTCATATCAATATAAATACTTCTTACAAAACTACGGTATGTTCTAAAATTTATCAAAACCTTCTACTATGTTTGTTTCCAATATTTTAATATTACAAACAATGCTATAAGTGCCATGTGCATATATTTAAATATTTTTGTGCAGTGGACATGATCAATACTTAGAAGTGGAAAAAAATGGGTTAAAGGCATGAGTGTAACCAAATTTGTAATTCTCAAACTGTTGGTATGGTTGTATGTTCGTATACTTGTCAGTGCTCTTTGAGGAAGCTTATGACACGTTACTGAAGATAATTCTATTATATGAACAGTCTTCCAATTGTATGATAGGAAATTTTATGTAGATGATATGATAACATGTCATGATCTCACATGTCAAAAAAGCCAAGCTGGCACACAAGGATCAACTGTTTTTGAGGATTTTTGTTTCTAATGTTTTACAACTTGTTTGTTTATTTCTTTTATTCCCACCTTGGCTTAGATATAATTAACATATAACATTGTATATGTTTAAGGTGTCTGATGTGATGATTTGATACACATATATAGTTAAGTAATTACCATAACACCTCCATTATTTCACATATTACATGGTTGTGTGTGTGTGTGTGTGTGTATGTGTGTTGAAAACATTTAAGAATAACTCTCTTAGCAATTCAACTTTCAAATATACACTGTAGTATTGTTAACTATAGTCACCAAGGTGTACATTAGATCCCCAGAGCTTATGCATTCTATAAATGGAAGTTTGTACACTTTGACCAATATCGCCCCACTTTCTCCACCCCCCAGCCCCTGGCAAACAGCATTCTACCCTATTTACTTTTCTCTGACATATTGTACTTAGCCTAATGCCCTCAAGATACATCCATGTTATCGGAGATTGCAGAATTTCCTTCTCTCTCATGGCTGAATAATACTATATTGTATATATACGCCACATTCTCTTCATCTATTAATTTGTTGATATGTTTATTTCTAGCATTCATAACACAAACAATATTAGTAAATAAATAAGAAACAATTTGATCAATTTTTTAATTTGGAGTGAAATATCTAAGTAGAAAAATCTGTTCTGCATGTTCCAAGGGAAAAATAGTTTGAGAACCAGTGCTCTAGATGGTCAATTACAAAAATAAGAAACAATTTGTTACATACAAAGGGTGTTTGGAAAAAATCCAGCCATTGTCAATATAACGAGAATGGTTACATGGCTGAATACTTTCTGGACAGCCCTTGTAAAATACTATCACTGAAAGACCCACCTTACATTTTTAGCCTTTGAAAAGATAGAATGTCCAGAAGGATCTTATAGTGAATTTTGGATGAATTCCAGACTGATAATATCATTCATCTTTTCTTCATTGTTTACTTCTAAAATTTACCCCCTGCTTTCCAATTGGCCCCTTGGAATCATCAGCAGGTGATGATTCTGCATAGAGAAAGAAACTCATCTCTTTAGCTAATATTTCTGATTTTTTAAAAATAATGTCTGAGGAGCAGAATGACTCCTTCCAGCCAAGGATCTAAACTATTCTAATAAAAAGTCACTGAAGCAAATTATAATCTGCTTAAAAATCTTGAAGTTGGGGAGTTCTCTGATGGTGTGGTGGCTTAAGGCTTCGGCGCTGGTGCTGTCGGTGCTGCGGCCTGAGTTCGATTCCAGTCAGGGTGCTGCCCACATACCAAAGAGCAAAAAAAAAAAAAAAAAAAAAAAAAAAATCTTGAAGTTGTTTTCTGGTACAACTTGATCAAAGCAAGCAAGCAAGCAAACAAATAAACAAAGACAAACCCCCCAGAACTCCAGCCTTCAAAATACCAGCATCTTTCAAATGAATGCTTCCTCTACTCTCTGTATTTGATGCCTTCAAAAAGAAAGATTCAAAGTGAATTCTAACTTGCAGAAATCTGAGATTTAATGGATTTAATAATTCCATTGATCCAATTCACCCTTTTTCAGCTACCTCATACCAGTTTCCTGTATTAGTCTCATTCATTAATTATTCAGTTCATTTTTGGAGTAAAAAAAGCAAAAATGCAGTGGCAGTCATCACTTCAGAACTATGGACTTTACAAATGGGCAAATGGTGTGTTTCCCCACAAGCACATTCATTCACAATGTCCATAACCATGGAAAAGCTTCAAAAACATGTCCTTGCCTTTCATTTTTTAAATTGGCATCTAATTGATTGAATGCTTTTAAGGATTTTGAATATTAACAGGAATAAACACATCTCTTGTCTTTTTTTCTTATCCATAGTTCCACAAGATATTCTCAGAGCTTTTGATTTGGGAAATCTGTGGTGGAGAAATTCTGAGGCAGGGTCCCAAGACTATTATACTTAGACTATGTTGACCTGGATTGGGGTTTAATTCCTAAATCTCTGATTTCTTATAGAAATCATTCTCCTTAGTGGGCTATCATTTTAAGATCAGAATCCAACAATAACCATCAAAAACCAACAAGAGGAAACTGTATCCCAAATTCCTTTTCTTTCCAGATTTGAACATCCAATTTAGTAATCTCAGGTCATGGCCTTCCTGAATTTAAGGTGTGTATGCTTTTACTCACATTACCTGGGCTGCTATTGACCCACCTATACAGTCAAAAGCAGATCTGGGCTTAATTCTAGATATACCACAAATTCCAGTCTAGGTTGTGTTCCACTGCAATCATGACACTGAGATCAATATGGATCCTAGTAGATCTTGAATATCCTCTTATGAAACTTACTCTATGACTAACTAGCAAATTTCAAAGTTTCCTCACCTGCATAATGGAGCCACTAGCGACACATTCTTCAGAAATGTGTTGTAAAGATTAAATGAAGCAATGACTACAGAGTTTAGCCTAGCGCCTTCAAGCAGGATAAACATTGGACGAGAGTTCATCAGAAAAGGAAAATAGCCAGATTGAAAGCATCTGTTGAAGTTCACTGAGGCAGATGTGTACTAAAGACTCATATTCCTTTCTCTCTTCCCTCCTTGGGTTCTGATTCTTCTTATGTAATATAAAAGTGAGCAAATAAGGTTGGTTATGTAAGACTCCTGATTCTCAACACCATCACCATCTCATGGGGTGTCCAACCTTTTGGCTTCTCTGGATCACATTGGAAGAAGCATTTCTTGGGCCACATGTAAATAACACGAACACTAATGATAGCTGATGGGGAAAAAAAAGGTCACAAGAATTTCTCATAATATTTTAATAATCTGTGTTGGGCCACCTTCAAAGATGTTCTGGGCTCCAGATCTTTGTGGAGAATACAAACTAATCTGAATCCAGAGTGTAAGTGAAAGCGAAGCTACCTTTGGACTTGGTACAGTCATTATGAGTAGAAAGTCATTAGGAATGATGAAGCAGACTGGCCTTCCTCCAACTGTTTATAAAAGATCCCTTTCATAGTACCTTGATATACTCACAGATCTGGCCCAATACATTGTGCCTGTCTGAATGGTTTGGGCCAGCCTCCAGCAGTACAAAGTAAGCTGGACAATTGTTTACTTGGTCACACAGACGTCCACTTTCTGGGATACAACATCAGTCTGCTAGGCATCCATTTAGATCACACAAGACCCTTCCCTCTTCTGACTTAAGATCTGAGATGCTCTAGCAAGTTCTGGATTTCATTGACTAACGCAAACTGCTCCTGTCTCACTTCTTCACCATGATTGTACTCCTCAGCATGAGAACAATTATGCGTTTTTTGGTAGTCCAAGGCCTGCTGCATCTGAAGACCTAAAGAAACTCTGCCTCTGCCTCATTCCTCTTTTATCACCATCTGCAAAACTTCCTCTTGGTGAAAGACTAGTCCTAACATTATAGCATAAGCAGTTTAACCCAACTCTTAACACAGCAGAATACAACTCACTTTCAATTTTTTTATGAATTCTTTTCCCATAATTGTTCCCAATAGGACAATGAACTGGAAAAATACATTATTGGCAACTGAGATCATATTAGAAGCCTGGCATGGACTATGTTTGAGATCACCAAACAGCTTAATGATTTCTTTAGAAGTTACGGAATATGCTGCTGACCCTACTTTGTCTGATTTCACTTTAAGATCTTGTGTATCCCAAACTTTCAGAATCAAGTTTCATGTCCTTTCATAATCTTGACTATCTTGGGCAATGTGAGTAGCATGGACTAGGCAGAAAATGGAGAAAAGATTCCAGGGGCTTCCTGGTTAGGTCTAGGTATATGAGATCCTATAAGATCAGGGGACATGTTCATTGTGTATCAATCTACAGGTCATGTTTCAAGGACCAGACCATTCATTTAACACATTCATGTGATAGTTAGAGAGTATTTACCATGTACAGGGTACCCTATTAAATACTATAGGTACATGAATGAGCAAAACCAGATGTGAATCTTTGCCTTGATACAGAATTGGGAATTAACAGTATTAATCAAGTATGATTTATATAATAACTGAACATGTAGAATTGTGGTAAAGCTTCAAATAATAGGTATATGGGGCTATGAGAATTCCGACCTTCCTCAATCACTATCAAATATCTAGTCACAATAGACCACCATTATTATAGATTTTAGTATCAAAGGGACTTCTTTTCAGTTAGCTCTACTTAGATACCTCAAAGACACTTCTTGTAGGGGTATTTAGACAAATTTTAATGCATTCACTAAAGAATTTATTTTCTATTATGCTAAGCCTTATGTCAGGTGACCATAGCTACTTGGATATTTATGAGAATATCTTGTATTGCAATCTCTGTCTCCATCTTCAGTGGGCTTTGTCCCTTCTGTATAGCTATGTGTTCAAGTTTCCCTCTTCTTATAAGAA
>PVJL010002490.1:0-196023 GCA_004026885.1 Lyroderma lyra | reverse complement strand
GGTGGGGGTCAGGTACTTCCGCCCGAATTGTCCAATCGCAGAGTTGGGGCAGTTTCTATAAAAGCTTGAGCCGCCCATGTTGCCTTTCTTTTGAGGTCGAGTACCGCTTTTCGCCAACCGTCAGTTGTCTATTCCGAGTGCCATGCCTGGAGAGGAATTGATTGCCTAAACCCGCAAATTGGCCTAGCCTCGGCCTGAGCTCCACTTTGGTCCTCAGCGTTGTAAACTCTTCTTGGCCCCCTGCCCTCCAGTTCGGGCAGGGAAATCCGAACCTCCAAACCTACAGCTCCCTACAGGTAAGACTGGGTCGGGCCTCCATTCCCCGACTTTGCTCAGAGCCTGTGATGAATTGCTTAAATTTCTGACACCTCGTATGAAAACTGTACATGCAGTTTGATTATATGGCAAGACTGAGGCTTCACGGTGCGCCCCACTAACGGGAGGGTCTGAGGGTGAAAACAGATGGAGAGAGTGGGCTTCTGACTACATTTCTGTGCTGTCTACTTTCCAGGGCCGTCGGTGACCTGGCTGGAGACCTTGAATATAAATCAACATCAGTCTGTCCAGGGACCTGGTGGTAAGGCGGGAGTAGTTCATATCTATCTGAAGTGCTTAGCAATAAAGCAAAGGTGGTATGAATTGATGGGAGTGCAAGCGTCCTTATTTTCACACATCATTTGCACCCTAGGAGGACACCATGGGAGGACTGGCTCATCCCTGGGCAGCCTTGGAAACAGGTAGAGGCATGAAAACAGAAGTTAATACTTCTCACCTGCTGAAACCGCCTTACCTATTTTTGCCTTTTCTCTGGAGTAAATCATGATGAACACTTGATTCCTTGCTAACAGGATTAACTGACCACTGAGCACTGCTTTCTGTTGTTGGGGTTCCAGGCAGTCCTGTGCTTTTTCCCCACCTTGATTATGAGGGAGTACCACTCCTGTTAAAGTCAGGACCTGGGCTTTGCTAGAGCTCTAAAAAGCTATTTCAATGAACAAGACAGGCACTCCAGAAAACACAACTTTATTCACTAGGACTGAAAACAAAAACTCTCAATCAACAGACTTGAAGATTTTAGTACAAGGTGGAGTGCACTACCAGCCTCATGATGTTGACCTTGCTAATAAGCACAGGCCTCATCTGTGGGCAAGTCATGCCCATACCACAGCCTGCCAAGATGGTACCCTGGTCAGCAGGCAAAGGCTGGAAGTCCTAGTTTCCCTGACATTTCTGTGATTTACCACATGCTTTTCTGTGTATTATAAAGCCATTGTCTTGGCATCCTCCAAGGGAACATGAAAGGAAGACCCTGTTGATTGAACCAGATCCTCCTAGTGGGTAGGCTGGGAGCATGTGGCCCTGGACATTGGCACAAACGCACATAGGTCCTGCCCTGCCTGGGCAGCATGTGCAGCTGAAGACATGGCTTTCTAAGGGGTTAGGCACTGTACATGGGTGGTCACTGCTGCTTAGCTTCAAAGCTGGGCATGTCCAGAAGGGGGCAGCAGAAGATCGTGGTGAGCAAGGAACCAGGTATCCCTTCCTGTACAGAATTCTCTCAGGCAGCAACAGGTGAAGGAGCACTGCAGACCCACTGGCTCTCTGCAACCTTTGTTAGGATTAAGGCCATAGATTGCTGCCAGGACAAGGGAAGAGCAAGGCTCATTCTGGGAATCCTGGAAATGGACACCCTGGGAGTGGCCTCTTGGTGACAAGCCAGAGACCTGTAGACCAGCCTTCCAGGGGCTGGACTGAGCCTGAGCCTCCCAGCAGGAACCCTGATGGCTATGCCCAGTCACATTCAGGGTCTGCAGCAGGAAGCCTCACGGCCCTCCCTCTTGACATAGTCGTGCAGCTGGAAGCGGGGCTCGCTTGGGGCCTTCATGGAGCGCTGCTTCAACTCCCTGTGGGGCAGGGGTGACCATGAACAGAGTGAGTGGCCTGTATCTCTAGCAAGGGGGTTCAGACACTGGGTCTGGAGGACTTACTTTGCTATGGCTATGAAGGCCAAGTCCACGTTGAGGCCTGTCTTGGCACTGGTCTCCATGAAAGGCAGCCCATATTCCTGCAAACAGCTGCTGCCAGTGGAGTGGCAGCCTGGTGGGGACAACCCAGGCCCTATTTGTCCTGGGGGGGGGGCACCCTCAGGACAGCCACCTCCTCGACTTACCTTGGCCAGCTTCTCCCCGTCCTCCCTCTTCACCACACGTTCCTGGGCAGAGTCCACCTGGCACAAGGGTATTGGTGTGAGCTGGCCTGGTACTCATCTGCCTGCAGAGCCAGGGTGGAGAGGACAGGCAGGGGTGCCCACCTTGTTCCCTAGCAGCATGAGTACCACGTCATGCTGGGCATAGTCCTGGATCTCTGTCAGCCAGTCCTGTTGGGAGAGCTGAGACCAGACTGGAGGCACCCTTTGCCCCTCCAGGCCATACTATACACAGTGCCTGTTGGGCTCTGGCTAACTGGGGTGGGGGTGGGGTGGTCCAGAAACTATTCCCCATGTGCCATGTTGAGGCTCCCCTGAGGTACTTTATCCAAGTTCTTGGACTGATGGTGCTAGAAGGTCACCCAGGCCACCTTCAGCTTATACTGTCGATTTGGGCCACCAGGAACCCAGAGGGGCCTCAAAACCTTTTGGGACCCTGATGCCATCTGTGCCTGAGGAAGTTTGGGGATGGGCTCAGGCCCTATCATGGCCTGTCCATCCCACCCAGAAGGAAGCCACTGACCTGGATGTTGTCAAAGGAGGCCTTGTTGGTGACATCATAGAGCAGCAGCAGTGCTGGGGGCAGAGGGCCAGTGAGGACACCTCCAGCACCTGCAACGGCCTTCCCGATCATCCCCAACCTTATGTATCACACCCTCCAAGTAGAAGCCTAGGATACAAGGCACCAACAGAGCACAGCCCCAACTCCCTGGGACTGGGACCCAGTGCCCCTGAGCTCACCATGAGCATCACGATAGTAGGCATGGGTGACACTGCGGAACCGCTCCTGGCCAGCTGTGTCCCAGATCTGCAGTGACCGATAAAGGCTAGTCAGGGCTGTCCACTCCTTCCTGGGTGTCCCCTGCCTTCAACTCACCCTCCCCCAGTTGCCTTACCTGCAGTTTCACCTTCATGCCATCCACGTCCAGAACTTTGTTCTGAAACACAATCAGCCAGCTCAAACAAGGGGCCCAGTGCCACCCTCTGGCAAGGGGCTCCCAAGAGGGGAGGCTAGGGGAGAGGTAGGCAGTGCCAGGCAAAGACTGCACCTGAAACTGGGGCTTCTGGCAAGCCCTCTGCCTCCAGTGCCCTCCTCCTTGTTCTCATCTGATCACCTCACCCTCACTCTACCTTCAGGACTTGAACTCAAGTCGTGGGGTCCACCCAGCTCTCCCCCATACCTCTGGTGAGCCCCTCCTGATGACCTATGCACAGAGGGCACCCAGGTCCCTCTCCTGCTCAGATGGCCCTACTGATAGACTTGGAGGTTGCTGCTGTCCATGGCCAGCATTGTCTAATTCTGGGCCAGGTGATCCTCTGCCCACCCTGCAGGCCAGGCACATGGTCCCACTGGCTGCTACTCCACCCCACCCACCTCCCCATCACTGAATCCTGTTGTTCTGCCCTCCCCTCCCCACCAGCACCTCAAACCCAACCCCTCACCACCCCCTCCTTCACTCTATCCCTGCCCACTCACTCCTCCCCAGAGTGCAGACCCCAGCCCCCTTACCAGCCACTGGCACCCCCCACAGCTCTACACTCTGCTGCTCCTTTTGCTTAGTCATTTGCATGACATTTGAAGTCACTCAACTTGTGACCACAGGCCTCTTACTAACATTCTGTGCCTCAGTTTCCCCATCCACAAATGGGGTTAACTAGGGTACCCATCACATGGCTTCTTGAATTATTTTATGATCTACTATGTGCAAAGCACTGAGAACTGTGTCTGGCCTGGAGTGAGGGCTAAATGCATTCTAAATTAAAAGCAGCTGCTCTCCCTGCCAAGAAGGCAGTTGCCTGAGGACAGGGCCTAGTGTGGTGTAGTAACTACACTTTGTCTGGTACACAGTAGGTGCTCACTGTGTTTGCTGCCTGGCCATTCTCTCTAGCCAGCCCTGCAGGGAGTGGCCCAACCCCAGTTCCCATCTGCTGGGTGGGGGTAGGGGGTGGAGGGTGGCTGGAACATCAGTGCCTCCCTCTTCCCCAGGCTTCTGCTGTCAGGGTACCTCTTGGTCTCTGGGGAACCAAGCACTACCATCAGCAGGGCTAGGGAGGACACCCCGCCTTCCTCAATGCCACAAATGAGTGTGAACCAACTGCCTCACCTCCCTCACCATCAGCCCCAGAGCCAAGAGGGAGGTGAGAAGGGGAAGAAGGGGCCAGAACAGGCAAAGGAATACCTGCCCTGGGCCTAGACCACCTTCATCCCAGAAGACTTGAGGGAACCTGGCACCGCCCCCCACAACAGGGTAGAGTATGATTGAAGGGAGCTTGTCTTTCCTGTCACCAGAATGGGCATCTCTCCCAGCCTCCCGCCAACTGGCTCTAATTAAAGGGTGAGAAAAATGCAAATTTGGGATTTGCAGAGAACACACCAGCACCTCAATAGCACCTCAGCACTGACACATGGAATTCAGACTGGTGGGCAGAGGTGGGGCCTCTTATCCTGGGAGCCTGTAAGTCATAGGATCCTATCATTTCCTGCTGCTTGGGGTGCTGGAGGGTCTTAGAAGCCAAGAGTCCAGGGACACCCACGAGAAGAACCCCAGTACATAGCCCTCCAGCTGGGGGTGGTAAGGGGACTCTGGCAGAGGAGAGCAGTCATGTGGAAACATTTCCCACAAGACTTCTCACCCAAGGGCAGGGACCTTTCCCCCAAATAAGACCCCAGTCTCTAGGTAACACTCTTTTCCCAGATGGGGTGTGTGTGTGATCAAGCGCCTACAGCAACTTGTCTCTAGGGTCCTGGGCAACTGGCCTGGCAGCTCAGGGCCCCCTATGTACAGTGGGGCAGTGATGTTGGCCTCTTGCATGAACATGAGACTTGAGTTCCCTCTGACGGCCCCCACCTGAGGGGAACCAGCGACCACCAACCCCAAGGCACAGGACACAGCCCCCGAGTCCTGCTGGCCCCAGACACAGGGTTACCATCTCTGCTTCAGTGAGATGCAGCCACCACCTGTCCCCAGAACCCTTAAGGCATCAGAGGTGGGCAGCTTGGTGGAGCGTGTCAGTGTCACAAGATAATGGAGAACCAGCTGCCAGGGCTGCTATGAGAGCTCAGTGAGCTGGTGTTGGGGGCCCAGGGCATCAATCTCCACTCTCACCCGGAAGTCGATCCCCACAGTAGAGATGAAAGTCCCAGCCAGGAAAGCCCCATCCTTGAAGCGCACAAGCAGGCAGGTCTTCCCCACACCTGAGTCCCCCACCAGCATGACCTGGGGGTGAGCAGGAAGGGCAGAGGTGTTAGGGTCAGAGGGGACCAGGATGCTGACCTACTTAGAGGGATGTCTGATCTTTCCTGAGCCGGCCTGGTCAGAGAGGGGCAGGAGTGGAGGGAGGCCTTGGTCCCAGCCAGCCTGCACTTCCAGCTTCCACCTTTACAAGGTTCTGCCCATCTCAATCAATGGAGAGTGGGGGCAGCTGCTTCCATCCAGGGCTTTACCTGAACCCCACCCCCAGGCTCTCGATACCATGCTTGCTTGATCTGGAAGGGGAGCAACTGAGGCATGGTGGGGAGCAGAGCATGGCAGGGAGGAGGGGAGGAGGGGCTAGGGACCTCCTGGAAGGCCTGTCAGAGGGCCTCTGTACCAGGGTCTTCTTCCAATCCCAGCCAGATTCAGAAAGAATTTGCCACATGAGGGCCAGATCTTGGCATGAAGAGGGGCCCAAGCCAGGTCTATGCGCAGGGAGCAGCAGTCAGGCCTTCCCCTTTCCCACCCCTCCCCCAACCTTCTGCCAAAGGCTCCCAAAACCAAAGATGGTCCTGCCAACTCCCTACAATTCAAAACCTTCTGCCTTGGCCTGGAGGAGGCCCAGTGCTCCCCACCCATCTGACAAACCTCTTCTTGGTCTCCCTGCCCCCTCAAAATGAGACCTACAAACCCTGGGGGAGAGGGAAAGCAGCATATGGGAAAGGACGAGGCAGGGGCCCCAGGGGGCTCAGAAACATTAGGAAGAGGGACCCCTTGTCCGGTCCTACCAGTTGTGAGTAGGGTAGGGGGTATGCCTTGCCAGCTGTTGGGTATCCCAAACCCAGATCTGACAGCTGTATGTACGTGTGCGCGAAGCACCGTCCAAGCCGTATCAGCGACGGGGTACCGCTCCAGCCAGCTCCTGGAGGGTTCGCAGAACCCTGAAGCCTACCCCCACCTCCCCACTCTGCCCCCCGGCTCGCACCCCCAGCCCAGTCAGCTCCCGCCGGACGCCACCTGCTGCGCTCTCATGGGGGGTTGTCCTGCTCACCTTGAAGGCGACGTCGTAGAAGTCGCCGCCGCCGCAAAGAGAGGGCCCGCTGGGCTGCGGGGGCCTGTTGAGCGGCGCCTCGGGGCCAGGGCGTGCAGTCCCGGGGCGCGCCAGCCGGGGCCCATTGGAGGCAGGAAGCGTGGAGGCAGAGGTTGCGCTGGCCCCCTTGCTCTTGGGGGTCTTCTTCCTGGACATGGCAGGCAAGCGTTCAGTGCTCTCTCGCTGCAGCCTCCGCACCCGCGGAGCCGAAACGGGACCCGAACCCGTCCCGCGGCGGCGGCGACAGCGGCAGCGGCATCCCGGGCGCCAGACTCCCCGCCGCCCCTCCCCCGCCGACCCACAGCCCCGCAGCCACTCAGCCCCGGCCTCCTGCCGTCGCCGCCAATGGCCACTCTGGGGCGGGGCATGCAAATGAGCCGGTCGCTCGGGGGCGGGGTCAGGAGGCCCCGGTACAGCCCCGGGTGCGCGCGTTGGTGCACCTCTGCCGGGTGGGCGCAGCTTCGTGGCCGCCTCCGCGCCTGGGCTGGGGTGTGGGGCTGTGGGCCTGGATGAGGCAGCACCCGGGATCCTGTTGCCTCTTTGCACTCCACCCCGCCTCGCTCCCTTTTGCCCAGTGAGTCCCATTGGAACACCTCAGGGCCTGGGACAAAGGGAGTGCTCTGAAGTAGGGGGAAGCTGAGGCAATGGGCCTGCATGGGTTGGGCACTATGGGATTTTGTCCCTTCTTGTCCAGAGATGCCACCTAGCCTGCTGCGAGCCTCCCTCTCTTCCAAGGCAGGCTTGTCCAGGATGCTCTAACACTGGCGCTTGGCAAACAAAGGGCCTGGGACTCAGCTGACAGCTAGTTATCAGAGGCAAAATTGTAGCCATCACCACTGAGCGGCAGGGCTAAGCAGCAGGGGCTCTTCACTGCATCTTCTGCCTGCTGGGCTGAAGCTCCAGGATCCTGAGGGGAAGGGAAGGCTGTATCACAGCCATCAGCAGGCCCTCTGCCCTCAAGGATCTGGTTAGTGAAGGAGGTGAGAGGACCCACTCCTACGCTATGGCTGGCCCTTGGACTTCCACTGCCGGGTTCTGGCCCCAAGTGGGCCAAATGCTGATTCAAAACCCCACATTGGTCCCTAGGAGACCCCTCTCCAAGGCCTGACACCTCTCCACCTATACCGCCCAGGGCTCTATACCAGTACCCCTACCCAAGATACTCCCAGTTTTGAGAATGAGGCTGAGGTGGTCATAGAATTCTGGGAGTGGTTAATCAAGATGCTCCTTCCCTAGGGCCTGAGAACAATGGGTAAAGACAGAAAGGCAGAACTCCTATGATCAGTCTGTTTCATACTCCTCTGGGAGCTGGAGGGATGGCCTTGCTGTCCCCATTGAGACATGAGAGCTTTCACTGGGACCCTAGGCACTTCAGAGGCCTGAGCCCTCTCAGCTGGCAGTGCCCAGAGCTCAAATAATTATATGGGCAGAAGCTGCCTTTCAAGGGCAGAGGTCTGGGAAAACACAGATGGAGGGATGTTTCCCAGCAGAGCTATTCCTCAAGAGGGCCTGGCAAGGACCTGCACAGAAAAGGCTGTGAAAAGCTGCCCTTCATTGAGCACCATCATGTGCCAAACACAAATCATCTTCAAAACTGTCCTGTGAGGTAGGTGCTGCTATGATCCCCAATATTCAGATGGGGAAACTAAGGCCCAGGGTGGGGAAAAGAGCTGTCCAAGGTCACCAGACTGGAAAGTGGCAGAGCCAGGATTTGCACCTAGGAATTCTGGTTCCAGAGAGCATAAACTGTCCCATGGCAGGATTGCCCATCCCTAAGTGCCCTGTCAGAGCTTGGGGACAAACCTGAGGAAGCCCTCTTAGGGCCCCCAGCCTCATTTCCTGTCTTTCTCCTCTAACCCCCCATGTCTTCCCAGCCAATGCCCAGATTTGAGGGTAGTGGGGCCTAGGTTGGGGTTGTTGGGCTCCCATTGCTGTGGTCCTGGGGACTCCAGGTCACCCACCCCTAGAAATCCAACTTCAGGGTGCTGGCCTAGTGTCTCAGTTAGCCAATGCCCACTGTCTCCAGAGTCCTAGGACTCCCTACTCCTCCTGCCAGCCAGTGCCCAGAACATTCCCAGGGCATGGAGCCACAGCAAAATTTGGGTGCCCTAGAGGTGGTGGATGCAGGTAGGGCAGCCAGAATTGGGGGAGCAGGTAGCTAGTGCTGATGGGGTGACCAGGAATAGAGAAGGAGGCAGGCATGCCAGCGAGAGTGGGAGGCCAGCAGAGGAGGGAACCCAGAGCAGCACAGCAGAAAGGTTTCACCTTGCAACCTTTAAAATTAGGAAAGTATATGTTAAACTCCAGGTCTCTTATTTCTCTTGAAATAATGGCATCATGGCATCCTTCTTGCCTCTCTTGCCTTCCAGCAGTACTCCTAATCTTTGATCATCATGTCTCTTGTTTCCTCTGTTTGCCATCTGTTTCACCCTCTGGAATGTAAGCTCTATGGGCACAGGAAGTCTCTTGTCTTGGTCACTGCCATATCCTTGGCAGCTGGCTCATGGCTTCAATAAACAATTATTAAATTGGTAAAAGAAATATGAGTTAGAAACATGGGCCCTACTTTAGGAGGACACGTCATTGCTAACAAAGAATTAAGGCAGGATATATCTCAATGTGCCATGATAACACTAGTGTGATCAAGTAGTGAGAGCAAGGCTTTGTGGAACAGGGGCATTTTCACTAAGGGCTTTGAAGGTTGAGCAGGAGTTCAACAGGTCAGGAGACAGAGAAACTTGCCAAATGGAGGGAGTGAATATATGCAGGCTCAGAGTGCCAATAGGTGGGCACTTTGAGCAGAAGTGACCAAAGTGTGGTCCAGTTGCTTGGAGGAAACAGGAGGCAATCAAATTGGTAACATAGGAGAGGGCTAGATTGTAAGGTAAATGTAAATGTTTTCCCTAGGAGTTTGGGAATTGTTCAGTAAGAAGTAAGGAGCCATGCATGGTTTCTGAGCAGAGTAAGGGAGAGGACACTACTACAGGAATACTGGAAAATGGCTGAAAGGGAATGGATGGTGCAGCCTGGGGACAGGGAGAGATGTTTGAGGGGGGATTCCAATCACCGAGGGGGAGGTATAATAATAAGGACAGAGGGGACCTTCAGGAGGGACAAAATCTACAGGCCTGGAGGTGAGGCAAAGAAGAGTCAGAGCCCATGGGGCAGAGAGAGTGAGGTGCTAAGGTGCATTAGAGATGGCAAATTCTTTGTTACTCCTCCTATTCAGGGGAGAGGGTCTATGTCCCCGACCTTGAGTCTGGACAGGAGCTGTGATTGCTTTGACAGCAGAAGTGACCCTGTGTCCATTTGTGGACTTAAAGAACTTAAAGACTGGCAGCTCCTGCTCCCTGTCTGCTGGACCACTCATTCTTGGAACCTAGCTGCCATACTGTGAGAAAGCCCAAGTAGCCTTGTAAAGCCCATGTGTAGAAGAACCCACTTGCCATCCATATGAGGAAAAAGGGCATCTCGCTGTGGTCGCTCTAGTCCTGACAGATTCCTTGTAGAACAGAGGTGTACCATCCAACTGAGCCCTGCCCAAAATGCATATTTGTGAGCATATGGGGGATGTTCATTACACAATAGATAACTAGAACAGGCTGCCAGCCAGGAGAAGGCCCATTTGGTAGGAAAGCTCAGGAGGAGGTCTTTGGCTGAATCTCAGACCTAGAGAGAAGAACCTCTGTAGGCTAAGGCAGGTCCCTGACGCAGGACATGGAGTTGAGATGAGCCATGGCGCTGAGCAACAGGTGTAGGGTGAGGACAGCATCCTCATGGGGAGGGGTGCTTTCAGCCCTCAACCCTGTTGGCATAGGGCTAGCTCTGCTGAGCAAGGAAGGGCCTACATGTGTTCATGTCCCAGCAAAGGGATAGAGCAACCCCAGCCTCCTTGAGGCCTCACTTATGGACCCTCATCCTCTGATGACCCCAGTTCCAGCACTCTGCCCTCTGACTTGTCCTTCTGGGTTTCTGACCCCCTTGTCCTGGAGTGATGTGTGTCATGAGTCCCCAGACATGATAACCCTCTGAGACCTATGGCCTGGGACAGTCTCTTTCTGGAATCTCATTTTCCAAGCCCTCCAGCTTTACCCCCACATTTTGCTCACCCATAGAGCAGGGCCCTCAAGCTAGGCAGGCTCAGAGAGGCATCCTCCCTAAGCTACCAGGCTCTACTTGGAGCCCCCTCTTCCAGAGGGCCTGCTCTGGCTCCTCCTACTGCCACTTCGTCTGTAGACATTGGCAGTTGCTGTTCAGTTGTCCCCCAGGGTGGGCTGCACAGCCTCTGCAACAGCCTGTGAACTTCCTGAGAGCAGTGCCCACCCTGTCTGCTCTTGGCCCCACCAAGCACTGAATAGAGAGCTCCATGACTGAGTAGGACAGAACTAGGCTGGACTTCAGTGATTTTTTAGCAAAGGGGTATGTGGCAAAGCCCCTAGTATTTGTGCCCCAGAGCACCTCCCAAGAAGTCAGTCCTACAGAATTCAGCTGCCTGTGAGCTCAGAGAAAGTGTCCCTAGCTGGGAATGGTGCCAGAAGGCAGAGGCCCTGACTGGGTCCCTGGCTGGGTCCCTGGCTTACTGTACGACCCTGGCTGGGCATGTGGCATCTCCTCTCTGGGCCTGCTGCCCACCCTATGAAATGAGGGGGTGGAAGGAGCTAATCTTTAAAGTTCCTTCCATGGGAGTTCCCTGATGGTGTAGTGGCTTGGGGCTTCGGCTTCGGCGTTGGCGCTGTCAGTGCTGCGGCCTGGGTTCGATTCCCAGTCAGGGAGCTGCCCACATACCAAAAGAAAAAAAAAAAAAAATAAAGTTCCTTCCAGCTCAAACATCTCATGTTCTATGAAATTCACATGAACGTTGCCATGGAGATGTCAGAAAGGAACTGCAGCAACACTGAATTTGACTTCTACTCCAAAGAGAAAAGAACCCAGTCATGCCAGAAAGCAGCTGGTGTCAGAAGTGTGCTCTTCCACTGCCCTTGAGGCTTAAGTTCAGTATACCACCAAGCAGGTGGTAAAGTATAGGTGTCTATCTGTGCCTGAACAGGGAAAAGGACCATTCCATGCAGCATTGGAGCAGAGGGTGGTTTCCTTGCAGGTCCCCACTCTGTCATCACTCCCCTCAGCAGTTCAGGTCCTCACACATGAATATTCTTGGCAGTCTCAGGATAAAAAATGTGCCAGCTGCAGAGCTGGGAATCAGGAGGAAGCCTGGTTGTGATCCAGTCCTGGCACTGAGTATGTAGGTGTGACCTCTGGGCTTGGGCCGCACAAAACACCCCCAGTTGTTTCCTCTTAGCCCAGGCTCTCCAGGCAACCTCTGAGTACCACACCTGGTTTCATAGCAGGGAGAGCATCAGTGTAAAGGAATAAATAGACCCCTGCATAGCCATGACAACCACTAAAGTCTGAGCCCTCCCTGAGCCAGGAGTGGGCCAAGTGCTTCAATTGCATTCTCTTCTTTTTCTTAATTATAAAAATAATATATGATTTTTGCTGGCATGTCAACAACATAAAAGGTAAAGGCAAGAATAAATGTTCTGGTACTCTCCAGATCCTATCCTTCAGTGGTAACCACTATTAGGTTTGATAGTGGCACCCGTATCAGTTTCCTATTGTTGCTGAAACAAATTTCCACAGTGGCACAAATACAACCCAAATTTATTACCCTACACTCGAGAGGCCAGAATTGTGAAATGAGTGTTATGGGGCTGAACTCAAGGTGTCAAGAAGGCTGGTTTTTTGTAGGGGCTCCAGAGGAGAATTCTTGCCTCTTTAGCTTCTGGTGGCTTCCAGTTTTCCTTGGCTCATGACCACATCAGTCCAATTTCCATTTCCATAGTCACCTGGCCTTCTTCAGATGTCAAATCTCCCTTTCATAAGGACACTTGTGATTATATTTAGGGTCTGCTTGGATAACCGCTCATCTCAAGATCTTTAATTATACCTGTAAGGACCTTTTTGCCATATAAGGTAACATCCCCCCTAATTCTGGGGATTAGGACCCAGACAGATATCTTTGGGATCCATTATTTAGCTTATGTAGAGTCATTCAAGTTTCTATTTGGGGATTTTGTTTAATAAAACAAGGATTCTGTTGGCTGAGACAGACCTAAAAATCACTGACTATGAATTTTTTTTCTGTGCTATTTTTGTCCAATTTGTTTAGGTATCCAAATTAGGCTACTAATTACATTGCATATTTATGCATAAGTATGCATAAAATACAATATGTTACCCTTGTTCTCCAAGTATAAGTAAAGTCACAATTATTTGATCTTTCCATGTTTGATAAACTTTGCCTATAAAAAGATCTGGATTAGGGATGCTTTCCTGGCATGGTTTTTGTTTTTGTTTTTTTTTTTTCTTTCTTTTTGGTATGTGGGTAGCTCCCTGGCTGGGAATCGAACCCAGGCCGCAGCACTGACAGCGCCAGCGCCGAAGCCTTAAGCCACTACACCACCAGGGATCTCCCATCTGGCATGGTTTTGATATGTTTTCAGTTTCTTCCTTTTTATTGGTCTATTTGTGTTTTTTTGTAGGGGTGGTAGTTCCCTGGCTGGGAATCGAACCCAGGCCGCAGTGTTGAGGGCATCAAAGCCTAGCCACTACACCACCAGGGAACCCGTTATTTGTGTTTTTAATTTCTTCTTGAGTTAGTTTTTATAGTTTGTATTGTTGTAACATATAATGATCTTATCTAGATTTCAAAAGTTAGACAATTGCACAAAATTTTCTCTTGTAATTTTTAACTATTTCTGTGAACAAATCTTTATTCTTTTTTTCTTTTTTTTTGCGTGGGGGGGGGGGTTCCCTGGCTGGGAATCGAACCCAGGCCACGGCGTTGAGAGCGCCAAAGCCTAGCCACTGCACCATCAGGGAATTCCCACAAATCTTCATTCTTTATATTAACATTCTTATTTTATTTTTCTCTTTCAACCACACTTGCCAGTAGCTTTTTAAATCTTAAAAACCTCATATATTAAAAATAGCTTTCACTTTATTAATCAATTTGACTCTTTTAAAATAACTAGTTTATGCTCTTAGTTGTCTAATTTCCTTCTTTCTACTTCATTTTGGTTTATTTTATAGTTGTTTAATTAGAATGTTGACATGAAAACTTAGTCTATATACTAGTTTGATTTTTCATGCTTAATGGAAAAGTGAAGTTATGCTTCTCTCCATACAACTTTCTCCCATAGATTTAGTAAAAGGTTTGATTACTATTTATTTCTATATAATGATTTTAAATTTTTTTTGGCCCAAGAGTTATTTAAAAGAGGGTATTTCTCGAGTTCCCTGATAGTGTAGTGGCTTAAGGCTTCAGCGGTGGCGCTGTCAGAGCTGCGGCCTGGGTTCGATTCCCAGCCAGGGAGCTACCCACATACCAAAAAGCAAAAACAAACAAACAAAACAAAATAAAAGAGGGTATTTCAATTTTTCACATGGTTAGATTTTTTATTTTTTATTTTTATTTATTTATTATTTATTATTTATTTATTTTTGGGGTAGTTCCCTGGCAAGGAATCGACCCCAGGCTGCAGCGTTGAGAGCACCGAAGCCTAGCCCCTACACCACCAGGGAACTCCCTAGATTTTTTAAAGGTAGCTTTATTGGGTCATTACTAATATATAATAACATTTACCAATTTTAACTATACAATTTGGTGAGTTTTGACAAATATACAGTCATTTAAGTATCACCATACTCATGATATAAAACATTCTTATCACTCCCTAAATTCCCTCTTGTCCCTCCCCCAATCTCTAGTCTCTGGCTACTACTGACCTGCTTTTTGTCACTATAAGTGGTTATATATTTAAGAAACAGTTTTATTGAGGTCTGGATGACATCCAATAAATGCACATATTTAAAGTGCCCAATTTGATAAATTTTAACATGTATACACCCATGAAACTATCACTACAGTCAAGATAATGAAGATATCCATCACTTGCATATTTACCTTTTAATTTCCTGGATTGTCAGGATATCCAGCCTTGTCCCCAAATCCTCTGTAGACAACTCTTCAGGCTTCTACTCAGGTGAGCATTCCTGGGTTAGAGTGGGCTTGGGTAAGGTTCGACTGTGGGCTGGACTCAAGATGTGCTGTGGTGAGCAGGTGCACGGACTCAGAGCACCGCTAGAGGGCGGTGCTTCCTAAGGCCACTTTCTTGCCTAATCATTTCCCCCGATCATCCCAACATACTGTTATATAAAGTAGAACTTCATTGTGCTGTTTAAATCCTCTATATCTTTACTGACTTAAACAATTGCTTCAGTTTTAAGATTCAAAGCAAGGTGTAATAAAGTCTGCCACAATGATTTTGTGAATTTCTTAACAGTTCTGTTTTGCATGTTAATGTTCTATTTTTGAGAACACATTGGATTCCTTAAATAGATTCTATTAATACACAGGTTGTACCTTCAGTTAATGTACAAAAAAGTGCTCTTTTCCAATTTATTATATTTTGCTTAAGGTTTATTTTTTTGGAATTAATATTGCCACCCCATGCCTTCAATTTCTTATCTCTTTCTCAGATTTCTGGGTTATTTGTCTTAACTGTATTCCTGTAAATAGCATTTATCTGGATGTAGGGTGTTTTTTAAATTACAAAATCCTTCTTCTTTAGTGGGGGAATTTAACTTATTTACATCTGTTATGATCACCCACTTGCTTGGCCTTATTTTGTGTGTTCTGATTAATACACTGACCCATTGCTTTTTTTTTTTTTTTTTTTTTTTTTTTTTTTTTTTTTTTTTTTTTTTTTTTTTTTTTTTTTTTTTTTTTTTTTTTTTTTTTTTTTTTTTTTTTTTTTTTTTTTTTTTTTTTTGTGGTTCCCTGGCTGGGAATCAAATGCTTCATTTTTTAATCCTTTCCTGGGCTGATTGGGTTTTCTTATTTTTCCCCATCCCTGTAGTTTTTCCCCTTCATCTTATGCTAATGTTACCATTAACTGCTGATAATGACCTTAAAATCTGTTTGTTGTTTTTTTTTTTCTTGTAATGTGAGTAATTCCCTGGCTGGGAATCGAACCCAGGCCGCAGCATTGACGGCACAGAAGCCTAGCCACTACACCACCAGGGAACTCCAAAATCTGTTTCTTAAATCAAGAATTAAGCATTACTCCAATGTCCCCCTCCTTGAATCAAACAAAAACCTATGCAAGTTTTATTTTCTCTGTTTTACCACAGTTTGTTGAAATAGTCTAGAATTTCATTTCCAGATAATTAATTTCTCCCTTAAACATATGTATTTTCTATTTCAGAAATCCTTTCCAAACTGCATTTACTCCACAACCACCTTCAAACAACCATTTAGACTTGATTAATCTCTTTTCTTCATTTTGCACCACTGTTTGTAATGGGTGTATCTTCCTTCACCATTTTTTGTATATGTGTTGGGGGGTAGTTTCCCTGCCTGGGAACCGAGCCCAGGCCGCTGCAATGAGCACCAAAGCCTAGCCACTACACCACCAGGTAACTCCTACTTCCCTCATCTTGAGTCCTTGAATCTTATCAGTTTGTCATTTGACTGGTTTTTTGTTTTGTTTTTTTTTTTTTTGGTATGTGGGCAGTTCCCTGGCTGGGAACCAAACCCAGGTCCCAGCATTGACAGTGCCAGCGCTGAAGCCTTAAGCCACTATACCACCAGGGAACTCCCCATTTGGATTTAAAAGCTTGAGTTTGGTATGTAATACCAGTCCTGGCACTTACCTGCTGTATGACATGGCAAATTTCTTAACCTCTCTGTGCTTTAGTTACCTCACTTAATAAAGGGAATAATAATAGTGCATCCTAGAATTGTGAAGACTCGATGGAATAAGGCAATGAATGAATGAATGGGGAAATAAAGGATGCAGGTTTTCTTCTTTCTATCTCTCAAGAAGCTCTCACCACTAATCCTCCCCTCACTACACCCAACGATGGAACAATTTTATTATTTCTTCATTATTTTAAAAGTTGAGATATAATTCACATAACCAAAAAATCCACCTTTTTTTTTTTAAGTGGTGAAACAAAGTTTATTGAGGGGAAAGTACACTCCAACGTGGTAGGAGCGGGCTCGAGCAAAGAAAGTGACTCAGGAGCCAAAATCTACCCTTTTAAGTGCACAATTCAGTGATTTTTTTTTGTGTGTTTTGTTTTTTAATGTGGGTAGTTCCCTGGCTGGGAATCGAACCCAGGCCACATCGTTGACAGCACTGAAGCCTAAGCCACTACACCACCAGGGAACTCCTAATTCAGTGATTTTTTAAAAGTGTATTTACAAGGCTGTGCAACCATCACTAATTCCAGAGCATTAACATCTCAAAAAGAAACCACGGAGTTCCCTGGTGGTGTAGTGGCTTAAGGCTTCGACGCTGGTGCTGTCAGTGCTGTGGCCTGGGTTCGATTCCCAGCCAGGGAACTATCCACATACATTAAAAAAAAAAAAAAGAAACCCCACAAGAGGGTTCCCTGGTGGTGTAGTGGCTGGGCTTCCTCGCTCTCAACGTTGCGGCCTGGGTTCGACTCCCAGCCAGGGAACCACCCCAAAAACAAAAAACAAAAAAAGAAATCCCACAGCAGTCACTCCTCATCTCCTCCCACTCCAGCCACCAATCTACTTCCTGTCTTTAGAGTTTGTCTATTTTGGACATTTTCTATAAATGGAATCATAATAGTATGTGGTCCTTTGGGTGGGGCTTTTAGCATGTTTTCAGAGTTCATCAATGTTGTTTGGCGTAGATTCTACCCAGCACAGGCGTTAGTTTAATAATTAAATACTGCACACATAGAAGAACAAAAGCACGGAGTACTTCGAGGCCATGAAAGGAAAGAGTGGGCAAGCAGCGGCCCTAGCCGGAAAACTCGTTGCCTGGCGAGCAGAGCGCTGTCTCCTGCCTTGGATCTGCGGAGCTGGCAGCTGCGGGATGCTGCCCTTCACTTACCGAGGTGAGACCCACCTTGAGCATCACCTCTGTGACAGCGAAGAGTAGCAGTCACACCTCGCCCGCACTTTGCAGTAACTCCACGAGAGAACGCGTTGTATATTTATTGAGTGCCTATTAATCGCCAGGCGCTCGGGGAATGGAGCAGATCGAGGACAGAGGCACTGAGAGTGGATAAGCAAGTAGAGGGCGCCCAGAAATCTCAGGCCGCGGTGCTTATTAATGCTCGTGGGTTTTTTTTTCCAGTGTTCTGCGGTGACTGCGGAGAGCTGGGAGGTCTGGATGCAGCTAGGAACTGAAGGGAGGGCGCGCAGCGTGGAAGAGCGCCGAAGGAAGGGCGCCCACAGCGGGGCGGAACATAATAATGCCCCGCCCACTCCGCGCGAGGTGGCCACTCTGCAAAGCAAAGGGCGGAGCCTCAAGACGTCCTGCCCCGTGCCCGACGAAGGCTGCGCGGGAGCGGAGCCTAAACTGCCTCCCCGCTGGGCCCCGACTCTGTGGCGCAGGGGGCGGAGCCTGATGGCGCCCCGCCCCGCCCGCGCCACACGGGGAGGAGAAGGAACCTTCGGCGGCCCGCAGTGCAGCGAGAGCGCGCGACAGTGGACCCAGAACGCGGCCGGGCCCGACCGCCGAGCGGACGTCACGCAGGCAGGCAGGCCGCGGCCGCTCCTGGATCCCGCCCTGCGCCCCGCCATGCCGACCGCGGGCCGTGCCTGAGCCGCGGCCGCCGGCGCCGGGCGGGTTCCGGGCGCCGGGGCCATGCGCGCGCTGCCCTGACGATGCTGCCCGCCCGCCTGGCGCTCGCCCTGGTCCTGGGCCTGTGGCTCGGGGCGCTGGCGGGGGGCCCCGGGCGCGGCTGTGGGCCCTGCGCACCCCCTTGCCTCTGCGGCCCGGTGCCCGGTGCTGTCTGTCGCGTCAACTGCTCCGGCCGCGGACTGCGGACGCTCGGGCCCGCGCTGCGCATCCCCGCTGACGCCACTGCGCTGTGAGTAACCCGCCGCTCCACGACGCGGGCCGGGCGGTTGCCATGACGCCGGGCGGGTGCAAAGACTGTGGGTCGGTGGGGTCCTGGCGGGGAGCAAGGCGTGGGGAGGCCTCGTCGCGCCTGCACCCTCCAGGGAGAGGCCGGGCCGGGCAGGCCGCCGTCCTGGCGGGCTTCGTAGGGCGTGGGCGCGTCCCCGGCCTCTAGAAGGGGAAACGTAGTGCCGGCCAGGCCTTTCCCAGGGCGAGGCTCCAGCGTAGTGAGGTCCGTCTTACTAAATAAGGAAAACCTGGGACCACGGCCGGCTGTCAGCCCGTCTGGCCTGGGCCAGAGGGAAACAGAACAGTCTTGGTTCCTATGAAAGCAGAGACATCCCACCCGGTGGGGCTCTGCAAACACCAGCCCATGGGGGGCCTGTGGCAGCGTGCGGGGGCGGGATGGGGCGGTCACTGAAGAGAGACTGCAAACACTTAAACGCTAATTAGAGACTAATAGGATGCGGCTTGGCCTGGTGGATACCCAGCACATGGTAGCCCAGGAGAAGTAAGTGAGGAGGTGGAGAACCTTGTGTGGGATGGCAAGGAAGGCTTCCCGGTAGTGGTGTCTGGACAGAGATTCGATGGATGTGTAAAACTTGGCCTGAAACTTCCGAGGGGAAGGAAGATGGATCCAGAGGAGGAGAGGAAGGAATCGTGTGTACAGAGACCTGGAGGCTGGACTAGGTCGTTTGTAGATGCAGGATTCATCCCCAGTGTGGCAGCCGCAAGGGAAGTGTGAGAGAATGGGGCACGATGGGGGGTGGGCAGGGGTCCTGAAGGGCTTCAACTGTTCTGTCTAGGGCTCTGATGTTATACTGGGAACAGTGGGTGGGTGAGGTTGCCATAGCTGTTGCTAGCCTTGCATCTTGCAAGTAGTAATAATAGTCAGCCTTTATGGAGATGTTGCCCTGAGCGAGGTCCTGTTCCAAGCTCTGGTTGTGGTCCTTACATTTATCCCTCTCCCTATCTCTCTGAGGTGGAGATACGGTGAAGATCTCCATTTTACAGATGAGAAAACCAAGACACAGGTGATGCAACTTGTCCAAGCACCAGTACTAAGCAACAGCCAGTACATGGCAGAGCTGGTTTTGACTGTGAGATGCTCAGGATTCAAATGAAAAGAGTTCAGGGGACCGAGGTTTGCAGACAGTTGTCCCTGGGGCTAGGGGCAGGTTCAGGGCCTGATGATCCATATCCCTATGGCCCCGTTTGGATTACTTAGGCACTTCCAGGCACCTAGGGCAGGACTCCATCTCTCCTTGGCCACAGATTGTTAAATCAAAGTGTGGGCCCTGGCATTCAGTTTTGTAACATTGTGCCCTGGGTAACTCCAGCATGTGGTCACCTTTAATTAGCGGGCCTGGTGGTTAGTGTTGAGATGAGTTTGGATGTTGGGTGTGTGAAGTAGGGGTAGGTACTTATCCTGAGTAGTCCAGATGTTCTTGGGGCTTTGCCGTGGAGGCTGTGCTGGGCATGTCATCTTGCTCCATGACCTGAAGCATTTGCCATCTCTACTGTCTCTGTGGACCTGAGCCTCCTGTCTTCCACCAGTGACCACATGACTGTGCCAGACTCACCCCATCTCACCTCTTGTTTCTTAGTGCTGTGGGTGAGGTTACCTCTGTCCCTGGTGGGCTGGGAGCTACTGGGGGTCAGACCTGGCTCTTGCTGGTTAGTCTGAGTTGGCTTCCAGTAGCTATCCAGGGAATAAACAGTGCCAATGGGTTTGAGGCCTGTATCAGGGCACCAGCTGAGGAGGCTCTCAGAGGCAGTGATGGAGCCCAAGCCTGGTGCCTTGCATGTGTCCCCTTAGGCTCTACTCCTGGGATTTGGAGGTCCTCAGAGCTGGTGGCTTGAGCCGACAGGATTCCCAGGATTGTTGGCCCCTCTGAGTGTGCGACAGGACCCTGGGAGGCAGATGAAAGGAGAATAGAGGAGACTCCATGCTCTTTACACATGAAACGGCTTCTGGGGGATTTCCAGAGGGCTGGGGGTGAGGACCCATGATAAGATGATAAGACCCCCACTGGTCCCCCATCTGCACTCTGTGGGCTGCCCCATCCATTCTGCCTAACAACCTTGCAAATTCCCTCCTCATGGAGAGGGAGATAGGTGAGTCTTTTCTTCTCTAAGGGAGAAGTACTGAGCTTGGAGAAGCCAGGGAGCCTTCTAGGCAAGGGTGTACCTGTGCAGGGAATGCAGCAGCCTTTTCTAAGGGACTTGGGCTTTGCACCTCTGTCATCGGTATCTTGGAGCCCACCCTCCACTTGAGACTCCTTATCATGAGGTATAGCATGACAGCCATGTTTAGACCTGGGTGGGAGGCTGGCCCATGGGGGATTCCAGGCTCCCAGACCCAGGCTTTCTTGGGTTAATCCATGTTGCTGGGAGGTGGCAGCCTGAAAATGGTGATGTCACTCAGCAAAATGCTATTGCTGTCCTACTTTTTAAACTTCATCATGGAGAATTTGAATATACACAGAAGTAGGCAGAATAGCATGGTGAACTTCTTGGACACCCTGTGGTCTGTCCTGTCCCTCCACACCCACACCCATTTTTGAACCAAATTCCAGCATCCCGTCCTTGATCTATAAGCATTTTGGAGTATATGATCATATTTACAATCCCCTGATCCTATTTTGGTTGTTTCAGTTTTGTTGATGTTGTTTGTTTGTTTTTAGTAGTTTGAATTAAGATCAAAACAAGGTCTACACAGTGCAATTAGTTGGTGTCTTTTAAATCTGTTAGTGTATAGGTTTCCCTTCCATCTTTTTTGCCTCATTCAATTTGTTGAAGAAACTGATTTCAACAGTGCCTGGAATTGGGTTGTGTCTGTGTCACCTCCATGGTGTCCTTCAGTATGTCCCTCTGCCTTCTGTGTTTCCTGTAGATCGATATTGGGTCCAGAGCTGCACTGTGTGGCAAGTCACATTTCAAGCGCTGCAGAGCCACGTGTGGCCAGTGGCTACTGTGTTGGACAGGACAGCACAGAGCTAGAATGTGTCACCACAGAAGGTTTTTAATGTGGCAGTGCTTTACCAGGTGTAGTCTGTCAATCAGTTTCAGATGTGGTTGATTATGGCCAACTACTTTTCAGGTATTGTGCACTGCTTATTTTGGCCAGTAACCCATACTGGCTTTTGTGTACTGTCTTGTGCATGTTTCAGGTCTGGGTCTAGGCTTGGAACAGGGACTCAGTAGGGACTTGGTTTGCTAATCAAGATATTGAGGGCCTTAGGGTCTTCTGTTGGCTGGGAACATACAGGGCCTCCCCCTTCCCTGCCAGTGCTCCTAAATGAGAGGAGACTGGGGGAGGCTCAGCCCCCAGTGTCTGCACAGGACATGAGTGTGAGGGAAGGTGAGCAGAACCAGGTTTGACCTGGGCCTGGTGTGTGTATGTAACATGTTAGACTGCAGGTGCCACGTGTGTTGTTCCATAAGGGCTCTCCTGGCAGCAATGGGTCCCCTGTGTGAGCCCTTGGGCATATGAGGGTCTGACTGCTGTGTGCCAACCTTGTGCTGCGAGTCTTCAAGGCCCATCCTTCTGAGTCTCAGTTATCACAGCAGAGCTAATGTTAAATCAAAGACACAGATGGTGGGGAGGGAACCACTTTGGAAGGGCTGCCTAAAGGGATCCTTGGTGTAAGTGACATTTAAAGTAAGATTCAGTGCTTGCACAGGAGTCATCTCAGGGACTGGGGAGAGTCTCAGATGGAGGGGTAGAAGGTGAGGACTTTATTGAGAGAACAGGTTGGGGTGGCATTGAAGGGTCCAGGAGGGAAGTGATGTGTTTGGTGTTTTCTTGAAAGAACACTGGTTGCTGTGTGGAGACAGTGGGTACTGGGAGGTCTTGGGTGCCCCAAACACTCTGTTGATCTCTGTCACATTCCCTGAGCTGCACACATAGCCAGCACTTGGAAATTCAGACTATAAATGACTGTGTAATGTTAGTTTTTTGATGAGACATGGAATGCAAATTTGCCAGAACTGTGGACAGGAAAGGACATTCGCCTTCTGTATGTGGTCTCCCTAATAGGGACTGCAGAGTGGAGAACATATGCAAAGCATCTACCTGATGAGGGACTTGCAGCCAGAATACATACATACATACATACATACATACATATATACATACGTATTTTTATGACTGAATGCTGAACAGACAAAAGATCTAATTAAAAAAATGGCAAAGGATCTGAACAGACGTGGCTTCAAAAAAGATATATAAATGACTAATCAGCTCATGAATAGTTAGTTGTTCAATGGCTACCTTTCAGGGAAATGCAAATCAAATCACATTGAGATACCATCACATCCACTGGGGTGGCTGTCACCAAAAAAGACTGACAATAATGAGTGTTGGTGAGGGTGTGGAGAAATTGGAACCCTCCTCCACTGCTGGTGGGGGTGTAGAATGGGGCAGCCCTTGGAGAACCGTCTGGCACTTTTCGCGTATTAAACATAGGCCCCAGCAATTCTGTTCTCAGGTATCTACCCAAGAGAAACGAAGCACATGTCCACATAAAAACTTGTATACAAGGCCAGGCAATTAATTTCACAAACTCATCCTAGAAAAAGTGCTACATCCCTCATTGCTGAATATCACTATGGTCACATCGAAGTACTCCCTTTGAGAGCTGTCGTCATACTCAAAATTTGACAATTAAGTTCACGAACTTGCCACCATGCGCTTATGTTGGCTACACTATATAAACAACTGAGTAGTAAAGTATAACCTTGTCAAGGTTATGACTCCTTACTGAGTTGTTTATGATGACTGCTCTGATGACCATTCTAAAGAAGAGTTCCAAAATTGCTTTGAAGGGTGGACTAGTCACTGGCATCGGTGCATAGCTTCCCAAGGGTACTTTGAAGGTGACTGTAGTAATAGCCAGCAATGAGGTATGTAGCACTTTTTCTAGGATAAGTTTGTGAAATTGTCTGAACTAGTACTAGTGTTCATAGCAGCATTATTCATAGTAAACAACAGTGGAAACAACCCACGTATCCATCAGCATATGAATAAGAGGTATCCAACCTTTCGGCTCTCTTGGGCCACACATAAAATAGACTAACACTAATGATAGCAGATGAGCTAAAAAAAAATTTCCTTGCGTAGTTTTTATATATTAGGAAAGTTTACAAATTTATGTTGGGCTGCATTCAAAGCCATCCTGGGCTGCATGTGGCCCGTGGGCTGCCAGTTGGACAAGCTTGATACAAATGGATAAACAGAATGCTGCGCATTCATACAGTGGAATATTATTCAGCCATAAAAAGGAATGGAGTATTGATATCTATTACAATCATGGATGAGTCTTGAAAATTTGATGCTAAGTAAAAGAAGCCAGACACAAAAGGTCACCTGTTGAATGATTTCACTGATGTGAAATGTCCAGAATGGGTAACTCCCTGGAGGCAGAAAACAGGCTAGTGTTGTCTACATCTGGGGTAGAGGATGAGGTTAGGGGATGATGGCCAAGGCGTATGGGGTTTTGTTTGGGGTGATGAAAAAAGTTTTGGAATTAGATAGTGGTAATGATTGCACAACCTTGAGAATATACTAAAAACCACTGAATTATATACTTTAGAAGCATGAACTTTATACTATGTGAATATGTCTGAATTTTAAAAATCTCTGAAGAAAATACCCAGGAGGTGGCCCGCTCACCACTGCCTCATCTTCTCCGTCAATGGTTGCTAAGTGCCTGACTCCTTCCTAGGCCCTTTCTGTCCTTTATCTCAGGGTGCCTTCCACAATGCTATGGGGGTGGAACAGCTCGGTCCCATTTTACAAACCAGAACACTGAGGTTCCCAGAGGTTGAGTCATTTCCTAGGGTCACATGGCTGGTGATTTGTGGCAGAGAGCTGATTTCATCAGCACATTCTGGGGTATATCCCTGCAACTGCATTCAGAGACTTACTATATAACAACAGCAACCTGGCTCATAAACCATAGAGAGGTGGCAGTGGGGTATCTCTGTGTGGGTCTAGGTAGGCTCTGAGCTTAGGCCCCAGCTGCTTGCTCAGCCCTGCCCTGCCGTTCCCGCCAGCTCCTGAAACCTCTCTGCTATCCCTGTTCTGGTCCTTCCCACTGACTTCCTGTTTGGTTCCAGGAGGGAATTGTGGGAGCCCAGGAGCAGGGGACTCAGGCCCTGGGTTAGCTTTACATCCCAGCTCCTATATTTCCTGTGTGTCCTTGGTCGAGTCACTCAGCCTCTCTGAGCTTCAATTTCCTCACCTACAAAATGGGCATCATGAGTGGATACACGGTCCATGGCCTGTTAGAAACCAGGCCACACAGCAGGAGGTGAGCGGCAGGCAAGTGAGCGAAGCTTCATCTGTATTGACAGCCGCTCCCCATCACTTGCATTACCACCTGAGTTCTGCCTCCTGTCAGATCAGCAGAAGTATTAGTCGTATAATTATTTCATTATATAATACAATGCAATAATAATAGAAATAAAGTGCACAATAAATGTAATGCCCTCAAATCATCCTCAAACTATCCCTCCCGCACCACCGCCCCCCCCCCCCACCATAGAAAAATCTTCCACAAAACCGGTCCCTGGTACCAAAAAGTTGGGGACCATTGCCTATGGGGTCATGAGGCCTCAGAGGTGAGGGTGTGTGGTGAATCCATAGGGCTCGGTTGCTTGTGCTTCCAATAATTGTAACTGTTGCCTAAGTACAATAGCTCCTTCTGTCCCCTCCTGTCTATGTTCTCAGAGCCCATAACCTTGTCCCCAGGCACTGGCCACCAGGAGATAAGCCCCTAGGACCTGCCTTGCTGTAGAGCAGACATGACAAGAAAACATGAGTGGAAGTGCCCCTGATCCCTTGCACGTGTGCCCATGACTGCATTGCTCAGACCAAATGCTGGACAGGAGAAGCACAGATGAGCCTGAGTGGGCAGAGTCCTGCATACCCTTCAACACCCAGTCAGGGAACTCCCACATCCAGAAGCCATTTTGTCTTGATTTTGGTGGTGCCTTCAACAAGGGACACACGGCTATTGGGATTCATCACTCCTGGCACATTCCTCTTACATTTTTATCTTAGTTTTAAGTATTTGTGTTTTCAATACATTTAAGTGGGGATATTAACACAGTGAGGTTATGAGGTATGAATAGAGCACTGTGAGTTCTTGGTTGCACCTTGTTCTTGATGATGTGGTTCCCTTAGAACCTGTGAGCATGCAAGCCACTCAGTGCCCCCCACAGCACATCTGCCCTGCTGCCACCTTGACTGTCATACATGGTACGTCTTTGTGATTTTACTGAGGGAGCTAAGTGACTCAGGTGCCTTTGGAGAAGGTGTGCCTGTCATCTGACTCAATTTCCCTTTCCTGGTTCTTTGCAGGCTTCTCCTGCAGTCTCCCTCCTCGCCCCAGGCCAGGGAGTCTCCTTGTAGGCTTCCTGTTGGGGCCTCCTTCTCTGCTCTCCATTGGCTGTGCCTTGGGGCCACGGTCTTGTGACAACTGGCTGGGCTGGATGGTCCTGCCAAATGTGGTCCCACCTGAGACCCTCCCAGCTGCCCTGTGTCCAGTGGGTGGGGAGTGTGGAGACCCTGGCCCTGGAGGGAGACCCTGGCTGGGGTTTGGTTTCCAGTGAAGAAGTCATTTTGGATGGAGACGCACATTTTCTTTTCCGGAACACTGAGGTGGCCAGCACCAGCCACGGGAACCCAGTGGGCTCAACCTGGAGAGCACTCTGGAATGAAAACATCCCGTTTCTCCTGCCCCTGTCTGGGGTGGCGCAGTATCTGGGCTCGGGTACACCGAAACCTGGCCCTCCATGCTGGGTGCCTCCGTCTCCAGCTGGCTGAGGCAATGGAGCATCCACGGGGTGGGCTGTGTGCAGCGGGGGCGCTGCTGAGTGAAAAGCAGCTGGAAAATGCAGCTCACATCCTTTTTCCTGGAACACCTCGTTCTTTATGGCTTGGCAGCTATCTCCGCCAAGGGGCCCAGTGGTGCCCAGCTGCCAACGCCAGGAAGGGGGCTGCATTTGGGGGCCAAGGTGGGCAGGGCTCTTTTCCTCCTTGAGGTGCCCCATGGGCCTAGGCCTGACAAAGTGTGGTGCCCCTGATTTTAGCAGCCCCCATACCCAGACGGCATGGAGCCTGCCCCTGGAAAGGGCTTTGTCCCAGGGTAGGGCAGAGCCAGCTTTTTCTTCTGGTCGAGGTGGGGAATGAGGACCAGGGCTCAGAGCAAGGTTAACAGCACTGGTAGGTCCAGGGTCCTGCACCTCCAAATTTCTCTGTAGCGTTGACATCAGATTGGGTCATACCATTGGCCATGCCCAGTAGCTGAGTAGGTACTGGAATTGCTGGCCACTCTGTATTAGTGTTTCTGCCCCTGGAAAGCCAAAGGCCCTGGGCCGACTCCCCAGCCTGGGTGGGGAGAGCCCTGGCTGCCTTTCTCTTTCACTCTTCAGACTCTGGGGAGGGAGGTGGAGGTGAGGGAACGAGGTAGCCTACCTGAGCCTCAGCATTTCCCTCTGTAGAGGGAATGTTGCAGCTCCTGTCCTGGCTGCAACAGGCTAGAGTGCTTTTCCTCCCCTTGCCCTGAAAGGGAGGCCCCAAATCTCCAGCTGCAGGTGAAAGGGTAAGCTGGACCCCTCTCCTTAAGGCTGGGCTGTGTAAGGAACCCCATCTCCTTACTGAAGCTCCCCTCCCTGTCCCAACTTGTGGTCCCAGAGGTATCCTAGGCAGGCTCTGTCACCACACCAGACACCCATGTCTTATCCTGGTGACATTTCAGTTGTGGGATGGCAAAGCTCCATGAGGGAGCCCCACAAAATACCCTGTGAAATGGACCCTGCTGTTCCAATGCCCTGGGGCCAGGAGGCTGTGGAGGACTCTCATGCAGGCTTTTCCTTGACCTTCAAGGCCAAGACCCCTACCCCAACACCTTGCTGATTCACTGGGCTTTGGTTTGGAGTCAGGTGAGGGTGGGGGCTTGGGTGCAGAGTCAAGGTGAATCTTGCAGGCTCTCCTTGCCCCTTCTGCCTGGCAGGCCTGTACCCTGTCCACCTCCTAGGCTCATCCTATCTGCATGTTTTTCTTCACATCAGCTCTCTTCTAAACTTGAATTTGTTAATTTAAACATCATCATTTCCGGCCCTGGAAGCCTGCCTCAATCTCCATAAATAGAAGGGAATGAAAGCAGAATGAGGTTATTAGACTCAAACTGGCACGGGTGCTGGGCTCCCAGCTGCCTGTCCCAGTGCTGAAAGGAGCCATTAGTGAGGTGGTGAGGTAGTGAGTGGGTGGCTCTGCCAGAGGGCCGAGGTGTTGGCAGGGGTCCCCTGAGGGGCCCTGGACCAGCACTGTGGCCACTCTTACCTTCTGCTTATGCCTGCCTTTCCAGGGGCTGTGTTAGGTGTCCCCCTTGCTGGGTTGAGGGGAACCTGTTTCTCCTGGGAGCCTGTGGGCTGTCCAGGTAGAGGATGAGCTGGCTAGGCCCACAGCAGCAAGGCCCACTGAGGCTGCATTTCCAGGAACCAGGAGGGCTAGGAGAAGGAGGAGGCTAGAGCCTGAACCCTGAATGGCGAGTTGGGTGCCTGCCGCCTACTGTGCTGTCTTGTCCTGCCAGAGGGAGGAGGCAGCTGCTGGCTTAGGAGGAGCAGGTTATATAACACAAACAGGCGGCCCCTCCAGAGCCCATTCCCCTCAAGCCCTGTTTCCAGCCAGGCGGCCAGCGCCAGGGTAGGAGTGCTGGGCTGGGGCCTGGCACTCGCCCCCACCGCTGACCACATGTGTCTGGAATGTGCAGATGTTTCCTTGGGGGCTCCGGCTGGCCCCCAAACCCCGCCCGGCATCTGGACTGTGGAGCAGGCACCCAGGCCACTCTCTTTGGCAGAGGAGGAAACTGAGGCTGCCCTGGACTGCAGGACAGAGTCCAGGCTTGTCTGGGAGCTCCATTTCCTCAGCTCTGAAAGTGACTACCCTCGGAGCCACCTGGGAGTGCTCCAGACCTGCTATCTCAGGGATCCTTTCCTTTACTGCCACCTCCTGCACCAACTCACCTGTGTACTTGCAGTCCCCTTTCATCTCTCCCCTCTGGGGTCCTGACACTCCCCTTCCCTCCCCTCCCCTCCCCTATCCTATGTGATACCTGGGATGTGAGGAGGGCCAGAGCCCTGAGTGGAGAGGGTAGAAAGAGCTGCCTTTGTCCATCGAATGGGGGGCCCTTAGCACTCTCTGTTGGGTACCTCCAGCTTGGTAGTAAAAGCAGAAATCCCCTAACCCAGCTCTTGCTCGGAACAGGAAAGATAAGAGTCATAGGCACAGGGATGTGCCATTGGATACCTGAGCCCCAGGACAGGAACACAGGCCCAGGGGAGGCTGGTCATTCCTCCTTGAGAATATCTGATCTGGAAGGCAGGGGGAGTTGGGAGCTCCCCTGCATGGGGACAGACTGGGTCTCTCAGTGACTGCTGGAGCACTGTAGGCGCAGGAGAAGGAAGGCCCAGGTTGTAAAGGGGACCAAGGGTATTCCCTCCTTCCCCAACATGCTTGCCTGTCCCTGAGCAGGAGAGGGGACAGCAGAGGGCCAGGCTGGGAGTGCGGGCCTCTTTATCTGACTGTGGGGTTCATGGCTGGTACTGCAGGTATTTAGGGCCCCTCCTAGCCCTATCCCTGGTGTCTGGGGAGGTGACACCTGTTTTGTACTTTTGCGCATGTGCCTGTCCCCAGGTCACACCCCTTCTGCCTCCTTTCTGGCCTTTCCAGTCTTACCCTGGGGGTTGGGGTGAATGGTCCCTTGAAGTTGCTGACTTGGAGGGGCCTGGCAGGGTCCCGCTGGCCCAGAAGGTGGACCCTGTTTGGCCTAGGATCTCTTGGGGTCCTACTTGGCCAGGCTGCTGGCTCTCTTCTTATGGGGCTGGTCGCTGTGCAGCTTGGCCAGCCTCCGCTGCTTCTGTCCACTGTGTCGGCTTAGGCCTGCTGTGTCCTGTCAGGCCCCTGAGTGTGCGGGGGCAGGGCTTCAGGCTGCTATGATGTCACCTGGGGGGTGCAGAGGAAACCCAAGGGGCTGGAAGGGGGAATAGGACTGGCCTGTGGCCACCTTGGCATTCCCCCAGAACAGTGATGGCAAAAACAGATGGAAATGTGGAAAGTGACTGTTCAGGGCCTTGGGGCCATGGGCTTGGGTGAGGACTCTATCCATGTTCCCGTCCAGTGATCCCACCTCCAGTGACTTCCCCTCCAGTGATTCCCCATGATCCTTCCAGTGATTTCTCCTTTAGTGTCCTCTCTGCCCCTACCTCCCAGTGTACACCATCACCCCACCCATGGCCTACCCCATGCAGATATTCCCACACAAGGAGAAGGTTGTGGGACCTCTGGTGTGGCCCTTGGCCCTGCCCTCTGGGGTGTGGGGTGTGGGAGAGTGGATGTTGGCCAACAGGGTCCCTGAGGCCCTTTGTCATTTTCCCTGCACCATGGGTGAGCCAGGCCCAGGTGAGCGTTGGGAAAAAGAGTCTCGGGGGTTTGGAGTGCAGGGAGCACAGGGAGCTGGTGGCCAGCGCCTGTGATAGGGAGACTGTGTATGTGCAGAAAGCTTGATGCTGCTGGGCTAGGCAGAGCTGGATGGAAGGAAGACTTAACCTGAGTCGACGATAGCCTGGAGCCATGGCCCAGTAAGCCCAGGGGTGGTGGTGTTCTGCCAGGATGGTGGATACTGCTTGTCCAGGACATTCACGGTGCCCTATCCCCCACCCTTTCTCAGGCACTACAGATGGATCCCAGCACCTGTCACTCATGATGAATTTTCCAGAAAATAGGATGCAGAAAAACATTTTAGGGATTTTCCTTTTTTCTTTCCTCCGCTGAGGCTTGGCCTGGGAGGCTCTCCCTCATGCCTTTGGTGTGTGTCTTGGGCCTGCACCCACCCTTGTGCTACTGTCCTCCACCAAGCTGTCTCTCTAGATCATCATACTCCCCAGAGCTGTTGCTTCTTGGTCCCTGCAGCCTGATTCCTTCTCACAGGCTCAGATTCCTGCTGTCCTTAATGCAGCCACTGGGAAGTCCCCACTTAGGTCTAACTGAACTCCAGGGCATCACTGATTAAGAGGTAGGAGTCCGGCTGCCTCTCCTTGGTCCCAGCCTGTCCCGTCTCACCCTGGGGATGCCGTAGACACACTAGCATCCCAGGTGTGGGCACAGTGTTGTGTGTAGTAGTGGAGGGCCTTGGTCTGTGCTGAGAGAGACCATGTGTTCCCCTCATTTTTTTTTTAAAGCAGACATGACTGTCCTAAGTTGTTTATTAGAGTTCTGTAAACATTGCTCATGTTTGTGGTACCAGTGGAGCTGTAGAGTGTTGCCTTCTTCAGGTTACAAGGTGAAAACCATTGGTATTGGAGGACTTCCCCATTCCAAGGCTCAGATCTCCTGCTGCAACCCTGCACTCCAGGTGCTTGTGGACTGGCTTGGTGATCTGCTAGCTGTCAGGATTTGGATGGAACAGATAAGTAAGGATAACCTCAAAGAATTTGTATTGGAGTCTTCACCAACCCACTAAGAATCCAGGGCTCTAAGAGCCCCACAGGGTTGTCCAGCATTCAGCTACAGACTGAAGACTTTGAGCAAACTAGCTAGTTAACACCACCATGGACAGGCTTGCTGTGCGTTCCCTTAGGAATTGGGCATTTGTGACCACTGGGGCATACCAGGTCCCTTATCTGACATAACCTGCTTGGCCTTGTCTCCCAGTCTGTGCACCTGATTGGCGGCTGGGGTAGGGCATGTGGAGTGCAGAGAGGGGTAGTGCTATCCACTGAGCACCCTAGAAGAAAGCACCATGCCCTCTCCATGGCTCTCCAACACACTTGTGAGCACCCATCTGGGCTTACCTAATGGCGGCTGCCAGACCGAAAGGAAAAAGCCTCCTAATGTGGGAGGGATTAGAGGAAGCTAGGCTGATTTGGAGAGGGCAGAGGTGACACTGCCAGAGGTCCCATCTCCATGGCCCCTGACCCCCAAAGGTCTCTCAGTTCCTGGAATTCTTGGAAACTGCTCTGGGCATGGGCTCCCTATCCCACAGCCCTTTAGGGGAAGGGACCTATATATACAAGCACATACACCCTGTCTCCAGATAGCAAATTGAGGCTTGTTGAGAGTGGCGGGGTACCTGTGAAGCAGGCCAGAGCTCTGGCCCTGAGTCTACTGTCTATGGACAGTGCCTTCACTTCTTGGAGTAGAGGAGGCCTTGCTGCTCTGACCTCCCTGGGTGGAGTGGTTCCCCTAGATGTCTGCTCCCCTCTGAAGCTCTCTCTGCTGGCCCTGGGTCTCTCCCCAGCCTCTGCTCCAGGGCCCCTTAGGCAGCCTGTCTGTCCCTTCCCGCACTGAAGCCTCCACACCCCATTTCTCCTACCTCAGGAGTAGAATGAGAGTCAAAAATTTAGGGACCTGCCTGCTCTAGAGAATGGGGTTGTTACTCTGCATCCCCTTCCAGTGCTTTCTTCAATTCTCATTTTAAATAGTCGTAGGGGGAGAGGGGTGCATTTTGCACCTGCCTTTCTCCTGCCTCTATGCTCCCAGAGGGGATGCCAGGCCACACTTGCCATTGGTCTCAGGGTTCTCAAACTATAAATCATGTTGCATCTTACAAGTGAAAGGGAAGAATGCCTGTGCCTCTCAATGTGTGTGGCTACAGTGGTCCCCAAAGCAGTCAGGTTCTCAGGGCTGTGGATGACATAATTATAAGCTGGCACCTGCACTGCCATTTAAACTTGCTGGGAAGAGAGCCTTACCAAATTAACGGTCCTGGCATCCTGCCACCTGGTCAACACACTGGTGGGGCTGCTATGGGTCTTCCTGGTGGAAGCCTTGCCTCATCCTAGCAGTAGCTCTGGCCCACCAGCACCTACCCTACCTTATGGGATCCCAGTCTAGTCTTGCAGAAGTTCCTCTACCACCAGGAAGACCTGCTTGCTCCTCTGACCATGTTTGAGGTTCCACTCACAGCCCCTCTTGTGGAGCCCTGGATTCACTGGAGCACCATGGTGTTGCTTACCTGCTGCCTGTACTCTCCTGCTGAGGCTGCTTGTGGTCTGCCTCTGCTAAACCCTTCATGTCCACTGCCATCTGATCAGCACAGAGTCCTCCGATGGCTGCCGCACTTTGCAGAGAGAGACCAGGCTCCCAGGGTTAGGCTGACTCTGCCTGCAGTCCACCTCTTCCACCCCCATAGTGGGAGTTGCAGGGGGACGCAGCCCCTGTGGGCCTTGCTCCCCACATTGGTTGCTCAAAGGCCAGTGTGCCTCTTCCAAAGCTCCTCAGGTGGCTTCCTGCTGTATTGGGAGCCAAGATAGTGGGAGCAGCCTAGCTGAGACCTAGCCCCTGCCCCTGGCAGGTAGCCAGTATTTAGGTATTGGTTGCCAGGAGGCCCTGTGTGGCCAGCAGGTTTCCAAGGACGAGCAGTGGTCAGGGGCTGGGATGGGGGTCATTTCCTGAGCCTGATTTCAAAAGATGTCCTGGGCATTGTGACCTGGACAGGGGGACTGTGCCATGCATCCTGCCAAGCGCTGGGACCCTGTCTCCCCACTGCTCATGTCCTTGGGGCCTGCATGTGTGGAGGCCCAGGGGCCTAGGCTGGCAACTCAGTGCCTAGGCTGGCAACTCATACCAGCCCTTTCTTACTCAGCTTCTGCTGTGTTTGTAGCAGGCTTGAAAAAGCAAGGCCCATTGCAGAGGGTGACTGATGGGAGCTAGGCTTTAGGACATACCTGGGCTGCCGTGGGAGCTCGAATGGGATGGTGGGTGCCAGGGATGGGGGTTTGGATTGGGATGTAGCCAGGGAAGGGCTGAGGAGACTGTGATTTAGGAGCTGGGTGGGCAGGCTTGGAGGAGGCATCAATAAACCCCCAGTCTGTGTATGACTGGGTAGTCATTAGTGGGAATACAGGGCTGGTAAGAGCCGTTCTGGGATATCAGAGGGCGATTAGTGGGCTTGGGAGTGTGAGGTCCAGCCCTCATTTTGTTGGAGACTGTGGTAAGGGGGTACACAGACCTGTGGGACCTGCAGAGGGGACAGAGAGGGTGACCACAGGTGTTCACCGAACCGGGGTCGTCCAAGGGCCCTCAGCCCGGAAAGTGGATGGGCAGGGGACAGTGACCTCCATCTTTGGGCTGGGAAGGAAGGCAAGCTTGTTGGCTAACAGGGTGTTCGTGACATGTCAGCCCCATCACTCTGCACGGGTTCTCGCGGAGTCACAGCCCATTTCAGGAGGTTCCCTTTCATCAGTCAGTCTGTCCACTCCAGCACACATAGCACAGTTTAACCTAGCGTCTGTCAGTCCATGTTTGAAGCTTTCCTGATGATTCTTACCCAGTTAAGCTTCCCATTGGACCTGCGTGCTCTCTTGTTGACTATGTGGGGTTTTCACCTGGAGGTTTATGGGCTATCATTGTCACTGTGGTATGGGGTCATCTACCAGGGCCCCATTTTCCGCTGGTCTTTGTGCCCCAGTGCATCTCAGGGACATTCAGAGGCCTCCTCAGCTGGCAGCAGCTGGGCCCCTTGGCTCTAGCGACCACTGGGCTGCCCTGGTGTGTTTTATACTCCATGTGGAGAGAGGAAAGGTGATGTTTTCCCTTTCTGGTATGGACTGGCCTTCTTGGGGTAGGGGACAGGGTGGGCCCTTGGCTGTGCAGGTGAGTGGGACAGGGCATGGATGGAGTGCTGGGGCACCCCAGCACTTTTTTGCCTCTTTCCCCAGATGTGAATTCATTTTGATTCTCCATCGTGGCCCTGGGAATAGGGAGCTTGGAGGCCAGGAGGCCATAGCTTGAGGGTGCTGGGTGCTTCTAGTAAGGGCCTGGGGTTGGCTTTGTGCCCCACCCAGGGCTCTAGCACTGACCTATGACTGCTTTGCTCCCCAGAGATGTCTCCCACAATCTGCTACAGGCACTGGACCTCGGGCTCCTGGCGAACCTCTCAGCACTGACAGAACTGTGAGTGTCTTCGCCAGCATGGCTATGGAATTCCACGGGGTGGGCAGGTGGCAGCTGTTTGACACCATTGTAATTATGGGGGCATGCCTCAGTCCCTGCCTAATCCCTTCTCTTTTTCAGGGACATAAGCAACAATAAGATTTCTACATTAGAAGAAGGAACATTTGCTAATTTATTTAATTTAAGTGAAATGTAAGTTGCATTGTTTTTAGTGGGTATCAGTGGTTGAGCCTGTGACCTCCCCAACAACCCCCACCTTCCTGACCTGGCCTTCATACCTACTCCTTAGTTTGAGACCCGACCCTGGAGGACCATTTGCTCACCTGCTGGAGCCCCCTACCCAGTACCTGGCAGGCTGCCACAGGGGTAGTGGGAGGCTGTACTTGTCAGGGGGGCCTGGACCCTTCCTCAAGGCCAGGCCTGGTCCCCCATACCTGTCTCACTGTATGCTTAGTGCCCAGCCTGCCTTTCCCACAGAAACCTGAGTGGGAACCCACTGGAGTGCGACTGTGCTCTGGCATGGCTGTTGCGCTGGGCAGAGGAGCAGCAGGTCCATGTGGTGAAGCCCGAGGCAACCATTTGCGCAGGGCCTGGCCCTCTAGCTGGCCAGCCCCTCCTCCAGGTCCCCTTGTCTGATAGTGGCTGTGGTAAGTATGGGGGTGGGGGTGGGGTGGCAGGGCCAGCCAGATCCTTCCCTGTGGGACAGCCCAGCCAGGAAGGGACCCCACAGGTGCTCAGAAGTTGGCAGCTGGGGTGGGGTCAATGGGGACCTGGGGAACCGATATGCTGACAAATAATTACAGGGCTAAGACAGACTGACCAGGGGGGGTTCAGGAAGACCTTCTGGATCAGGTAAATAGTGTGGGCTGGAGGTGGGGAGACTAGCCAGGGATTGGGGGTGGGGTGATCTGGGATCTAGAATGGGGGCTGAGAGGCAGCCATCTGCCCCTTCCAGGTGAGAAGTACATCGCCTGCCTCCCCGACAATCGCTCAGATGCTGTGGTGATGGTGGCCTTCTCAGCTGCTCATGAGGGCCCCCTGGTGCCCGAGGCCTGCAGTGCCTTCTGCTTCTCGGTCGGCCAGAGCCTTGCAGGCCTCTCAGAGCAGGGTTACTGCCTATGTGGGGTGGCCCAGCCCCACAACACTTCTGCCTGCCTGCCTTTCTGCTCTGGCCCCCCACTGCCCCCTGCCCTTGCCTGCAGGGCCCCCACCCTTCTCCAGAATGTCTTCCCTGCCTCTCCAGGGGCCACCCTGGTGGGGCCTCAAGGACCTCTGGCTTCTGGCCAGCCAGCAGCCTTCCATGTCATTGCCTTGCTACCCATAAGCTCCACGCGCTGGGACTTTGGCGATGACTCCCCTGAGGTGGACATCGCTGGTCCAGTTGCTACTCACCGCTATGTGCTGCCTGGGCACTATCAAGTGACAGCTGTGCTGGCCCTGGGGGCTGGCTCAACCCAGCTGGGGATGGAGGTGCAGGTGGAGGCGGCTCCCACTGCCCTGGAGCTCGTGTGCCCAGCCTCGGTATACAGTGGTGAGACCCTTGAGCTTGGAGTTCGAAATCGTGGTGGCTCAGGGCTTGAGGCCACCTATAGCATCTTGGCCCTGGGCGAGGAGCCCACCCAAGGTGGGTGCCTCCCTGCCACTGGGCCCAAGTCACCCCCATTGTTTCTTACCCCAGGGTTGGGGGCAGGTGGGGCAGAGTCCTAGGTGGGTACACATTGATAATCCATTTCTCTACCTGTCAACCCCCAGTGGTGCATCCACTATGCCCCTCCGACACTGAGGTCTTCCCTGGTAATGGGCATTGCTACCGCCTGGTCGCAGAGAAAGCGGCCTGGCTGCAGGCACAGGAACAGTGCCGGGCCTGGGCCGGGGCCGCCCTGGCCATGGTGGATAGTCCTGCCGTCCAGCACTTCCTGGTCTCCCGGGTTACCAGGTGCCTGCTCCCACCCCCAAGAGGCTGTGAGGTTTGGGAGGGTCCTCGGAACACTGGGGTGGGGGCAGAGCCCAAGGCAGTCAGGAGGAGAGATGAGAGTGGCCAGAGAGGCCTCAATACCTGCCATGGTTGGCTGTGGGGGAGGGGTGGTAGAGACTAGATCTATGCCTCCTTGGGGTTCCTGTGTGGGAAGGGGCCAGTTGGACTGTGAAATCACATCCTGGACATACTCAAGTGTCCAGAAAGGGAAATCGAGGACCAGAGTGGTCAAGGCCCTTGCCCAAAGTCACCCAGTTAATGGGCAGGTAGCTTGGCCCCAGCGCTTGGCTTTGACCACAGCACCTCATTTCTCTCCCTCTGCCTATTCCTGTCCCTCTCCTGCCTGTCCCTGTCTCTCTGCCTGTCCCTGTCTCTCTGCCTGTCCCTGTCTAACCCTGTCCATGTCTGTCCCTGTCCTTCTCCTGCCTGTGTCTGTCCTGGCTATCCCTGTTCCTATGTCTATCCCTCTGTCTGTCCCTCTGCCTGTCCTGTGTCTATCTCTGTCTCTCTGCCTGTCCCTGTGTCTTTCTCTTCCTTTGTCTATCCCTGTATTCATCCCTATTCATGTGTCTATAAACCCTCTTTCTAGGACGGTCTTCCCATCTTGGCAGAGCTGTGAGAAGTAGCCCATTTGGGGACTAATGGGCAGGGGGTCTAGATCTCCAAATGCCACACTCAGGGCCTCCCCACAGGACATGGTGCGGGTCTAATTGAAGTGGAGCTTCCTTTATTGGGTCCCTAGCATCGTTATGTGGGCGGCTGGATGGGTGCTACTGTGAACCTTGCTCGCCAGGTCATGTCTCTGAGCCTCAGTTTCCCTATGTAGAAAGAAGGGACAGGGAAAGGGTTCACCTGATAGGCTGCTGAGAGGAGCCTGCCCCCAGAGAGAGGGTGGGCAGAGGGACACCTGTCTTTGGGGAACCCGCTGAGTCTCCACCCTTCCTAACATCTGCAGGAGCCTGGACGTGTGGATCGGCTTCTCAGCTGTGGAGGGCACTGAGGCAGGCCCATTGCCTCGGGGCGAGGCTTTTAGCCTGGAGAGCTGCCAGAACTGGCTGCCTGGGGAGC
Organism: Lyroderma lyra; assembly: GCA_004026885.1. Lineage (NCBI taxonomy): Eukaryota > Metazoa > Chordata > Mammalia > Chiroptera > Megadermatidae > Lyroderma > Lyroderma lyra. The sequence goes on along the minus strand of PVJL010002490.1, from coordinate 158,578 downwards.
CACACCCTGCCACTGCTGAGCGCTGCCTGCGGCTTGGGCCTGCTGGGCAGTGCAACACGGACCTGTGTTCCGCGTTGCACAGCTATGTCTGTGAGCTGCGGCCTGGAGGTGCGCTGGGGCTCCTGCGGGGTGGGGGATGCCTTCTGCCTTGGACCAGGACAGCTGCCTCCCAAAATACACACCGTCTCCAGGCTGCCCTGGAGCTCCTCCTACCCTTGGCCAGGATAGCATCCCCTCCTCCATTCCCCAGGCTCCTTCCTTAGCCTGTCAGTGTTCATTAGGTATTTGGTGAGCACCTACTATCATCCTGGGCTGGACCTGCACTGGAAGAAACAAAGGATGGAGGGAGCTGGGGGTCTGCCAACAGGTGGCTTAGTCCCACCTGGCCCCTGACACTCTTTTTCGGCCTGGGATTAGTACCTCATTGCACACTCGCCACCCCAGGCCCTGTGTTGGACTCGGAGAACTTTCTCGTGGGGGCACCAAGTGGAGACCTGCAGGGACCCCTGAGCCCCTTGGCACAGCAGGAGGCCCTCTCGGCCCCTCAGGAGCCCGTGGAGGTAGGCTGCCCGTGACGCTGCTCCACGATGCCATGTGGCAATTGCTCTTTCTCTGACTGTTGTGTTTCTCTTAAAAACAAACTGCTTTTTTTCCGGGCCTTTTTAACATCTTGTGTACCCAGAAGAGGTGGTTTAGAAACATGCCTGCACCCAGCCCAGTACCTAGGAGAGCTCTGATGCTCCTGAACCTTTCCTTTGTATGTCTAGATTTTTTTTAAAAACTCTGGTGGAGGTCCTCCTGCCTACGGAAGGTTTTAACCTGCCTTTTCCTCCCAAGTGAAACTCACGGGGACCTCATTAACCCTCATCTGGTGGCTCCTTCCCCTCTTGGCTGGCTGGAGCTGAGGACCAGGGTCTGAGTGTCTCCCCCTGCCCTACCCTCACCCCCTATCAGGTAATGGCATTCCCTGGCCTGGGCCTGGGCCACAAAGCCTTCCTTACCACTGTCGAGTTTGGGACCCAGGAGCTTGGCCGGCCCGCCCAGATGCGGCTACAGGTGTACCGGCCTGCAGGAAGAGCAGGTGGGACCCCATTCTGGTGATGGGAGTTTGGGGGCTTGACTGGCTCTTTGCTATAATGTCTGCTGGTCCCTTGGCCACTGGACTGGTCTTCAGCCTCAAAGTGGACAGAGGAGAGTCCACAGAGACACAGACTCAACGCTTGGAATTCCAAGGATCGGTTGGGTGGGTCCTGCCTGGGTTGGGGTTGTCCTGCATCTGTCAGCTGGCCCAGTGTTGGGAGGGGTGGAGAGTGATGGTGGGGGCCAGGGCACTGTTTGACAGGGCCTCATGTAGTAGTGGGTGTCCTGACTGTGACCTGTTAGCAAATCAGGGCCCCTGACACACTTTCTTTCCTCACAGGGGTCCCAGAAAATAGCAGTGAGCCTGAGAATAGGTCCCTGGAGAACCGGACTGAGCCAGCCCCTGTGTGTACACCAGAGGGTCTCTGGTGCCCCAGATCCAACATTTGCCTACCACTGGACACCACTTGCCACCTTCAGACCTCTGCCAACGGGTCTGCATCAGGGCCATGGGCCTCCTACACACTGCGGAGGGAGTTTCTCTTCTCTGTGCCTGCGGGTCCCCCGGCCCAGTACTCGGTGTGTATTACTGGCCTGGGTGCTGTCTGCCTCCCCCTCAGCCACCAAGATCTGGGTCTCCCCATTAAACACAGACAAAATGCAGATTCTTCTGCGTAGCCCACCATGCCCTCTGCCCACCTCTGGCCTCATCAGAACCCTTACTCATCTCCCAATATGAGAAGCTTCTGCCCTAGGACCTTTGTACTTGCTGTGCCTTCCTCTAAGGAAGACTCTTCATCTCTCTTGATGTGTCTGGCTCCTTTCTGTTCTTTGAGTCTTGGCCATAGTGTCCCTCAGAGGTCCCTCCCCTGTCTGGGGAACCCCTATCTCTGCTTGCATCCTCTCTCTCTGCCCTGTGTGTGTTCAGTTTATCTGAGGCTGTTCTGTCTGTCACCACCGTGAGTTCTTGGCAGGGGGCGGAGGTGAAGTTTGGAAGCATGTGAGTGACTGATGAATGTTAAGACCCATGTAGGGGAATGACTCTGGGTTACCCCAGGAGGATCCCCGCCACGTGTTAGAGCCCTTGGCCCAGTTTCAGTGCTCACCTGCAGGCCCCTGACCATTGGGGCCCACTGTGAGGAGCTGACACAACTCTGCCTCCCTTTCCTATAGGTCGCCTTTCATAGCCACGATGGTCCCATGCTCCCTGGTGACCTTATAAGCTTACAGCATGATGCCGGCCCAGGCGCCCTTCTGCGTTGTACCCCGGCACTTGGCCTTCCTGGCCCGGAAGCCCCATACCTCTCCACCAGTGCCTCAGCCTGGCTGGGCTGTCTGCCCGCCCATTTGGAGGTTGGCTGGGCTGGCCAGGCCTGTGCCCTGCGGCTGCTCGCTGCCACAGAGCAGCTCACTCCCATGCTGGGTCTGAGGCCCAACCCAGGGCTACAGCAGCCTGGGCACTATGAAGTTCGAGCCTCAGTGAGCAACAGCGTATCCAGGCACAACCTGTCCTGCAGCTTTGATGTGCTCTCCCCAGTGGTCGGTCTGCAGGTCATCTACCCCATCCCCTATGATGGCCTCCTCTACGTATCCACCAATGGCTCAGCCTTGGTGCTCCAGGTGGACTCCAGTGCCAATGCCACAGCCATGGTGCGCTGGCCTGGGGGCAACATCAGTGCTCCCTTTGAGGCTGCCTGCCCGGATTCTGTGGCTGCCCTGGTGTCCAGCTGCGCCAGTGAAGCCAACAACACTCTGTTTTCGGTGCTGGCACTGCCTGGGCTCAGTGAGGGCAAGCATGCAATGGAGGTTGTGGTGGAGAACAGCGCCGGCCGGGCCAACCTCAGCCTGTGGGTGAAGGCGGAGGAGCCCATCTGTGGCCTCCGAGCCACGCCCAGTCCTGAGGCCCGCGTGTTGCAAGGCGTCTTAGTGGTGAGTGTGGCCTGCAGGTTTGCCCAACCCCTTCTGAGACAAGGGGCTTGCCCAGAGTGTGGCCCCTCCCTGGTGAGGAAACAGCTTGACTGCTGGGCCTAGGGGCTCAGTGATTGGTTACTGGGCAGGTCCTATTAGGTAGCTCTTTAGACTGGTCATTTATTTCTAAATTACTGAAGAGTCATCACTAGAACAGTAACTGAAAATCTTTCTGCTCTCACATTTCATGAAACAAATGATCGAAACCAATGATCAAACTCTTCGCCCACCTCTGACCTCATCAAGCCTGGGTGTGTTTCAGGGCTCCTGCTATGTTCCTGCCTGGCTAAAGGGAGCATTTTTTTCAGGTGGGGTCTGATGCCTCCTGGCCACTGTCAGTAATAGGAAAGGGGCTTTCCTTGGCCTGGGATGCCCACCCTGTATAAGGCAGCCACAGCTCTGCACTTGTGCACAGGGACCTTTAGAAGGGCCGTTTCTCGCTGGTGCTGCCAACGCTGCGGCCTGGGTTCGACTCCCAGCCAGGGAGCTACCCACATTCCAAAAAAAAAAAAAAAAAGAGAAAAAGAAAAACAAAAGAAGGGCTGTTTCTGATGGCCCTGCCACTGTACAATTGTGTCCCCTAGCTTCCCCTAGTCACACCTGTTCTATCAGGTGATGCAGGTAAACATCCATCTGTGGAGCCCTTTTGAGACTCATGTCTCTTGCCAAATGGCACATTGCTATCCAACTAAGGTGCCTGAGCAGGAGCCCAGGAAGTGGGGGTGCAGACTCAGAGATGACAGGTAGGGAAATTGAGGTACAGGTCAAGGTGTGACTGAGCCCAAACTCAGCCCATACCACGTGGCTGCCTAGTTGATGGCAAGCCCTGGGACCCTCTTCCTCCTCCTCCTTGCCTTCCCCCTCTGCCACAGTGTCTTCAAGTTCTGTCCCAGGAAGTCCCACAGGGAGGTGTGTCCAAATGGGCAGAGGTAGGCGGAGGGCAGACTTGGTCTTCCACAGACCCTGGACTGGGGTAGGGTGACTGTTGGCCAATGTTGTTCCCTTCTCATAGAGGTACAGCCCCATGGTGGAGGCCGGCTCAGATGTGGTCTTCCGCTGGACCATCGATGACAAACAGTCCTTGACATTCCACAATGTGGCCTTCAATGTCATCTACCAGAGCGCTGCCATCTTCAAGCTCTCGGTGGGTGCGGAGTGGGGGCAGGGGCAGGGGTTGGGTGGGTATCCAGTATTCACCCTTGCCTTCTGTTCTCCTTTGTTCCTGAGGACGCTGTGGCAGCTGTGGGTGGGTGCAGAGTGGGGTTCTGCCCATGCTGCCTTATGGCCCAGCCCATTGGCAGCCTGCTCACTGCCACTTGTCTCTACAGCTAACAGCCACCAACCACGTGAGCAATGTCACTGTGAACTACAATGTAACTGTGGAGCGGATGCACAGGATGCAGGACCTACGAGTATCTGCAGTGCCACCTGTACTGACCCCCAATGCCACGCTGGTGCTGGTGGCTGACGTGCTTGTGGACTCGGCTGTGGAGGTGGCCTTTTTGTAAGTGCACTAGACTCAGTGGAGAGCAGGGGGTGCCAGGTTCTCTCCCAGTTCCCACCTCCTCATCTGTCATGAGGTGCTGGGCTTGAAGGATTGGGGAAGGGGTAGTGGCTGCAGCAAGGCTGGGTGGTATCTGAGCAGAGGTACAAGGAAAGAGTGACTGCAGCCTGGTCAGGGGATGCCCCCCATGGCAGTGGCCAGCTTCTCCCACATATCCTCCTAGCCACTCACCACTTGCCCACTCCCCTGGCAGGTGGACCTTTGGGGATGGGGAGCAGGTGATCAGCCAGTTCAAGCCTCCATACGATGAGTCCTTCCAGGTCCCAGACCCCACAGTGGCTCAGGTGCTGGTGCAGCACAATACCACACACACCTACGTCACTCCAGGTGAGTGCGGGTCACTGCCCTGTCAGTGCCCTGTCCTGGGGATCACCCCCCTCAAGCAAGCTTGGGTTGATGGCCCAGGGCCTTACCAGGGTGAAGGAGGTGTGTCCTGGGATGAAGGGTGGACTAGGCCACTGAACACTGTGATAGTCTGCTGGTCAGAAGCAACCCTCCTGTCTCCTCTTTTGAGCCTTTTTGTGGGGGACAAAGGGGATTACTTTTTAGTTACTTTTAAAATTCCAGAAGCCTAATGCACAGAATGCAAAGTAAACGGTGGGGCCCCGGCAGTCCTTGCCCCACGCTCTGTTAACCCAAGTGCAGTCTTACTTGCAGTCTACTCCTTGTCTTGCTTCTGCCATATCCTTGTGTCTTGCCCCGTGCTGATGGCACCCCACACATGCTTTGCTGTGAGGACCCCTGGGGTGGGACCCAAGGACATTCCCCATTCGCATGTTGACTGGGACCCTGCTCTGCCTGCCTGAGAGGTTCCTGTGCATAGCAGCCCTCATGGGATGGGATTGTGCTGAACATGCTGTGTGGTGGCCCTGTCACCATTCTCACTCTGGGCCTGTCCCCAGGTGAGTACAACCTGACGCTGCTTGTGTCCAACACCTTCGAGAACTTGACGCAGCTGGTACCTGTGAGTGTGCGTGCCAATCTTCCTGCCGTGGCCGTGGCTGTGGGCAGCACCGTCCTGGTAGCTGGCCGGCCTGTCACCTTCTCCCCACATCCACTGCCCTTGCCTGGGGGTGTCCTGTACACTTGGGACTTTGGGGATGGTTCCTCAGCCACAACACAGCATCAGCCAATGGTCAACCACACGTACACTTTGAAAGGCACATACCACGTCTGCCTGGAGGTCAACAACACAGTGAGCAACGTGGTGACATGCACTGATATCCCTGTCTTTGAGGAGCTCCGTGGCCTGAGTGTGAGCCTGAGCCCGGCTGTGGAGCAAGGTGTGCCTGTGGTGGTCAGCGCCACCCTGGAATCGGGTGACAATGTCACATGGACTTTTGACATGGGAGATGGCACAGTGCTCACAGGCCCTGAGGCTGTAATGGAGCATGTGTACCTGCGGGCACAGAACTGCACAGTGACTGTGGGTGCATCGAGCCCTGCTGGCCACCTGGCCCAGAGCCTGCCTGTGCAGGTCTTTGTCCTGGAGGTGCTGTGGATTGACCCTGCAGCCTGCATACCTGTGCAACCTCAGGCCCGGCTCACAGCCCATGTCACTGGGGACCCTTCCCACTATGTCTTTGATTGGACCTTTGGGGATGGCTCATCCAATACAACTATCTGGGGGGACCCAACAGTGATGCACAACTTCACGAGGAGTGGCACGTTTCCCCTGGCACTTGTCCTGTCAAGCCGCGTGAACAAGGCACATTACTTCACCAGCGTATGCGTGGAGCCCGAGGTGGGCAATGTTACCCTGTTGCCCGAGAGGCAGTTTGTGCGGCTCGGAGACAAGGCTCGACTGGCGGCCCTTGCCTGGCCCACATTCCCCTACCACTACATCTGGGACTTTGGCACCAAAGAGGCACCCTATGTTGGGGGCCCTGAGGCCACATTTATATACTGGGATGCGGGCTCCTACCTGGTGATGGTCACCGTGTCCAACAACATCTCTGCTGCCAATGACTCTGCGCTGGTGGAGGCACAGGAGCCTGTAGAACTCACGGGCATCAGGGTCAATGGGTCCCATGTGCTGGAGCTACAGCAGCTCTACCTGTTCTCTACCCTGGGCTGTGGGCATCCTGCCACCTACCTGTGGGAGATGGGAGATGGTTGGCGGCTCGAGGGCCCTGCAGTCACCCACGCCTATACCAGCACAGGCCACTTCACCGTCAGGGTGGCCGGCTGGAATGAGGTGAGCCGTGCTGAGGCCCGGCTGAATGTCTCGGTACAACAGCGTGTGCGAGGGCTCAGTGTCAATGCCAGCCGCACAGTGGTGCCCTTGAATGGCAGTGTGAGCTTCAGCACCTCACTGGAGGTGGGCAGTGATGTGCGCTACTCCTGGGTGCTATGTGACCGCTGCACTCCCATCCCTGGAGGCCCCACCATCTCCTACACCTTCCGCTCTGTGGGCACCTTTAACATCATTGTCACAGCTGAGAATGATGTGGGTGCCGCCCAGGATAGTATCTTTGTCTACGTCCTGCAGCGCATCGAGGGGCTGCAGGTGGCTGCTGGTGGTGGCGGCTGCTGCTTCCCCACCAACCGTACGCTTCAGCTACAGGCCATGGTCAGGGATGGAACCAACATCTCCTATGGCTGGATTGCTCAGCGGGACGGTGGCCCAGCCCTGGCCGGCAGTGGCAAAACCTTTTCTCTCACGGTGCTTGAGGCTGGCACCTACCATGTCCAGCTCCGGGCTACCAACATGCTGGGCAGTGCCTTGGCCAATCGCACTGTGGACTTTGTGGAGCCTGTGGGGTGGCTGGCCGCGACTGCCTCCCCAAACCCAACCACTGTCAATATGAGTGTCACCCTCTGCGCTGAGCTGGCTGGAGGCAGCAGCGTTGTTTACACCTGGTCCCTAGAGGAAGGGCTAAGCTGGGAGACCACAGAGCCATCCACCACCCACACCTTTCCTACCCCTGGCCTGTACCTGGTCATGGTCACAGCCAAGAACCGGCTGGGCTTAGCCAACGCCACCATTGAGGTGGTTGTGCAGGTGCCCGTGAGTGGCCTCAGTATCATGGCCAATGAGCTAGATGGCAGCTTTGTGGTGGTTGGCTCCACCGTCCCCTTCTGGGGGCATTTGGCCTCAGGCACCAACGTGAGCTGGTGCTGGGCTGTTCCGGGTGGCAGTAGGCACAGCCAGCACATCACCGTGGTCTTCTCTGATGCCGGCACCTTCTCCATTCAGCTCAATGCCTCCAACGCGGTCAGCTGGGTCATAGCTACATACAACCTCACGGTGGAGGAGCCTGTCATGGGCCTGGTGCTGTGGGCCAGCAGCAAGGTGGCAGAGCCTGGGCAGTTGGTCCATTTTCAGATCCTGCTAGCTTCTGGCTCTGCCGTCAGCTTCCGCCTGCAGGTCGGAGGGGCTGGCTTTGAGACACTCCCAGGGCCTCACTTTTCCCGTAGCTTCCCCCGTGTCGGGGACTACGTGGTCAGCATCCAGGCTGAGAACCATGTGAGCCAGGCACAGACCCAGGTGCGCATCCTGGTACTGGAGGCTGTGGGTGGACTCCAGGTACCCAACTGCTGCGAACCAGGCATTGCCACAGGCACAGAGAGGAACTTCACAGCCCGGGTGCAGCGGGGGTCCCGTGTCGCCTATGCATGGTACTTCTCCTTACAGAAAGTCCAGGGGGACTCACTGGTCATACTGTCAGGCCGTGATGTCACCTATACTCCTGTGGCTGCAGGGATACTGGAGATCCACGTGCGTGCCTTTAACGAGCTAGGCGGTGTGAACCACACGCTTGTGGTTGAGGTCCAGGACATCATCCAGCATGTGACACTACGGAGTGGCCGCTGCTTTACCAACCGCTCAGCCCGGTTCGAGGCTGCCACGAGCCCTAGTGCCCGGCGCGTGGCCTACTATTGGGACTTTGGGGATGGGGCCCCAGTAGAGAATACAGAGGATCCCTGGGCCAACCACTCCTACCTGCAGCCTGGAGACTACCGTGTGGAGGTGAATGCCTCCAATCTGGTGAGCTTCTTTGTGGCACAGGCCACAGTCACTGTCCACGTGCTAGCCTGCAGGGAGCCCAAGGTGGATGTGGCCCTGCCCCAGCAGGTGCTGATGCGGCGTTCACAGCGCAACTACCTGGAGGCCCATGTTGATCTGCGTGGTTGTGTCACCTATCAGACTGAGTACCGCTGGGAGGTGTACCGTGCTACCAGCTGCCAGCGGCCTGGGCGCATGGCCCGTGTGGCCCTGCCCGGCGTGGACATGAGCCGACCTCAGCTGGTGGTACCTCGCCTGGTGCTGCCTGTGGGCCATTACTGCTTTGTGTTTGTGGTATCATTTGGGGACACACCACTGGCACAGAGTATCCAGGCCAATGTGACAGTGGCCCCCGAGCGCTTGGTGCCCATTGTCGAGGGTGGCTCGTACCGCGTGTGGTCAGACACACAGGACCTGGTGCTGGATGGGAGCAAGTCCTACGACCCCAACCTGGAGGATGGTGACCAGACACCACTCAGCTTCCACTGGGCCTGTGTGGCCTCCACCCAGGTCAGCCCACAGTGGGGCAGGGGGGCTGGGGGAAGAAGGTGTCCTCCCTTCCCCCCACTCCCCAGTTGTTTGCACTAATGAGCCCAGTAGGGGAAGGGGTGTTCCCAGCTGTCCCTGGCCCAGGCTCTGCTTTGAGCAGGTCCAGGATCTCACTGCCTCTTTTGTGGGCCACAGAGAGAGACTGGCGGGTGTGCGCTGAACTTTGGGCCCCGAGGAAACAGCATGGTCACCATTCCTCGGGAGCGTCTGCAAGCAGGTGTGGAGTACACCTTCAACCTGACCGTGTGGAAGACCGGCCGGAAGGAGGAGACCACCAACCAGACGGTGGGTGCCACCCCGGCCTTGGCCTTACCCCAGCAAGGTGGAGCCAAGGTCCTGAGGTGGGTAGGGGGCTGCCAGGAAGGGCTAAGAGCACAGAGCACCTCCTACAGGGAGCGCCAAGCACCCTTTTTAAAAGTTTTCTATGTATTAGTGCTTCTAGAGCAGCGGTTCTCAACCTGTGGGTTGCAACCCCTTTGGGGGTCGAACGACCCTTTCACAAGGGTCGCCTAAGACCATCGGAAAACACATATCAGATATTTATTTACATGACGATTCACAATAGTAGCAAAATTACAGTTATGAAGTAGCAACGAAAATAATTTTATGGAGGTCACCACAACATGAGGAACTGTATTAAAGGGCCGCGGCATTAGGAAGGTTGAGAACCACTGCTCTAGGGGCTACTGGTTTTCCTCTAAGTCACTACTTTTGACACAAATCCTGCTTCAGCATTGCTTCCTTATAAATGGGTTAGGGCTATGCTCCAAACCTTAGAGGAGCTGTGCAGCTCTCAAGATTGGGAGAAACAAACTGTCCCAACAGCGTACAGGCAAGAGGTGAGGGAACACATCTCCTCCCTAAGTGACTGTCCTCATTTTCGAACTGGGAGGGCCTGTTCCCCCACCTCTATGGGCATGCACTGTTTCCCACAATAGACGAGCCAGACGGGTCAGGACTACTGTGCAGTGACCCCACGGCAGCTACTCCAGCTGCTGTTGGGCAGGGCCTTCTGGTTGAACCAGGTGTGCCAGGTTCTGCTGGTGCCTAGTATGGGGAGTCTCCCCAAGGCCACACCTCTCCCAGATGGCCTACCCTGGGAGGGAGGCCTGCCCAGAGGTAGTATCTGGGTAAGTGAGAGCTCAGAGCAGGGTCCAGCCCAGCTCAGCTGTGTGAGGTGGGCCCCACCCTCCTAGCCCAGGGGAGCAAGAACCTTAGAAGGGTTGGGTAGAGCACAGCTGTCCTCACCCTGTGCACACATTGATAATGTAATCACATATTAAGTGCTTCCTGTGTGTCAGGCCCAAACTGGGCCCTGGATGCTGCAGAGAATAGGCCTAATATGGTCTCTGCTTCTTTAAATGACACCCCCCACCCCTAGTTAGAGAGACACAAGCTTACATGAATGCACTGGGTGAGGGCTGGGTGCTCACCGTGGCCTCGGGAACCTGGACTTGGGGCTTAGAAGGAGTTGCCCAGGCCTTTCCTAGATGGGGGCAGCAGCACATGCAGAGGGAGAGGCCCTTCTGGGCCCAGGACCGCCCCACCACCCTGGGCAGACTTGAGGTCTGGGCCTCAGAAGCCTGGGCTCTATATCAGAGCATGGCCTCCCTATAATCCCACCCTGTCCCCAGGTGCTTATCCGGAGCGGCCAGGTGCCCATAGTGTCCTTGGAGTGTGTGTCCTGCAAGGCACAGGCGGTGTACGCAGTGAGCCGCAGCTCCTATGTGTACCTGGAGGGCCGCTGTGACAATTGCACTGGGGGATCCAAGCGAGGGGTGAGCTGGGCGGGCTGCCCTTCGGTGGGGGCGGGTGCGGGTATAGGGGTGAGGCGTGGGTAGGGGAGGGGCTCATGTGGGCGTGTTTAAGCCCCGGAGGTGGCAGCAGCACCAGTCTTGCCCCTGACCACCCATCTGTGCCCTGCAGCGCTGGGCCGCAAGTACCTTCGGCAATGAGACACTGGTGTTGGATGAGAGAACCACGTCCACGGGCAGCTCAGGCATGCGGCTAGTGGTACGACGTGGCGTGCTGCAGGATGGCGAGGGCTACACGTTCACACTCACCGTGCTGGGCCTCTCTGGCAAGGAGGAGGGCTGTGCCTCCATCCGTCTCTCCCCCAACCGTCCTCCCCTGGGGGGTTCCTGCCACCTCTTCCCGCTGGACGCTGTGCGTGCCCTTACCACCAAAGTGCACTTCCAGTGTGCGGGTGAGTGGCCGGGGTGGGGGAGGCAGAAGGCCACGTTTACACTCCATGGAGGGGCCTGCATGGAGAGGCCTGCAGGGAAGGGCTGATGTGACACTGTTGGACCCACAGGCTGGCAGGACGCGGAGGATGCGAGTGCCCCTTTGGTGTATGCCCTGCTGTTGCGGCGCTGTCGCCAGAGCCACTGCGAGGAGTTCTGTGTCTACAAGGGCAGTCTCTCCACCTATGGGGCTGTGCTGCCACCTGGCTTCGCGCCCCACTTTGAGGTGGGCCTGGCCGTGGTGGTGCATGATCAGCTGGGTGCTGCTGTGGTTGCCCTCAACAGGTGAACAGGGCCCCAGGGAGCAGGGCCTGGGGGTGGGAGCAGGGGCTGCTGCCTGTTCACTTATGGTCTCTTTGTGCAGGTCTCTGGTCATCACCTTGCCAGAGCCTTCAGGTGACCCTCTGGACAGCCCCCTAGACCTTACCCCCTGGCTGCACAGCCTCACGGAGAGCATGCTGCCCAGTCTGCTGAGACAGGCTGACCCCCAGCACGTCATCGAGTACTCACTGGCCCTCATCACCGTGCTCAATGAGGTCAGTGCAGGGGTTCTGCCATTGGCACGTCGGGGTGAGCCCAGAGCAGTACTCCTGACTGGCTCCTCACATCCTTGCAAAGGGTTTGTCCCTTGGCTCCTGATAGATGAAATCCCCAACCTCCTTGAAATGACTCCTGCTCTCAACAGACCCCTCTGTGGGCCCTGCCCAATGCCAGGCTTCTCCTACCTCATCTCTTCCTGTGCCCCAGCCCCTGAAGGGGATCCTGGGAAAGCTCCCCTTTGCCCTTGAAGAAACAGGGTTCGAGTCACTACCCCCATTATGCAATGCTTGAGACAGTCAGCACTGTGCCTGGGGCTGCCCGTCACCCCTGATGGCTACCTTGTGTCTGCCACCTGCAGTATGAGCAGGCCCTGGCCATGGCAGTAGAGCCAGACTCCATGTGGCAGCTGCGAGCCCAAATACGCAAGAACATCACAGAGACCTTGGTCTCCCTGAGGGTCAACACCGTGGACGATATCCAGCAGATTGCAGCAGTACTGGCCCAGTGCACGGTAGGACAGGGCCCAGGCCCTTCAGCAACCTTGGGCCTCCGTACCTTGAGAGTGGGCCGGACATGTGCCCTTCCTGGGCAAGCCCAGTGTGAGCCACAGATGCCCCCAGGGTGACCCTTCAGGGTGGCCTAAGGCATAAGGAGCAAGAGGCCATCCTATACCCTCCTCCTTGGGGTTGTGGTCACACCTGATCTGGCTCTGCAGCCCTGAGGCCTACCACTCTCACCCAGGAACCAGGCTGGGCTGAGTGAGCAGTTTTGATGTGGAGGGTGGTGGGGGATTGCTGCAGAGGCCTCAGCAGAGGAGAAAGGAGCAGAGAGACTTCCAGGTGGGGTGGTACCTTGTCTGCCACATGACTTCCGTGACTGTGTATGTGGCTGAGGGCAGCCAGCAGGGCCATGTTACCTTGGACTTTGCAGGTGGGTAGGGAGGAGCCCCAGAAGGGCTCTCAGCACAGAGGCACATGAGGGGAGCTACCTTTGGGGTAGTTTCTCCAGCTGCACCCCAGGGTGGTTTAGAGACTCAACAGAGGTGGGCAAGTCGTTGTCACAGAGGCCACCCTGGAATCACAGCAAATGTGAAGTTGCTGAGCTGGGCCTAGGGGTGGAAGAGAGAACTGCCTGGCTAGAGTGAGGCTGGACACGATGCTCGGGTTCCCCACAGGTGTTCGGCAAGGAGCCTGTGTGCCGCTCATGCCTGAAGAAGACACTGCACAAGCTGGAGGCCATGATGCGCGTCCTCCAGGCTGAGACTGCTGCAGGCACTGGGACACCCACTGCCATTGCTGACAGCATCCTAAACATCACAGGTGTGGGCGGGGGCTGGGGGCACACGGTGCTGCCCCCACCTTCCATCTCTGCCCCTGGCCTCTCCTTCAACCTCTCCCTTTACCTCTTCCTTCATGTCTCCCCCCCTCCATAGGTGACCTCATCCACTTAACCACCTCAGATGTGCAGGACCCGCAGCCCTCAGAGTTAGGAGCTGAACCACCCTCACTGATGGTGGCATCCAGAGCCTACCACCTGTCGTCAGCCCTCATGTGCATCCTCATGCGCTCCCGAGTGCTCAATGAGGAACCCCTGACCCTGGCGGGTGAGGAGATCGTGGCACAGGGCAAGCGCTCAGACCCGCTGAGCCTGCTATGCCAGGGCAACACCTCGGGCCCTGGCTGTCACTTCTCCATTCCCACCGCCTTCAGTGGGGCCCTGTCCAACCTCAGCGATGTGGTGCAGCTGATCTTCCTCGTTGACTCCAACCCCTTCCCCTTCGGCTACATCAGCAACTATACCGTCTCCACCAAGGTAGCATCCATGGCTTTCCAGACACAGGCTGGCACCCAGATTCCCATCGGGCAGCTGGCCTCGGAACGTGCCATCACTGTGAAGGTGCCCAACAGCTCCGACCAAGCTACTCAGAGCCACCGCATTCCCGCTGGCTCCACCATCGTCCCACCCCGGGCCTCGGTCAGTGCTGTGGTCGCCCCTGAGCACAGCAACCCCGAGGCCGGGCTGCACCTACATCTCACCTACACGGTGCTGAATGGTGGGTGCCATGGGCGGGGCACTGGGTGGTCGGGGGACCAAGGAGGAGCAGGTACTCCTAGCATGGAGGTTCCTCCATCCCCTGTCTCAGAGAGGGCTCAAGAGGGCTCCCAGGGGTTTCCCCCAGGTGGGCAGTCATCTGACCCTGCACATGTCTACCCCAGAGCACTACCTGTCTGAGGAGCCTGAGCCCTACCTGGACGTCTACTTGCACTTGGCGCCCTGGCCCAACGAACACAACTGCTCAGCCAGCAGGAGGATCAGCCTGGAGGTGCTAGCAGGAGAGGACCATAGGCCCTACACCTTCTTCATTGCCCCGGGGTGAGGACCTGGGAGTAGCCAGTGCTCTGGGTCGCTGGGTTAGACAAGCCACTCATTGGAGTAGGTGGGGGTGGACTGGAGTGATCAGACCCATATGTGCTAAGGTCTTGTGGGCTCCCTATGGGAGCAGGTGTGGCAGCAGGATGACTGGGAAGTAGGTGGGCCTGGCCATGCACGGTGAACATGGCTGTAGCTGAGAGTTTTTTGGGCCAGAATACCTCCTTGACTTGGAATCTGGCACTGTGGCCGTGACATCCCCACTGCTTTTTCTAGGACCATAGACCTGGGTAAGAGTTACTACCTGAACCTGACCAGCCGCTTCCACTGGTCAGCATTGGAAGTGTCCGTGGGCCTGTACACATCCCTGTGCCAGTACTTCAGTGAGAAGGAGATGATGTGGCGGACAGAGGGACTTGTACCCCTAGAGGAGACCTCGCCCAGCCAAGCCGTCTGCCTCACCCGCCACCTTACCGCCTTTGGAGCCAGCCTCTTTGTGCCTCCCAGCCATGTCCACTTCATATTCCCTGTGAGTGGCACCACATCCCTGAGTGGTGTGGAGGCCCCTGGGACAGTGAGGTGAGGGTCGTGGGCTCCTGGGCCTGACAGCTCTGTCTCCCCAGGAGCCAGCCTTGGGCATGAACTACATTGTCCTGCTGACGTGTGCCGTCTGCCTAGTTACCTATGCTGTCATGGCCGTGATCCTGCGTAAGCTGGACCAGCTGGATGTCAGCCGGGTCCGTGTCATCCCTTTCTGTGGGAAGGGAGGCCGCTTCAAGTATGAGATCCTGGTCAAGACGGGCTGGGGCCGAGGCTCAGGTGAGGGGAGAGGCCCCAGGCCACTCTCGTTTGCTGTATCTGGCTACCTTCCCTAATAGTGATCATCCTGATAGATGATATAAAACAAGGGCTCACTTTACCAAATGCCGTGTAAAGTAGTCCTTGTTAATCCTGGCAGTGACCTATGGACAGGCTGTGGTCCTTCCTGAGAATGCGAACAGTTCCTGAGGGAAGCAGGTGCAGTCAGCATAGGAGATCTCTCGCTTTGTACAGTCATGTGGGACGTACTAGTGTGTGCAGGCTGTGCGAAAGCAGCCTGAATGATCAATAGTAAATGACTGTGGAGACAATAAAGTGTTTACAAGACGTCAAAAACCGTTGGTTATGAACAGATAATTAGTACAGTGTAACTTTATAAACAGTACAGTGTACTTAAAACATTAGAGGCACTTGGGAATTAAAGTGTTTTATTTCTTTGTGAAAAACTTACCAAGAATAGTTTCCTTCTCATGTAACTTACGATATGGAGTGAGCATCTTTTCTGTTCCTTGGCAAATTACCCTATTCTAACATTTCTCATTTGCATTCTCCATATTGTGAAATACCTTGGAAAGTTCTTTTTTTAAATTTTTTTGTTTTGTTATATGTGGGTAGTTCCCTGGCTGGGAATCGAACCCAGGCTGCAGCGTTGACAGCGCCGAAGCCTTAGCCACTACACCACCAGGGAACTCCTGGAAAGTTCTTTTAATGTGAAGTTTTTTGCTCACATCAATTGCTCAGCAACATCTTGAATCCTTTTCATCACAACCAGTGTCTTTTTTTTTTTTTTTTTTTTTTAATGCTAGTAAGTTTGTCATTGATGGCCTCTCTGGAGTGTCTCAGCAGTGTCAGCACTCCCATGGCTGCTGCTTTAGTAGCCTATTTACCTTTGATTCAGATTTTACGTTTTTCATTTCTTTGCCGTGCTTTCATCTTTGCTGGACAGTCCCCTCTTTTGTAAAATGCCATGTGGATTTATCACTGAGAGACAAGGAGGCAGTACAGTGTGCTACGCACTTGGTGGTCTGTGTGGGGACAGATAGATGCACGGTGGTTGGTCACCAGCAGGCTTTGGAAGAAGTGACATGATTGGTCACCGATCAGGATATGCATCCTTATTACATAATAGACTGAAAAGCTAGCAGCCAAGTTTGTACTTTATGCAGTTACTCACAGTTAACATACCCTCATAACTGCATTTGAATCATGGCATTGGGGCTGTGTTTCTCTAACAAATTCAGATAACTGAGATTTGTGTTCATAAGAGCTGAGCAGCATTGGGACTGCCTGTACTTGAATGAAGATTGACAGGGGAAAAAACTTGCTGAGGTCACACACATACATGTCTGGTGGGCAGCAAACCCAGAATCCTGCCACCTCTCCTTCCATGCTCTAGGTACCACAGCACACGTGGGCATCATGCTGTATGGGGCGGACAGCCGGAGTGGCCACCGGCACTTGGATGGGGACAGGGCCTTCCACCGCAACAGCCTGGACATCTTCCAGATCGCCACCCCACACAGCCTGGGCAGTGTGTGGAAGATCCGCGTGTGGCATGACAACAAAGGTCTGGGTGGGCACCTGCTGCTGTCCCTTTGTCCTATCTACCTGGCACCCTGCAGCCCTGACCCAGCTCCTGCCCCTGCCCCCTCTGTAGGACTCAGCCCTGCCTGGTTCCTGCAGCATGTCATTGTCAGAGACCTGCAGACTGCCCGCAGCACCTTCTTCTTGGTCAACGACTGGCTGTCCGTGGAGACTGAGGCTAATGGGGGCCTCGTGGAGAAGGAGGTGCTGGCAGCAAGTAAGGCCCGACCTCCCAACTCACCTGGTGGGCTGGAGGAGGTGCCAGCGCCTGGCCTCCTGAAGTCCCTCCTGTGCCCTTTCTCTAGGTGAGGTGACCCTTCGGCAGTTCCAGCGCCTCCTGGTGGCTGAGCTTCAGCGTGGCTTCTTTGACAAGCACATCTGGCTCTCCATATGGGACCGGCCACCTCGAAGCCGCTTCACTCGAGTCCAGCGGGCCACCTGCTGTGTCCTCCTCATCTGCCTTTTCCTAGGTGCCAATGCCGTGTGGTACGGGGTCGTAGGAGATGCTGCCTACAGGTGGGTGCCTGTGGGGGTTCAGATGACCTCCCTCTGCTGCCTCCTGCCTGCCCCAGCTTAACCCAGCCAGGCTCTCCTCTCCTGCCACACAGTGCGGGGCCCGTGTCCAGTCTGATGCCACTGAGTGTTGACACAATTGCCGTTGGCCTGGTGTCCAGCGTGGTTGTCTACCCCATCTACTTGGTCATCCTGTTCCTCTTCCGGATGTCCCGGAGCAAGGTGGGCTGGGACCGAGAAGCTTCTGAGGGTGGAGCATGAACCTCGTTGTGCTGTCCAGTATGGCAGCCGGAGAAGAAAAATCAGGAAGCTTTCCCAGCTAGACTGACCCAGGGAGTGAAAGAGAAATACAGATTGTTGAAATTATGAATGAATGAGGGGATGTCACTACCAACAACACAGAAATGAACAGGATTGATCAGGGAGTCCCATGAACTAGGCCAGCCCGTCAGATGACTTAGAAGAAGCCGCCAAGTTCCTAGAAAGACAAACTATCAAACCTGATTCAAGGAGAAATAGAAAATCTGAGCAGACCTATAGCAAGTAAAGAGGTAGACTTGGTAATTTAAAAACCTCCCATGCGAAAAGCCCAGACAGCCCCACTGGTGATAGTACCAAGCAGTTAAAGAAGAATCCACACCAGTCATTCCTAGACTGCAGAACATACAGGAAGAGAGAGCACTTCCTGACTCATCCCATGAGGCAAACACTGCCCTGATGTCACAGCCAGGCAAGGACGTCTTGAGAAAAGGGAACCACAGACCAGTCTCCCTTAGGAATGGACCTAAGGCAAAAAATCCTTAACAAAACAGTAGCAAGTCAAATCTAGCAACTCATAGAAAGGGATATATCCCAGGAATCCAGTATAGTGTGTTATCTATAAGGAGACACTTATATTTAATTAAAATTAAAGAAAATCAATTCAGTTCCTCAGTTGCACCAGCCACACTTTAAGTGTTCCACAGCCACATGTGACTGGTGGCTACCATGACACAATGCAGATAAAAAATGTGTATGTCATTCTGGAATATTCTCTAGGACACTAGTCTAGACTGCCTGCTCAGGAGATTGCATGCCTCCTTGGAGCAGGGGCCAGAGCTGCCTCCTGCTGACTGCCTGCCTCTCCCTGCAGGTGGCTGGGGGCCCAAGCCCCACCTCCGCAGGGCAGCATGTCCTGGACATCGACAGCTGCCTGGACTCATCTGTGCTGGACAGCTCCTTCCTCACCTTCCCTGGGCTCCGTGCTGAGGTGAGGACTCCCCAGGGTCTCTGGCTGGCCTGGGCGGCCCACTGCCTCTGGGCAGCCCTGAGGCTCTGTCTGTACTTCTCAATAGGCCTTTGCTGAACAAATGAAAAGTGACTTATTTCTGGATGATTCCAAAAGGTGGGGGTTCCTAGAGAAAATGTGAACCTTGGTGTAAGTCAGTTGTGTGTGTGCTGTGTCATGGGTATTGGGCCGCATGTGCCGTGTCATGTGTCCTCGTCCAGTGCTTGTTAGCCCTATGTGTTCTCACGTGCTGTCCTGGGGGTGTGTTTGCTCAGAAGCCCCATGCATCCATATGTGACTGAGTATGCAGATATGTTCCCCTGGGCTCCCCTTGCTAACCTGTGTCACCTACAGCCTGGTGTGCTGGCCGTCCAGTGAAGGCACACTCAGTTGGCCAGACCTGCTGAGTGACCCATCCATCATGGGCAGCACCCTGCAGCGGCTGGCCCGGGGCCAGATGAGCCGCATGCTGGGCCCAGGGGAGGACAGTCTCTCCCTGGTCAGCCCCTCCTCACCTGCCAAATACTTCTCAGCTTCAGGTAAACATGAATGGGGAGGGTGGTATCTACCAGTTCTCCCTAAGAGGTTCCAGGTCTCAGGGTGGGAGGAACCCACTCCCTCCTTGACTCGTTCTGCTCCCTCTAGATGAAGACCTGATCCGGCAGATCCTGGCTGAAGGGGCCAGTAGCCTGGCCCCTACTCAGGACACTCAAGTAGAAACGGACCTGCTCACTGGCCTGTGAGTGCCTGGCTTCCTGGGGTGGAGGCATGAGTGGTGGTGGGGGGGGTCCAGGCTAAGAAGCCCCTCTCCCTGCGTGGGACTAGCCTCCTGTCCAGCCCCATGTCCCCAGTGTGTGCTGGGGTGACGTTGTTTGACCACTGAGTCCTTCATCTGTTGAGAGGACCTCATGGGGTTTCCCAGGGCCCAGCAAATGTTCTCTTTACTGCAGCAAGAGTGAGGGACACTTGAGGAAAAGAGAGGCAACCAGTGTGAGGCTCAGGGCCTGGCTGTGATCAGGAATCATTGGCAGGTTTTTAAATATCTCAATTATTTCTTTTGAGACTACTTTGATTTTATGTTTTTAAGAATTTGATTTTATGTTTTTAACTTTTTTTTTTTTTTCTTTTTGGTATGTGGGTAGTTCCCTGACTGGGAATCGAACCCAGGCCGCAGCGCTGACAGCGCCAGCACCGATGCCTTAAGCCACTACACCATCAGGGAACTCCCAGATTTTATGTTTTTAAGAATTTTTTTAATTTGTTGGCTGATTTCCAATTTAGTAACAAGATTCATTAGGAATTACCTTCTCTTCTTTTCTTGTCTGTACCTATTTTAACAATATCCTTTTAACGCTTCTAATTTTCAAGCAACCAAAAATTATTGAAATATACAAACTGTCCCAGAACACAGGAAAAAAAGGGAAAGCTTCTCCAATCATTTTACGAAGCCATATAACCATGTCACGATGGCATTTTTATGAAGAAACTGCCAATTGATTAAAACATGGGGAAATCCTGGGGTGGTAATTGTAAACTGACCACCCAAAGTATCTCCAGCCCACACCCTTCCCGAAATCCCAGTTCAGACACTGTCTGCTAAACAGCTTCATGTGGATATCTAGTATTTGGTGCAGACTTAACAGCTAGCTACACAGAGCTCTTGATTTCCCTGCTGAGACATTTTCATCCCACAGCCGCCCCGTCTCAGAAAAAGGCACTGCCCTCTTCAGTTGATCAAAGCAAAAATCCTAGATTCATTCTTCATTTCTCTCTTTCTGAATTCTTCCTCACATAAGCCTTCTCTCCATCTGCCCTGCACCTTCCATCCAAGTGTCATCTTCTACCTGATGGTTCCACAGCCACCTCTGTTGCCAGAGCGAGCCTGCTCCCTGAAGCAGACCCTGTCGTGGCCTTCCTGGGGCATGGGTTAACTGTTGCTGCATAATGGCTACCCCAAAACTCGGTGCTTACAATATAACTCAGGTGGCAGCACCTTGTTTTGGGCAGTTAGTGGGAGCCTCAGCACCTCTCTGTCTGGGCCTTACCACTGGGCCGCTTGAATGTCCACACAACATGGCAGCCAGCGGTCCCAGGATGGGTGGTCTAAGACAGCAAGGCAAAACCAGTTTCTCTGATGGCTCAGCCCTGTCATTCCATAATACCCTCATGGTTTTTTTTGTGGAAGGAGACTATGCAGGGGTGTGATGCCAGCAGGGAAGTGTCATTGGGCACCTTGGAGGTGGCCCACCACAACTGGGGACTCCTTACATGCTCCACCAGCAGTACTGGGTCTGACCCCCCCACCCCACCCCTCTAAGCCCTCCCCTGCCACCTTCCCTCTGTCACCCACTTCCCTTCCGCTACAGTGGCCCTCGCTCTTCTGCCTCTGTCTTTTGTGTCTGCTGCTCCCTCTGCCTAGGCTCCTCCCCAAGACAAGAGCCTCGTGATCTACTCTACTTCCTTCAGGTCTTCACTCAAATTCACCTAATCAGAATCTTCCTTCCTGCCTTATGCAGATACAGCAAGGTACAGTAACATGGACCTGTACATGTGCCTACGTGTACGCACAGAACCAGGCCACAGTCTCTGGGTCCTCCCCTGCTTCCTGTACATTCAGCAGTGCTCATGCTTATTGTCTGCTTCCCCCAGTATGTGTAAATTATAAGTGCATGGACTTTGTTCTTTTCACTCAATGCCTAGAACAGTGACTGGCATTTAGTATAAGGGATCAACATACTTACTGACTGAAAGAATCAGTCAGTGTTGTCCAATAGCAGACATAGTCTTTGCTCTCATGTAGCTTAGAGTCTAATGTAAAATTCTAGGTATTCTATACTATATGCACTATATGATCTGATACAATGTGCTTATACCCACATGTAAAATATAAATAAGCATATGCACAGATAGTAAAATGACTAGAAGTAACTATTAACATTACTACTGTTCCTTGCATGATGGAAATGCTGGTATTAAATGTCTGGTCTTTATTATCACCCTACTTTCTACAAATAGCTTATGCTACTTTTATGATCAAAAAAGACAATTTCAGGAACAAAATGTGGTTTTCATTTGCTGTCCTCTCTGATCTCCCACCTCTAGACAATAGTGCCTTTTATTCTCTAGGAGACGCACCAACCAGAAACATTTAGCATAGCTCAGTGGCAGGCACATACTGGGGTTGGCAGCCTGTGTTCTTCTGCATCTGAAATCAGGGTACTGCTGTGTGGAAACCCCCTGAATGTACGCACTGTCTCCTTAGTAAGTGCCTGTCCCAGTCTTGCTTCCCTTTCTTCTTTCTTCCCCTTTTCACTTTCTCTTTCTAGGGGAGCAGCCTTGGAGCTGGGAAGGGCAGGTGGCACTGTGAGAAATGCGTGGTCTCTGGTTCCTATGGAGCGCTATGTACTGTTAGAATTTGAAAGACATACACGTGTGTTATTGTCCAAAAGTTAGTCTTAGGTTACAAAGCTGCATCAGCACAGGGATGCTTTGTGTACCGAGTGTGCAGTGGGGAGTCTGAGGGGGAGTGCTTACTGGAAGCTTGTCCTAGTTTGCTGGTGTGAAACGCAGGCAGTGGGACGAGGCTGGAGGCGCAGCACTGTGAGGCAGTGGCTGTTGGAGTGGTGGCAGGATGGGAGAGAGGTGGAACAGGTCACAGAGAGATGTGGGGCAAGGTCGATGGAATGTGCAGGAAGTGGGGAGAGAGGGGCTGGCTGATTTCCTGGTCTGGGGAGATGGGGCAGGGGGTGAGGCAGGTGGAGATAGGCCTAGAGAGGCTCAAGGACTGCCCCACAGATGAGGCTGACAGGTGAGTGCTAGCTGCTCCCCTCTTCCTGTGCCTCAGGTCCAGTGTTCCTGGGGAGAGGACTGAGACGCTGATGTTGCAGAGGCTGGGGGAGCGGGGGCTGCCCAGCCTGGGCCTGACCTGGGAGCAGCCCCAGTCAGCAAACCTCTCCAGGACAGGTGTGCTCATGTGTCCCTCAGGATGCCCTTCCCTGCCCCTCTTTCTGGCTAACTCCTCCACCCCCAGTCACCTGTCTCTCTCTCTCCCCAGGGCTGGTGGAGGGTTTGCGGAAGCGACTGCTGCCCTCCTGGTGTGCACTCCTGGCTCATGGGCTCAGCCTTCTACTGGTGGCTGTGGCTGTGGGGGTCTCAGGGTGGGTTGGCGCCAGCTTCCCCCCTGGTGTGAGTGTCATGTGGCTCCTCTCCAGCAGCTCCAGCTTTGTGGCCTCATTCCTTGGTTGGGAGCCACTCAAGGTGAGTGGGGTGCAGGGGTGCCAAGCTGTCTGCTTCTGGCACTTGTGGGCTCCTCTGATGCCACCGCCGGCCCAGGTCCTGCTGGAAGCCCTCTACTTCTCATTGGTGGCCAAGCGGTTGCACCCTGATGAGGATGATACCCTGGTGGAGAGCCCGGCTGTGACACCTGTGAGTGAACGAGTGCCCCGTGTGCGGCCCCCCCATGGCTTTGCGCTCTTTCTGGCAAAGGAGGAAGCCCGAAAGGTCAAGAGGCTGCACAGGATGCTGAAGGTGAGCTCAGGCCATTGTGGCCAGCACCTGCCCAACCTCTCCACCTCCTGGCCAGTGCAGCCTCTTCCTAAGACGTCCTGCCCTCAAAAAATTCACATGCACCTCTTCCTCTCCACAGAAGGCCCTCCAGTGGCCAGTCTAGGGCTCTGCAGCCATGGCCCGACTCCCTCCCGTCACCCTGATTCCTGCTGACCCTAGTCCTTGCTCTGCACCATCTCACGCCCAGTTTGAGACTTCCTTGGCCTTCAGTGGATGGCATGATTGCCCTCCAGCTGGGGTTCTGGCAGGGGGTCTGTGCTGCCCTCTCTCAGTGCCCTGGCCATGGGCAGTTGGCTGTCCAGAAACCCTGCCCTGTTAACAGTAGCCAGGCTAGGATTGGCTGACTCCAGGGCCATCCCTGCCCCCCAGAGCCTCCTGGTGTACATGCTTTTCCTGCTGGTGACACTGCTGGCCAACTATGGGGATGCCTCGTGCCACAGCCACGCCTACCGTCTGCAAAGTGCCATCAGGCAGGAGCTAGACAGCCGGGCCTTCCTGGCCATCAGCCGGTATGGACACCCCTGCACACACGTACACCTCTCTGTCTGTGGGCCGGGGCAGTTCTAATGTCAACCAGAGTCCACTCTGATCCTGCCCTTGGACCAGCCCAGGCCCCAGGGAACACTAGGAAGGGTCTTGGTACGTTTTTTGTTATCAGGACTGGAGTGGGTGCTGCTGGCAGTGGGTAGACATCAGAGATACTGCTAACCATCCTGCCATATGCAGGACAATCCATAACAGACTTACCTGCCCCCGAAATCAGCAGGCTGAGGTTGAGGAACCAGGTCCTGCCTCGTTCCTTCAGTATGGTACCGGTAGCCTCCTATGGGCTGGCCAGGGCTGCAGTAGTTCTCCCTGGGCCTCTGACCTCCAGCAACACAAGGAGCTGAGGGGCAGCGCATGTGACTCTGTCTGGTGTGGGCAGGTCTGATGAGTTCTGGCTGTGGATGTCCCATGTGCTGCTCCCCTACGTCCACGGGAACCAGTCCAGCCCAGAGCTGGGACCCACACGGTTGCGGCAGGTGCGGGTGCAAG
This sequence comes from Lyroderma lyra, assembly GCA_004026885.1. Classification (NCBI taxonomy): domain Eukaryota; kingdom Metazoa; phylum Chordata; class Mammalia; order Chiroptera; family Megadermatidae; genus Lyroderma; species Lyroderma lyra. Next base: position 134,471 of record PVJL010002490.1, on the reverse strand, counting down.
AAGGTGAGCTGGGGGGCATTCTGACATTTGTCCCTACTCCATTCCAAAGAGAAGCCTTTGGCTGGGTTCTGATTCAGGGTCCTACCTGTGTGACCTTTACCCTCTCCCTGCCTCAGTTTCCTTATCTGTCAGTGAGACCATGACATCTACCTTCAGGGTTGTTGGGAAGATTTGGGGAGATCATGTAGAGCTCAGCCCAGGTGACCAGTGAGCAGTAAGTGCCCCTGGTTTGGTCATGCTCCCTGGTCCTCTGCTTTCAGCACTCTGCCCAGACCCTCCTGGCTCAGGGGCACACACATGCTCATCAGCGTCGGGCAGCTTCAGCACCAGTAACTATGGCATTGGCTGGGGGAGCATTGCCCACAACAGCTCTGAGACGTGGGCGTACTCGGCACCAGACCTGCTGGGGTGAGCACAGAGGAGGGGCCCCAGGACTGTTCATGACTCCCAGGCTCCTGCAGGGTTGGGCCACCTCTAACACTGCCATTTACCCACAGTGTCTGGTACTGGGGCTACTGCGCTGTGTATGACAGCGGGGGCTACGTGCAGGAGCTGGGGCTGAACCTGGAAGAGAGTCGTGCGCAGCTTGGCTTCCTCCAGCTCCATAACTGGATTGACAACAGGTAGGAAACAGGCTCCCTTGGTGGCCCCCCTCATCAGTGGTCCCAGTTTACTCCCACCTCCAGCTCCGTAGCTCCCAGTCAGTCCCAGAAGTGGCCTCTACTTACCCCCCAAGTCCAGACAACCCCTGCCACCAGAGGTCCCTGCCCCTCACTCACCCGTGCTCTCCCCACAGAAGTCGTGCAGTGTTTGTGGAGCTCACACGCTACAGCCCGGCCGTTGGGCTGCATGCTGCCGTCACACTGCGCCTCGAGTTCCCCGTTGCCGGACACGCTGTGGCAGCCCTCAGCATCCGCCCATTCGTGCTGCCACGCCTGAGCACAGGCCTTTCGCTGCAGCTGCTCACCACGGTAGGCTCCGTCCTCCTAGCCCCAACCTCCAAGGCATCCCAACCCCACCCACACCCTCAGCTCCACCCCAGCAAAAACCTAGTCCGTCCCGCCCACATTGCATCCTGCTCTGGCCCCACCCCCACAGGTGAGCCTGCTGCTGTTCGCGCTGTACTTCTCCTTGGCAGAGGCGCGTGCCTGGGGCAGGGAGGGGCATTTGCGCAAGGCGCGGCCCAGGGCCTGGGCACGGTGGCTGTTGGTGGTGTTGACTGCGGCTGCGGCGCTTGTGCGCCTGGCCCAGCTGGTAGCCGCTGACCACCAGTGGACACGCTTCGTGCGCCGCCGCCCGCGCCGCTTCACCAGCTTCGAGCAGGTTGCGCAGCTGAGCACCGCAGCCCGTGGCCTGGCCGCCTCACTGCTCTTCGTGCTCTTGGTCAAGGTGAGGACCGGGTTGGCGGGCTAGGGGCTGGGGGGGGGGGGGGGGGGGGGGGGGGGGGGGGGGGGGGGGGGGGGGGGGGGGGGCAGGATTGGTCGGCTGACGCCCTTTGCCTATAGGCGGCCCAGCAGCTGCGCTTTGTGCGCCAGTGGTCGGTTTTTGGCAAGACGTTGTGCCGGGCCCTGCCGGAGCTCCTGGGAGCAGCCTTAGGCCTGGTGGTACTCGCTGTGGCCTATGCTCAGCTGGCTGTTCTGGTAGGTAACTACGGATCCGTTGCGGGAGGCTTAGCCAGGGGGACACCCCTCACTCATGCCACCTTCCTTGCAGTTGGTATCCTCCTGTGTGGACTCACTTCAGAGCGCAGCCCAGGCCCTCCTGGTGCTGTGCCCTGGGGCTGGGGGCCCCACCCTGTGCCCTGCTGAGTCCTGGCGCCTGTCCCCTGTTCTGTGCACGGGGCTATGGGCCCTGCGGCTATGGGGTGCCCTGAGGCTGGGGGCCGTCCTTCTGCGGTGGAGGTACCACACTCTGCGCGGGGAGCTCTACCGCCCAGCCTGGGAACCTCAGGACTATGAGATGGTTGAACTGTTACTGCGCAGGCTGCGTCTCTGGATGGGCTTCAGCAAGGTCAAGGAGGTGGGTACGGCCCAGAGGGGGGGAGAGGGACACGCCCTGGGCCCAGGTGAGCCCAGGGCGCAGCCGGACTGACCGAGCCCCTGTGCCGCCCCCAGTTCCGCCACAAAGTTCGCTTTGAAGGGATGGAGCCACTGCCCTCCCGCTCATCCAGGGGCTCCAAGTCATCCCCGGATATGCCGCCGCCTAGTGGGGACTCTGATGCCTCACGCCCTTCCACCTCTTCCAGCCAGCTGGAGGGGCTCAGTATGGGCCTGGGCCGGTTGGGGCCGTGGGGGGAGCCTGAACCCTCCCGCCTCCAAGCTGTGTTCGAGACCTTGCTTGCTCAGTTTGACCGACTCAACCAGGCCACGGAAGATGTCTATCAGCTGGAGCGGCGGCTACAGAGCCTGCAGGGCCATAGGAGCAGCCAGCCACCAACCTCTTTTCCACCTGGACCCTCCCCAGGCCTGCCCAGCCGCCTTGCCCGGGCCAGTCGAGGCATCGGCCTGGCTACAGGCCCCAGCAGGGCTTCCCTGCAGGCCAAGAACAAGGTCCACCCCAGCAACACTTAGCCCCAGAGGATCTGGGCTCATGCCCCTTGCCCAGGGTGGGCCTGTGGCTTCTGAGGCTTCACTCCAGCCGCTTGGAGCTGGAGAGACACCGCTCAGTATTACCTTCTGCCGCCCTCAAGGTCTTGGGCTGGGTAGAACAGCTGCATGCAGGTGCCCCAGAGAGCCAGCAGCATTTGTCTGAGTCTCTCTATGGGTTTCAGCACTTTAAAGAGGCCACATGGCCAGCCAGGACCCAGCGTCCCCTCCCCGCTCCCTGTGGGAGGACACAGCAGTATTGGACTGAGTGCCCAGTCTCTGAGACACTAATTTATTTCCCGAGTCCTCAGGTACAGCAGGGCTGTGCCCGGCCTCACCTCCTGGGCAGACATCTCCCCCTTGCTAAGGATCCAGGCTACAGGGAGGGAACCTGCACCCCCGTTTTCCTCCCCCTAAATTATTACCTCTCCTGTCCCCTGCTGAGTGCACTCACTTCCAGCTGCCGTCTGTGTATCTATCAGTAATTTATATGGGGTTAAAAATGTATATATTTTTGTACGTCTCTATTTTTCATCAGGGCCAAGGTGGCTGACACAGCCTGATGCCCAGTCACCTGCATTGAGGGAGGCTGGGACTACAGAGCTGGCTGGCCTCTCTCCCCAGACACCTGTCCACATGGCCCAGGACCGAAGAAGTAACAGCTGCTTCTTGGGTCCGAGTCTGGCCCTGGGCAGGTTCTGGGATGGGACAGTTGTTGGAGGCACAGCTAGGCAGTTGTTATTACCACCCGACCATGACCTTGTTCTCCTGCCCTGCCCAAGGCTGGGCAGCAAGAAGACAGCCTTGGCTTGCTGGTATCGAGCCTGGGTGAGGAATAGGACTCCAGGGTGTTTAGGGGAGAAAACCCGTCCTTGGAGCTGGCTCTGGGGACTGGGGAAGATGAGCATGTGTGTGAGGCTTTCCTGAAGGGGCAAGGCCTTGATGACAGCCCAACAGGCCCTCTATACTGCTTCTGTGGGCATGGCCGAAGCTACAGCCTTGATCCCACCCCTACCCGCAACAGACGAAGTCAAATAAAAAAGTTGGCTGACTGCTTGTGTGTAATCACTGAGGGCCAGTGGGCAGAGCAGCAGGCCTGGGCTGCACAACTACTTTATTCACAATCACATAAATACTGCCCAGTGCCTTGGAGGAGGCAGGGAGGGTCCAGCAGTGTGGCTGCTCAGACAGTAACCAGAAGGAGCCCTGGGCACATTCTCAGCATCTTAGGGAGTCCCAGGGAGACCAAGCACCACCCCAGTCACAGCTTCATACAAACTCTGTGAAGTCGTCCACAGAGGAAATGAGGCGCTTCCGCTGGCCTGTCTCATAGGTGGGCATGGGCTCAGCCGGGGCCTGCGCCGGGGTTTTGGTATGGCCCGGGGGGTGCATCTGCATCAGGGGCAGGCTGGGGTTTGAGTAGTGGGCTTCCTCACGTATCTGAGGAGAGAAGGGGGCCTCAGCAGCACGCCCAGGAGGGCAGCACATGCTCTCCCCTAGTTGGATGCCAGCACCCACCCTGGTCAGCCACCACACCTCTTGGAGAGCCCCTGGGCCCAGTCTCCCTACCCGGTGACGGAGCCGCTTAATGTGGCGGAGCCTGGCGATCCACTTGGAGGGATAGATGTCAGTGGGGTTGGAACGGCTGTGATGCACCTGTGACGCCATCTAGAACAGGGTGGACAAAGAGGTGAACCCTCTACGGGTGGTACCTATGGCTTGTCCCCCCACGCCCCCCGAATGCTGCCTCTGCTCACATTTGCATGCAAGGCCATCTGGCGAGCCACGAAGGGCAGGTTGCGGTCAGACACGATCTTAGCCATGCTGGTGTCCACGAGGCCCTCCATGTCTAGGGAGACACGGCACTCAAATGGGGCTCAGAATCCCAGGGCCACCCACCTAGCCCCGGGCCTCACCTTTCCTGCACTGCAGTGATACAAGGTTGCACTCGTAGTCCAGGGGGGTGATAATCACATGGACAAAGTTGAACTGGCCCTGCCAGAACAAATGCAGGGTCACCCTAGCACCAAGAGCCACTTTCTGCCACTTCCCCATGAGGACAGCAGCTCATCAGTGTTAGAGGCTTGCTAATTCCACAGGCATGTATGTTCACCACCTTTGCTCCCCTTGGGCTGCCATCATACCTCACCTCAACTGCCTTATCTCCTAAAACTCAACCTACTCCACACCTGCATCCCAGCACCTGAATTAGCCAAAATTCAAATTCACAAGACCTCAAAGAGTCACAGAGCTCTTCCAACACACACTGCCTGGGGCACTTACTACCACTCTGCTGCCACGTGCCTCATTATCTACCAAGACCAGCATGTGGAGCTCTACAGGCTCCCCGCCCCTGGTTCAGATGCCCTCCACATGCTGACAGCACCCAACAGACTCTCTAGCCCACATGTCCAAGTCTGTTCACCCACCAGCAACAGCATGCCTCAGGGACCCACCTCAGGAAGCGGCTTCACCACCCCACACCTCGACCCCTCCCAGGTTTCCAGTTTTCTAACAGGAGGACTTGCTGGTCTCCCCACAGGTACCCATGCCCTCCACCAGATTCTCTGCCCAGCAGCCTAAGGGTCTATGTTCAGTAACCTCTGAGGCTTCCTGTTGTGTTCAGAATAAATCTGAGCCCCTCTGAGCACCAGTACCTTAGCCACCTGGGCTGCACTGGGCTTCTTGCCCCACTTGGCCTTGAAGCTGCCTTCCACATCACCACGCTGTGACAAGTTGCCTGGATTGAACCCACCTCTTCTCCTTGGGACCTCAAGCCCAAGTTTTTATCTAGGAAAGAGGGTAAATACCAGGGCCTACCTCTTCCCCTGCTCTGCAGTGACAAAAAGTTCACTAGCGTTGAAGAGCTCAGCATTATGAGCACACTGAGCACCTTCTATGTGCCACACACCCTGCTGAGCACGTGTGCACATTAATTCAGTCATCCTCCAAAACCACAGCAGCAGATGCCACAGCCTCAGAGGGCGGGGACCTGCCCACCCCAGCTGACAGTTGGAAACACTAAAGCAAGTCAGTCCTCCTGCTTGTCACCATGCTGACTTTGATAGTGCTCACTGCCTACACTCAACATGTACCAGTGGGCACTTCCCCAGAGACGTGGCTCCCAGCCAGGGTGCTCTGGGGTCCAGATCCATGCCTACCCGGAAGGCCTCTTGCTCACTTTAATAGTACCCAGCTTGAAGTCCTCTCCAGAGTCATTGTAGACAATGGACACGAAATCATTGCCCAGGTGGCGTTTCTTGTCACAGCGGTGCTTGTCCACATCCTTTGTGGGCATCAGGGTGGCAATGTGAAAGACAGCTATGAGACAGAATGGGGCCAAGCTGAGTGGGCACAGCATGGCCAGGCAGGGTGCTGGCAAGGGCTTATTGGGCTGGAGTGGGTGTGACCAAGGTCAGGGGGCAGCAGGCCCTCCATGCCTCTCTCTAGGAGCAACTCTTGGTTTTAGCAGAGGCTTGGAGCACCTGTAGGGGCCACACCTTCTGGTGCCCAGGGAGTAGCACTTGGTTCCTCTCCCCAAAGACAGAGCTGCTTGAGCAGAGCTGCCAGCCCAATCGCTGTCTCAGCTCCCAGGCTGGTGAGCTTGGAACCTTGGACACCTCCACTGCTCTTGAGGTAGGCCAATAGGAATGTGGTTGGGGAGAGCACATGCAACAGGAAAGCACACACCTTGCATGATGTCATCGTGCCAGCAGTAGGTGAACTGGCCATCCTCGCCACACACGTCCAGGCCACCCAGGTACACCTTATCTGGCTGGCAGTCCTTGAGCTCAATGAGCTTGCCCAGACCTGTGAGGAACTCCGTGTACCTGTAGGAGCCATGCTCATTGGACAAGATAGCGAGCTCACTGTTGCTCTGCAGGGAGAGAGAGGGAGCACAATGGCATCTCTCCCAGGCCACCTCTGATCCATACCCTGCCCTGCCCTTGATATGGCTCCCAAGGGCCCTGAGAACTTGTTGCTGGGGGCTGAGGGTGGTGGGGGGTGGTGACTGGTGTAGCTTGGTAGAATGCCCTGCTTCTCTGTTGTCAACCTAGACTCAGTGCAAGGCAACTCATTCCAGCAGTTGCCCATGTAATTTCCTTATCTTCTCCTTTCTCTCATAATTAGTCTGCCATCAAATTTGGTTGCTCTATCAACAAACTGCTCAATTTGGTTGCTCAGCACCCCATGGATCCACACCTCAGACCTGCCCTTCTCATTTGGACTGTCACCACCCCACTTCTACCACTTCTCCATATAGCAGCCAGAAGGACACTTCTGAGACTTTGGTTGAGTCATCTCAAATCCTTGGCTCAGAACCATTCAAAGTTCTCCTACTTTACTGGGAACAAAAGCACAGCCTTGCAGCAGCCAAGGAGGCTGTCCCACATTGGCCCCTACCCACTGCTCACTCTGCACTGGCCCTTGAGTACACAAGGTGTGTCCCCCAACCAGGGCTTTTGCACTGGCTGTTCCTGCACAGGACACTCCCACACACACCTGCATGCATGCTTACCTCCTTCACTTCCACCACATCTCTGCTGTGTGTCACCTCCCTTAGATCACTGATGTAAACAGCACCCTGCTCACATCTGCAGTATCCTAGGACCTGGTACATTCCCCTTTACAGTCCTTGGCACTCTCTTGCATACCACATACTCACACACTGACCTGTCTTTCTCACTCCTGTATCCTGGCACCCAAACAGTACCTGGCATGGAGCTCAACAACCACTTGATGTTCTAGCAACTCATGTAGTGAATGAGCTCTGAAGGACGAGGGCCCAGACCTCAAACCCCACCCCCAGGTAGGGATGCTGCTCAGCTCTGCCATGGTACCCAGGCCAACCCCTGCCATCCCAGCAGCCTTACCTGGCCTTCTCCCACGTACAGGACGGCAATCTTATGTGTGTCGTATGATGGGATCTGGTCAAGGAGCTGCACTGACCGCTCGAAGGTCTGTAGCCACAGAGTCCTTCCTGAGTCCATGGTAGAGGCTGTCCCCTGCCACCAGCCCTGCCCAGCCAGCCTCAGCCAGATACCTGCTCAGGGGAGGGCTTTCCCCACCCTGGTAGATTACAACAGGATGTAGCCCTTTACAAGCCTGGACTGTAGCCACCACTACCCAGTCACGCATCCCACTGTTCCCTCTCCCAAAGTTCCAGGGGCCCCTGCAGGTAAGAGAAGGCATGCCCACCTCATTAGGCAAAAGGATTGGCTTGTTGGACTCATCACCAAAGAAAGGCGAATGGTAGAGCTGCAGGAACACGAAGCTGCAGAGGGAGAGATGGTGAAGGCTGGGCCTGGCACTGTTAGGTTCTAGATTGGAATCATAGCCAGTGTGGTCAGTCCAGAGAGCATCACCAAAGGACTGCCCTCTCCTGTGACTCCAACCAGCCACAGGGCAGAGGACATGCAAACCTGTACCCTGGCTATTTCACGCAGGGCCCCTTACATGCCATGTGCCCACAGGGAGTGTTCAGGAGCTCCAGCCCAGAAGGTGAGGCTCACCTGGGGTTAATGCCCGGCACCTTCTCAGCATTGGAGGTCCCAGTTCTGCTCTTGAAGGAATCCCTCTCCACCCTCTTGCCCCTGCGTGATGGGGCCGAATCAGAGATGGTGTAGCCTCGGGGCCGCAGGCCATTGGGGGAGCGGGGACAACTGGAAGGAAAGGGACCCTCGGGCTGGGTGGGGCCCCGGATCTCTTCGCCTGGAGCTGACCAGGAAGTGCCTTCCCCATCTAAGATGCCTGACTGTGACCGGGCCTTGGCCTCAGGGCTCAGCCGGCCAACGTCAGCCTTGTCCCCAGGGTCCCCGAGGATGTCCTGCAGGGTCTGCAGTTCAGGCGAGGAGCTGGACTTGCTCAAGGGCTGTGAGGGCTGGAAGGAGAGGTCCACAGAGGGCCGGGCTGCCTTGGAGGAGACAGCCTGCTCAATGGGGATTCCCCCAGCAGCCAGGTCCTCTGTGCAGAATTTCTCCTCCTGGCTAGAGGTTGAAGACGACTAGAAAGAACATATCCAAAGAGAACCTTCATCAGGAGGTGCCACTGAGCCCTCCTGGGGTCTACCTGGAGATGATGAGCCTCCCATGTCCTCCAGCCCAGGACCACAGAGCCACCCAGCACCGAGCTGATGGTCCCAACACCCACAAGGATAGCACCTGCCTATGCCCCATGCTGAGCAGGAGTCAAAAGCTCCACAAACCACAGGATGGCACCAGTTAGGAGCTATCCATTCATGGAGCCCTGGGAAATCTACCTGAGCAGAAGGGACAGGGAAAAAGAGCTAGCCAATTTTTAGATGAGAGAGAGGGGGCAAAAGACTTGCTCAATTTCAGAGCAAGTCCATATTGTGCCAAAAAGCTTGGAGTGAAAGGCCCTGCCCTCTGCCTGCCTCAGATCCTACTCAGTTGCCTTGACCCTGCCCTTCTGCCTGACTCAGCCTTGCCCCTCCACCTGAGACCCCCACTTGCCTCCACCTCTCAGTCTCACTCCTCTGCCCAAGGGACCCTCCTCCCCCTCCCAGTGGCTAAGGTTGCACCCCCAGGGCCCCTCAGGCAGGCAGCTCTGCCCAGCTGTCCTCACCCTGCTGTAAGCTTCAGCACGCTGACAGTGCCTGTCTGTACCTAGTGTTGCCTCGAAGTTTTCCAACTCTGGGGGCTCCACCAGCAAATTAGCCTCGCCTGGACTTCCCTCCTCCAGAACTACTGCAGAGTCTGGGTGGACAAAGACAGGGCTGATGGATGCTGGCCCAGCCTTGGGAGCTCATATGGCCTCAGAGGTACCAGCCTTTCCCCTAGGGAAGGCACAGTGGCCCCCAGCAGAGCCTCACCCACGGCCCTCTGTGCCTGTAGCTCTAAACCGCCCCTACCCATCACGCCAGCTGGAGGAGAGCACTTTGAGGGGCCTGTGTGTGAGCCCTGGCACAGTGTCTCCTACACAGGCTACCGAGGGTTAGGACGAGGGGGCATCTGGCTCCTCTAATTCCCACCCCCCTGGCCTGGTATCCACAGAAGCTGCTTCTGTTCCTCCAGCAAGGCAGGTAGGTGAGGGCAGACAGACCCTGAGATGAAGGAACAACATCTGAGACAAGCACTCAGCTTGGGAGGAATGGCTGGACCAGCCCCAGGAACTGGGGAAAGAGGCCTGAGCTCCTTGCTGACTGAACCAGAAGAAAGAGTGACACAGAAGTCCCTGTGCGCACACGGACTAGGGAACCCATTCTGGGAAGGGAAGGCTTGCCTTGAGTCCAAGCAAAACTCAGAGCCAGATGCGCTCAGGAGAGGGCATAGTGCCCAAAGCAGCATTTCCAGTGCCAGCACCAGGGCAGGGGGCAGAGTGAGAAGAAGCCACCGAGGGTTAGCGCAGCCCATGGCCACCTGCACACAGCCCAGCACACGCACAGTCCATTAGCTGCCGCCAGAGCCCATCTGCAATGCACGTTGCCCTCTCCTAACTGACTCCTGTACACACGTGGGGATCCAGGTAGGCCAGAGTACCAAGCAGGTCAAACTCTCCCTGCCAGGGCCTTGGGGCAACAGGCCAGAGGTCACTCTGTAGGCCCCTCAGCCAGGCCATGACAAAATGTAGGTGCAGCCCAATCTGTGGGTTCGCAAAAGCAATGAAACCACCAGCGGCCAGGGCAAGGTCAGCTCAACTGAGCTCCAGGGTCAGGCTGCTACCTAAAAAGCTGTCCCTGGCCAGCTCAGCTTCCCAATGTCACCTCTTTGGGCCTGAAGAAGGGGGCTGGGAGGGCCTGTCTGGCTTGGGAATAGAGCTCAGCCACAAAGATGCAAGGCAGAGGGCTTCCCACTGGCAAAGCAAAGACATTCTGCACAGACGCCCTCATGCGAGTCGAGGCCCTGCTCCCGGCCGGCAATGAGAGGCTGACGGGATCATGGAGAGATGAGCAGATGAGGGAGTGAGAACAGCATCTATGAGGCAGAGCAGGGCTCTGCAACAAACACAGCTTTCCTAGGGAGATGCAAGAATACCTGCCCAGGAAATGCTCCTGTGCAACTTTCCTTGGTAACTGGACTGGTACAGGGAGGAGAAAGAGGCCACTGCAAGGGAAGCCGTGAGTGGCCAGTCAGCAGACAGACTACACACAGGTCGAGCAGAGAGAACAGGCACCACTATTCCTGCACAGACCCCGAGCCTGGAGAGAGAGAGGGGAGGGCCAGCAGTGTCTGGGAGGGCGGGCAGATAGGTGGGCAGGGTGCACACAGGGACCCAGATCTCCAAGCTGCTTGAGCAGATGTTTGGGGAAGGGAATGCGTCCCTCATTCTCAGGAACAGAGGTCCTCAGCCTTTAAGTGCCATCTGTGAACAGCCCAGAACAGCTGGGCAGGGGCATGAGAACATGCAGGTAGGCTCAGGCTATGTTCAGCGCGTCCAAATTCATACCCCAGCAAAAGTGCAGTCACCCCTGGAGCCCTGTGCACTGGGGACCACGAGAAAAGTGCAGAGTAAAGGCTCCCCATAGCCCTACCCACATCTGCAATGTGAATGCGGCCAGCTGAGGGGATATCACTGGTACTGTGTCTCCAAAGAGAGCCCCTTCTGCTGGAGCAGGCCCCACCCCAAACTGTTCGAGTTGAGAGCACAGCCATTCTCCCATAGGCTAACCTCCTCGTAATGCCCAAGGCTGGTGCTACCAAGGAAGCCCAGGGAACCCCTCTCAGGCGCATCCTCGCAGTTGGGGTGGGGGGAACCACACTGCCATCAATGTGCACCAGGTAGAAGCTAGACCAGTGCTCACCTGTGTTAGAACGTGGAGGTGGGGGGGGCTTGGCTGAGCCAGCCGCTGGCACTGACAGTGACTTGTATAAAGCTGTGTCGCGACGCTCCTTGAAGCGCTCAGCAGCCATGAGGGCATTGGACAGCTCCTGCAGCGGCATGTTGTTGATGTCCGAGGAGAAGGGGCTGAGTGGGTTTTCCAAGCTCATCAGCCAGCTGGTGTTCCCTAGGGAAGTGGGCAGCACCCCTAAGGCCGAAGGCCCCAAGCATCCAACCAGCTACCCCTCCTGGTCCTCCCTGGGCAGCCCGATATACCATCCTCAAGGGCATGTGCCTGTGGCCTTCAGAGCTCCTCATGCTCAAGAAGGGAGTGACAGCAAGGGCTTGAAGGACCAGGCCCAACACAAGGTATGCCCCTGATTTTGCCTTAATGTTCCCACCCCCAGGCCCCTCAGACCCTGAGGTCAGGGCAACACCTATACAGTGGTCACCTACCTCAGCGATGAGCACTCTGCTACCTCTAGGTCAGGCTCAGGAGGCATCTCAAAGCAGCAGACTCCTCCCCAGAGCAGTGGGCTGGGCTAGGCCCAGCTGGGGAGGCTTCAGGGCTATCATCCTCCCACAAGGCACAAGATCTATGTGATGACTTGACCTTCCTTACTGAGCATCCTTACATTCCAAGTGTCTCACCCAACCCAAACTTGCCTCCTCTTGCCCCACCTGGACCTTCTCACCTGGTCTTCCTGCCTTCTGTTTGCCCACTCCCTGACAGGAACCAGGGGAACTGGGCTAAAACACGCGTGAGGAGCCTCTCCCAGCTCCCACCACGACAGCCTTGCAGCCCAGCACTCAAAGCCTCCACGGGACCCAGCACCCTGTCCCTCTCATCACTCAGCCCACACCATGACCAAGGTACCTCCTGGGCCCTGGGTCTTGGCTTATAAGTCCTTCTTTTAGCCTGAAACACCCATTATGGGCTGAATTGTGTCCCCAAAATTCACAGGCTGAAGTCCTAACCCTTGGGACCTTAGAATATTACTTTATTTGGAGATGGGGTGTTTAAATAACCAATTAAGTTAAAATGAGGCTGCATGGGTGGGCCCTATCCAACTGACTAGTGTCCTTAGGAAAAGAGGTGATATGGACATAGACACACACAGAGGGATGACCACGTGGGAACAAGAACCAGCCCTGCTGACACCTTGATCTCAGACTTCAGACTCCAAGACTCGAAGTACATTTCTGTTGTATAAACTACCCGGTCTATAGTGCTTTGTTATGATGCCCAAGTAGACTGTTACATACCCACTTAGCCACCTGTATCCCCACTACAGTTCACCTTTGGGAACTTAACTCAAAAATCACTTTGCAAATGTTCCTATGGCGCAGTCTGCCTGCTGCTCACTCCTGTGTTTCCAGAGCCCTCACTATGCAGTAACAGAGGCCCAGGCTGGCTGAAGAAGAGGCCACCCCCTCAGTACCTGTGGGCCTCCGGACCAAGATCTCTGCCCAGCCCTGGGTCAAGAGGGGTACATAGGCCGCCAGGTTCGTCTTCTCCTTCTGCACTGGGAGCTGGGTGCCGGCTGAGGCCTTCTCAGGTTTACTGACTGCAGTCTGTGGGCCCAGGAAAGTGGGGCCACCTGGGATGTGCGAGGCTGGAGCGTCCAGTGCACCAATGCGAAGGCCGTGGCCCCCTGAAGGGGACAAGGGCAGGAGGGCTGGTGACCACCATCTACCTACTGCAAAGTCACCAGCACAGACCTGGCTGCTCTATCCAGGACCCATCTGGCCAAGTAGCCCTGGGTCAGTGCCCAGTGTAGCTTAGTTCTGCCTGGGCTTGGCCCTCTTAGGCCTCAATGAACCCAGGGCTACAGAGGCCCCAGCACCTGCCTACAATTGGACCATGGCTCATTCCAGCTGCACCAGAGAAAAGCTAAGGGTGAACTGAACTGAGGACCAAGGCTGCAAAGGACTGGTAGGAAACATTTCCCTTGAGAAGTCCCTCAGCAGCAAGGGGTCATTATGCCACAGCTGTGAGCAAGGTGTATTCCCCATGTGATGAGGGCTCACAAAGAGAGCACCCGTTATTCAGAAACTAGGCTAGGCCTAAAGCCCACCACCTGTCCCTTGGCTCCCAGGGGCCTTCCTGAGCATAGGGACCTTCAGACACATCTGTGAGGTAGTAGGGCGGGATAGGGCAGAGGCTCACCGGACATGGAGCGGACCCGGTCCCGGGCCCCGCGGCACACCTGCTGCCCAGCCTGGGACTCTAGCTTAGCTGGTGCCTCCTTTGTTTGTCTCATGTGCATACTGAGGTCAGAGCTGAGGACAGAAGGGCCCATGTAGAATATGACTAGGGTGCCCCAATGGGCTCCAGGCCAACACAACACCATCCCATGCAGGCTTAGGCTCAGCCACCATCCAGGCTGAGCAGGAAGGGCATGGAAGGTGCATTCACCTCAACTCTGGGCTTCCCTGCAGCTCTCCTGAATCCAGGCCCAGCAGCGACCGGGTTCCAGTCCCCACGCTCGTCGTCACAGTAATAAGCTTATTCCCAACCAGCCAAGTTTTAGTCCTACCACCAGCCAGGAGGAACTCTCCCACGGGGGACCTGAAAGCACAGGAGCATTGGCAACACCTCACCCAGTGGGGGCTCTGGACAGGCATCTTGGATTCCCAAGACCCCCTGAACATGCACATGGGCCCATATCCCCAGAGGGGGAGCCTCAGACATGCAGAGCCCTGCCAGGGTGGACTGGCAAGAATGAACTCCACAGGCCACGCCTGCTGCCACTGCTTTGACCAAGTAGTCACAGAAGAAAAGCTGAGCCCTGCACCTCCCCCTTTGCCCTGGCCCTGGAGCCTGGGCCACACCTCTTGGGGACTGCCGTGAAGTTGGAGAACACATATCTAGCCATCATGTCCAGACACGTTTCTGTGAGCTCCAGGTGGAGATTTTTCAAGTTGTCATCAGCCTGGGCCATCGAGTTCTCATCTGCAGACCCCAAGCTGGAGCTTGTGAGGGACGTCTGGATCCTGCTGAAGGGAGGGGCCATGGCAAGATCAGAGAGCTGGGCAAGCTGATTCATCTACCACCAGGGACCAGAGATGGAGGCATGCATGTGCTGAGAGCCAAGCTTAGAAAGACCCCATCAGGGTGCGTGGCCACTTAAAGCCACAGCTTGGCAAACAGAGTGGACACATCATCCCAGAGAGAGGAAGGGCAGGAACTCATGGGAGAGACCCAGGCCCGATTCTAGGAACAAAGTCTTAGGAGGCAAGAGAGACAGGATGTCCCCTCACCAAAGCACAGCAAGAGTTAGGCGATGGCTTCATGGCAGAAGAGTTTAGTCATGCAGAGACAGGGAGACCATGGGACACACGCACAAAGATTGCATTCTGCCCACAGGCCAACCTTCCATCAAGGAAAGATAGGGTATGGGCTTCGTGTGTGGCTTTTTACCCTCACACTCAGGCCACCCTGTGCTCCACATGCAACCCAGTAACCAGGAGGGGCTTAATACAAGTTTAATTCTGGTATAAATTCCATGTTGCCATGTTTGGCTCATAATAAATAACTTGCTGGAAAAGAGCTAAGAAAGGAGCCTCATTGATCAACCCCCATCCCTCCCTCCACCAGCCAAATCCCAGTCGGTGAAGGCCAGCCTGAGGCTGAAGCCCAAGCCAGGGTGAGCAAGGAGGTGTGTCTCCAAACTTCAGGACACAGAGACCTGAAGGAGACCAGGTGAGGAGACAGGTACTCACTGCTCAGTGCAGCTTGGTTGGCACGAAGCAGTGACTTCTGAGAGCCTATGACTGTACTTGCCAAGACAGGGCAGGGAGGAGTAACCGAGACTACACCCCGAGAGAGTCCAGGCCTCCCCTGCCCAGCCCCTCCAAGGCTGTCCCCTACCCCACTGTCCTGCACAAAAGTCCCCGATCTTTCTCGGCTATCATGGAAAGCAGACCTTTTCTTGAAGAAAGCTCAAGAAGAAAAGTCCACTGAAGAGGATATGAAAAGCCAAACTGTAGAGACTGTTCCCACCCAAACTGTATGGGTGCTGCTTTAATGTGCAAAGGCCCTTGACCACCCAGGACAGGGCTACAGGCAGCTGCCACTGTATACTTTCTCAGAGCAACCATCCTGTTTCAGGCTTCCCAGATGGCCTAAGGACACCATGCAGCCAACCTATGTTCATACAAGGCTTGGGGACAGAATGCAACCTTCCCATCCCTCACCACCAGGCTCCCTGGACCGAGGGCTGCGCTCAGCAGGGCAGGTCCCTGTGGCCCGAGGGCTGCCACTTGGGCTCTCCTCCAGCTCTGGCCAGGGAGGACATGGGCAGGCGACGAGGTCATGCAAGCAGCCCCATGCACCACCACCCTGGTGCTCCCGCCTTGGCTCCCACTTCGCGGGCCAAGCTCCAAGATCTGAGCCCCCCGCCCAACAAAGCCCACTACCTGCGGACCACATGTTCAGACACACTGATGCTGCGGCACCGGAAGGCATCGGCTGCAGAGCTCTCCTTGAATTCTTTGACGGGTGGAGAGTTATTCAAGCCTTGTTTGGGGGGTCTGGCTATCCTCAAACTACCAGGTGAGGAAGGAAGGCCCAAGCCCCAGAGAGCCCAGCTCCCAGGAGGGGAGAGCAAGCCATTGGAGGGATGAAGAGGAAAGGTCACAGGCCACAGGGTCAGGATGGAGAGCCCGCGGGTGAGATGAACAAAAAACCATGCCAGAAGCCAGTTAGCAGGGGAAGAAACAGAAAACAAAAACGCATGAAAATATATCTTGTAAACATGACTGAGAAAAAGTCACGTTTCATGTATGATACCAAAACAAGGAACACTAGTGCAAACTAAACGTGTGGATCACGCTGCACGGCAGATTCCAGGCTGTGCTGACCAGGTGTCCCGCCCACCCTGTGGAAGGCCAGTACTGCCCAGCTCAGGGACCAGAAAGCGCTGAAGCCCTGAAGGTAACTAGTCAAAGAGGCCAGTTCTTAGCTCAAGACCCCTGGCCCCCAAGCCCCCAGGGGCTTGAGAAAACAGCTTTGACTTTAGGTCACACTGACCTGGTCATTCTGGAAAATGCCGTATCCCTACCTAGTGCCGAAAAAGCTTGGGTGGGAAGGTGGGGGAAAGGAAGTGGTAGTCATTCAAATGAAATGCAAACAAGAACACAAGGCCTAGCACAGCTCTGTCAGATTTGGCAGAAGCAGCTGTGATGGCAGAGAAGAGCGTGTCTCTGGATTAGCAAGGGGCTAGGGAGCGAGCTCTGGAGGAGGGGCATCCTGGCCCAAGACTGGACTGACCACAGGGCCCTGGGCCCCTGGGGGAGCATCTCTGGGCCCTGGGACTCCTCATCCAGGTCAGCCAGGCCAGGTGTTTGGCTTCTCAGGAGTCACAGCTGCCCTGATGTAACCCTGGGCTCACTCAGTGAAGTCAGACCCAAACTCAAGATACCCTATAGCTGGCACCCAGATCCCCAACTCAATACCTCTAGAATGGCTGCCCAGGCAGGCCAGCACTGGCCACAACACAGCATGCAGACTCCAAAATGTCTCAGACCACAGTGGCCAGCTCAGTGAGGAGAGCACTGGGCTCTCCAGCTAAGTGCAGGGCACTAGAGGCCTTCATAGACCCTGCCCTACCTCACAACCCCAGGGCACCCTGGTACTCATCACAGCCAGCCTGGGGTGACACCCTCAGCCATGTATCCCATTTCCATTTACTGGCCTGAGGGTAGCTAGTCAGCCCCAGGCCCTGCATGCACCATGTTGGTCACAGGTCACAGCTTGCAGACCTACCCCACCCCACCCAGACACACCCAAGGCAGGCCCCACACCTCTTGGGCCTCTCGTTGAGACTGGTGCTCCGTGCTCTGAAGCTGTCCTTCTCAGGGGTGTCATCAAAAGACAGGAGGACATTGGAGCGCAGGCCCTGGCAGAGTGGAGCAGACCTGAGCTGGAGGCTGCGGAAATTGACGCTTGAGGCAACCTAACACTTCTTCCCTCTGCACTTGTCAGTCCAACCCAGGTATACTGCCAGCCCAGAATGAGCTGCAGACCCAGGAGAGAGGCAGCAGCTCCTGCTCCCCATGGCCACAGCCAATGTGTCCTAGCGGGCCAGGCTCAGCAGAGCCCCCTGGCACCATAAGCATAGCACCAAATGACACCCCACCTCTCTCCTCGTCACCCTGCTCCAACCATAGCCAGCCAATGGCAAAGTCAGTCACCAGCTTACCTTAGTGATAAAAGGAACAAAGTCTTTCCGAAAGGGCAAGCGACACCTAATGAACCACATAGCTATGACATGATGGGCCAGGCACACAATGTACTGATTGAATCTGTGACAAGAAGAAAAGAGAATTGCAGGAGGTCCATCCTGGCACCCAAGGAAAATGTGCCAGGAGTTGGAAGCACAGACTAATTCTAGGGCACAGAGGAAAGCATAGCTTTCTGCTCCAAGAGGCCTGGCCTCCATCAAGCAGAGGCCTTGGGCTGGCCTGGGCCACAACCAGGAGGGCCAGCGCCTCACAGGGGACCAACAGCCAGCACTTACTTGGAAGGGTTGGTATACGGCAGGGAGATGGCAAACACACTTGCATACTGCTCTGCTGCAAAGTTCCTGTAGAGATGAGGTAGCCTAGCCAGAGCTGAGACACAAGGAGACAGTCAGTAAGGGAGCCCAGGCTAGCAAGGCAAAGACAGGCCTACAGCTGCAGTGGGGGCTGGTGTCGCCAGGGTCTTGTGCTGTTTCTGAAAGCCAGTGCTGCCACTCTGACCCATGAGGGCTGCAAAGGAGTAAAGATTGTGGTCCACCCAAAGAGGACCTTCCCCTGATCCTAGGCCTTGGCTCTCGATTCCAAGTGCTGACCAACTATGGTCCCCAGGCCAAATTAGGCTGGTGGCCTGTATTTGTATGACCCAGGAGCTAAGAATCAATTTTACATTTTTAAAGGGTTGTAAACAAAAAGCATGTGCAGCAGAGGCTGCATGTGGCCCTTTGCAGAAGTGCTGGCTCTGCTCTGCTCTTACTGTCCACACACCTAAGGGCCTGCTGACAGCCAGGCACACACTAGGGTACTGGGAATGAAGGGGCAAGTGAGATACCCTGAGCCCTTGGAAGTCATAATCTGAGAGGTAAGTCAATAAAACTGCGCCAAGCTGTGTCAGATGACAAGAGGCTTTTGAGCCATTTAAACTGACACTAAGGGGAAGAAAGGAGCCAACCACTTGAAGGCCAGGAAGGAGTAAGGCATTTAAGACAGAGTCACAGGAGGTTCAAAGGCCCTGAGGCAGCAGAGGGTGGCATGTTCCAGGTGCCCAGGAGGACAATGCACCTATATGCAGCCAGAGAGGGCACAAGGTAAGGTCAGAAAAGTCAGCACTGGTTACTTTGGGCAGGACAGGGCATAGCCCCAAATTCAAGGGTCCATCTCACACTGATACACACATACATGCATGCATACATTTACACACATAGAACTACAGATACTTACTTGACAAGAACTCAAGAAGTGGAATGGCCATGCTGGCCGTGGCTGAGATATGTGTGAGTTTCACAACCAGGATGGGCAGTGCCTTGATCATGATGTCAGGCATCTCCACGCTGCAGATGGCCAGGGCCACCACGCACTGGCTGGCGCAACGGTAGATGAGGCCTTGCTCCAGGCAGTACACCATCTCCCGCTATGGAGCAGTACAGATGCCTCAGACCTAGCCTTGCCACGGGCTGGCCCTCCACACCCCTACCTCCATCTGCTGACAGCTGTTCTGACGAGCCAAGGCCTTATCTGCACTAACCCCACTCTAGAATGTTTTACAGAGAAGGAAGCCAAGGCTTACAAAAGTTAAATGTCTTGTCCCAGGTCCCTGAGTGTCTAAGCAGCAGAGCCACCAGGAGCTGACCCCACCTGAGCCAACTGGACATCAGGGCCACTCTGGTCAAGTGCTTCCTGATCCTTCCCACCAGCCAACACCCTGGAGCCAGGACATGCTAGGCCAATCATTCCCTTGGTCCTGGAACACCCAACTGATTGGCATTATTGTAAGAGGAGGCTCTGCCTGACACAGCAAGGCTGCCAGGCCCACACCAACCCTGAGCAGTGTCCTCCACGAAGATGGTACAGCTGTGCCCGTAACAGGTAAGTGCCAAAGTGCAGGCTTGGGCCACAGTCTCAGGGCCAATGGCCTGGTGGCTCAAGGCTCCAAGGTGATTTTGATTTTCTGCAGGTGACCCAATCCTCAGAAACACTTTGAGCCTCAAGGGTTCTCAGGGAACCTTCAGCCCAGCATGGCCAGCTTCCCCTTTGGGGGTATGGGGTGAGGAGAGAACAAGAAGGGAAACTGAGCATGAGTTCCTAACAGTGCCAAGATCAGGAATGAGGGCTCAGAAAGCCCAGAGTCTGAGCATGGGACTCTCTCCTTTCTGGCCTAGGTACTCCTGAGCAGTATACCTGACCTCTCTAAGGCACAGTGACAAAGAAAGGTGTAGGGAATTGCAATGAGATAGGAAATGTGATGACTCAGCATGGGACTTGCTCCTTACAGAAATAAAGGAACCAAGTCATTACTATGTGTGCTTATACCTGATGACAGATGCAAAGGCAGAATTCAGGGAGGAGCATTGGCCTGGCCACACTGTCTCTTGAAACAGGCCCAGCTCTGCTAAAAGGCTTAGCCACCTGTCCTAAAGCTGCCTAACAAGGACAAGCCAGGCAATGCTCCTCAAAGAAAAGATGCTGCTGTGTTTGTGTTGGGGAGGACAAGTGCTGCATTAAGCCCACATCCCCCAGAGGAGGGCTCAGGAACACTGGTGGATCCAGGTGTCTGCAGTTCCAGGTGGGCAGGGGTTCAGTGAGCACATAGGGAAGCAAAACCAACTCCCCTCATCCTGGCCTAGCAACTACCCAGGTTAGAAGAAAAATGTTGGGCCCAATTAGTTGAAGAAAACATCTTGAGGACCAAGCACCACAAAGCTCAACTGTCCCTCTTCCATCTCGTACCTGTCTGGCTTTCTCCAAGTAGTTATGGTAAGAGATCAAAGCTGTCAGCACAGGAACCACAGACAGATGCAGGTCAGTTCTGGAAAATCCTTCCGGGATGCCTCGGAGTCGCTCGAGGGTCTTGGGACCTGAAAGCTAACAACCAAGGCCCAGATGTAAAGCCCTGCCTGGTGGCCTAGTCAACTTCTGGGTGGCCGGAGGGTGCATGGAGGTCCTTAAGAACTTAGGCCCAGCGGGAGGAGTGGTCAAGAGCCTGGGGCCTTCCTACTTCCTTTTCTGGCCAAAGGTCTGCCTTTTCAGGGAAGTGAAAGGTCATCTGCCCATCCTGATGCAAGAGAGAGAAAGATGTAATTGATGTGTTTGCCACAGGAGTCCCAGTGAGGAAGAGATGGGAAAGGAGACCAGATGTCACACTCAGTATCACAAGTTCCAGCCCTACATTGGAGACCTTTGATTTTCTGCCCCATAAGCTGGGAAAGGAAGGACAGGGTCCTGGAGGCACGATCATTCCAAACAGGAATCACATCTCTGAAGGAAATGCCACCTTGTATTTCATCAGTGTGCCTCCCAGGGCCTTGCAGCCTTTTGGTGAGGGAGGAACTATGCTGCAGCCCAGCCCATCACCTGAGACCCCCAAGAAGGACACAGGAAGTGGCCACATTACCATGGAGCAGAGGGCAGAAGACAGCTGGTCAACGCTGCATGGAGAGGTGAAAATGAGGACCTTGTAGCGCAGTGACTCAGGCAGCTTGCTAAGCACAAGCTTCAACACCTTCCAGTCGGTCTCCTGGGAAAAGGGGTCAGTCAGGGTAAGATATGCACCCTGGAGAGGGGAGACGAAGTTTCCAAGTTTGAAGCTCTGTCTGGAGTTGGACAGTTGGGGGGCCACTGGACTCCCTCTCCTGATTTCCATGCTCCTAGGCTAGCTAGGGAGGGCTGGGTAGAACGGGTCAGGGTGGCAGCTGCCGTCCCAATGCCAGGCTGAGCAGGAGGCCCAGTACAAAGTCAATACTACCTTTCCCCACATAGCTGAACCTGGAACTTTCACACACCTGGTTCCATCCTCCACATTCACCCAATGGGGACCCCGGGACTGCCTACCTATGGTACTAAAACCAAGGGGCCCTGACTGATGCCCCCTGAGAGCACAATGATAAATAGCAGAAAAAACCTATTACACCGCCTCAAAGGGAGCAGTAGCAAGTATCCCTCCACGATCCACGAGCCCGGGTACTTGCTACAGGACTAAAGTCGACCCAGGGCCACAGCAACAGGGAGGACACAGTTATGGCCCCACAGGACCAAGCCAGTGAGTCCTCCCAACCTCCATTAGGGGTGACCACTGCCCATGAGCTACACCAACAGTCATGGGGCACTCCTGAAACCTTTTTTCCAGATCCCATCTGTGACATGGAGGCCTTGAAGCTCATAGGAGTGCCCCAAGGAACCTGGTCCTGTCTCTCCATCCAGCTCTGCTTCCTGCCATGACTTGAGAGTTACTATTGCCCATTCTACACTGCCCTGCCTCACCGAGGCACATTGCTGACTGGCCCATCAGGGAACAGGCCTAAACTCTTCTGCCTCTCCATCTCAGCCCTAGCTTTATCTCCACCAATAAAACTGTGCCTCCTCTACTTCCAAGTTTTGCTTACTTCTGCCACTAGAAACTAACCCACCTTACCTGCCCCTCCAGGTGCCCTCAACCAGATGTGACAGCACTCTCTTACAGTCCCACATGGCCCATCTATACCTCCTTCTTAGGCCAGCCCTGCTCTAATTCCAGTTATATGTCTATACACCCTAGTCTTACACCAAATCCATCTACTGGAGGAAGGAATGTCTCTTCAGCTCCATACCTAGCTCCATGTGATGTGCTACACGCATAAGGTGCTCTACATACGATTATAGAACTGCTAGTGCAATCTTGGGGTAGACGCCTGGAAACCAGCAGCGAACCTCCCAAGGTTGCTAATACAGGGAAAGGAACCATGCCCTCTGGGAAGCATCAGTCACTGCTTAGTATGACCTAACTCAGCTTGAGGGACTGGCCACCTTACCTGCTTCAAACACTGCAGAAGGACACGGAAGAGCATGGAATAGGGCAGAGAGCCAAGCCGCACAGTAGGGCCTGCAGAAGCTGGGCCGGGAAGTCCAGTGGGAGGTGACAGGGGGCCACTGGCCTTCTTCTCAGAACCTCTCTCTGGCTCCCTGTGGAAACAAGTGGGGAAAACAGTGAGGCTGAAGCCCTTCCTCCATAGGGTAAGAAGATCCACTGCCACCAGTATCCCTCTGGGAGTGTCCCTCAGTCAGACAACCACCCACCTGCTCCATGACCCTAATGCCCCAGAATCAGAAAAAAACAGAGCTGAAAGTGACAGTAGTAGGAAAGATTTTTGTCCCACACATACATGTAGTCACAAAGGCAGTAAGGGCTGAACCGCACAACCCCATCCTTGTTGGGCAGGCCAAGGCGGTGCAATGCATCGGCCCGCAGTAGCAGCAGGAAGTCAAAGGCCTGCAAGGAACAAAAGGTACCATCCACAGAGCAGAAATATGCCTGGCCCATGGACCCAGACCCACATCTTTTAGGAAAGGCTGTTCCCACTAACAGGAAATACCCCAACTTCTCTATGCAGAAAGCAGTGTCGGTGGTGAAGTGGTCCTGTCCCCAGGACAGAGGGGATGAACACCCCACACACTGGCTGAGCAGCACTGTATGGACCCAAGTGCCAGAGAGTAGACCTCTGCTCAGGATACTGTCACTTCTGTCATTGACTGGGCTCCCCAAATGACAGAGGGCTGCTCTACCACGGAAATGCTCTGGGAGGGACCAGAGCTTCTGTCCCAGTGACCTCTGCTCAGCCTAGTGCCAGTACCCACCATGGAAGCTCAAGGCAGTTTGTCCTGCCCAGCCCACACCCGCTGCTACAGGATGCTGGCAGATTCTGCAGTAGGATGATGGGAACACTTGCCACTCTGTAAGTCAGTGTGACACCTTTTTCTCTGCCCCCCATCCCAGGCCACCATGTGACTCAGAACTGACATTCCATAGAGGCATGTGGGCTGCAGGCAAAGGAAAGGGCAGCAGGTGCCATAGCTGGTACTAAGGGAGGGAAAGACCCCTCCCAGGGCCACCTGCCACCTTTCCAGCCTTTGATCACTGTATCCGCAGAGACTGAAGCAACTGTTGGACACCATGGAGAATCCACCCAAGGCCAGCCTTGAGGTGTGGTTGGGCTCCACAACAGCCACTGACCACCCAGCAGGCCCATCATACCTGCAACCGGATGCTGCTGGCAATGGGCAGGGTATAGCTGTGCTTGTAATGGAGCTGGATGTGGTTGATGAGCATCTCGTACACACGCATGGCATGACTGGCAGGCAAGGCATATAGCTTGGTCTGCAGAGAGAGCGGGTTGGTCACCATAGGAGCAGGAGGCCACTATGGCCGGCATCCTGGTGCCCAGAAGGAGAGAAACCAGAACAAGCTTTGGCGGTAACTGGACAGCATCTACCATTCTTTAAAATGCACAAACCCTTTAAGCTATCAGTTCCTCTCCAGGACTTTTGCCCACAAATACCCCCAAATGAATGCAGTCTTGATAATGGTTAAAAAATCAGGGATCGCCACATCCCTGTCATTCACAGGGAATAAGTTTCTAAAACAGGAAAGGCCATCCAGTGGACCACCATGCAGCCATGTGTGAAAAGAAACTCATAGGGGCTGAAAGAGCACTCTCAACACCACACAGCAAAGAAGGATAAATCAGGACAGAACAAACATTTGGTGTATACCATGGGGAGTTTCTTAAGGGAGTTATTTCCCCAGCTGTTGGGGCTGTGATCCCCATTGCAAGTCCCCTTCCCACTCTACCTCAGCTAGGCAAAGGGTACCTCCCTGACAGGTGAGCCCAGGTGTGACAGCCCTTGGTGCTACCAGAAGCCTGGGTGGGTAGGGGAAGGCTGTGGAGCAGAGCTAGCAAGGGGTACTCAGCCTTGGAGGTTTAGAGAAGTGTTTGAAAATTGTGTCACTGTTGTTTTTTAAAGAAGGAATAGTGTACAAATCTGTCCCTCAAAAAATAATATAAAAGCATTATCCTTGTCTTATGTATGCTCGTGCACGCGCGCGCACGCGTACACAGACACACAGACACACAGACACACACACACACACACCCAAAGGAAGAGGAAGGGAGTTTGATACAATGCTTGACAATGACCATGCAGTTTTGGGAAGCAGGCCCAAGGAGCCAAACAGCTGCTACTCTGCCTACCAATTTTGACAAGGAGGGAGGGACTCTTAACTTTATCTATGCTGCTTATATGTTTTAACTGGGTGAACATACTACTTTTTTATTACAAAAAAAAGAGAAATGAAAATGACCTGGCCCAGGACTTTGCCTAAGTAAGAAATAGTTCAGTTCTGTGGCCTCTAGCCACTGGATTTTCAGAGCTGGATTTCCAATGGACCATCTCATCTTCCTTCTCTGTAGTGGGGTTTTGGGTTTGTTCAGGCCATGAGGCCCCTGCAGTCTAGCACACTCCCCCTCACAAGTCAGGGCAGTAAAGAGTGTGGGACTCCAATGGATGAGATACCAAGGAGGTGCTATCAGCTTTTATCAAACACTTAAAACTTCATGTCAGAAAATAAAAATCTGTATCACGTATCAATGTTACAGGAAACTGTTACACCATTTGATGCTTTATGAACTAGAAGTTTTTGAGGCAACAAATTCAAATATTACATTTTACACAATACTGATGCTAGCAAGTGAACTTAAGTGACACTATTTTGCTTTGATTTGCTGTGATTGAGGTGCAGTGGCCAGCAGCAGAGCCTGATCGCCGCCCCTAAGGATATCAAGAAACGTGGTCACAGCACCAGCAACCCTCTGGTGCCAGGCAGTGCCTGGGAGTACATGAGGATACCCACCACCTAGGAGAGTGAGCACAATGTTGCAAAAATGACTGAAGATGGAAAATGTATGCAAATCACCTAACTGATAAAGGTTTGGTATCCAGAATATACAAAGAACTCTTAAAACTCAATAAAAAGACAAATGACCTAGTTAAAAAATGGGCAAGGGACATGAACAGACATTTTTCCAAAGATATACAAATGACCAACAAGCACAAGGAAAGATGCTCAACATCATTAGTCATTAGTCAAATGCAAATCAAACCACAATAAGATATCATTTCATACCCACTAGGATGGCTATAATTAAAAAAACAAAAAGCAAAAAACCCAAGAATTAACAAGTGTTTATGGGATGTAGAGGAAATTGGAACCCTCATCTTCTGCTGCTGGGAATGTAAAATGGAGCAGATCCTGTAGAAAATAGTCTGGCAGTGCTTAAATGATTAAGCACAGAGGTACCATATGATCAAGCAATTCCACTCCCAGGTATCTGCCCAAAAGACATGAAAACATATATCCACAGAGAAACTTGCACATGAATGTTCACTGTAGCATTAATCACAATAGCCAAAAGGTAGAAACAATCCAAATGTCTATCAACAAATGAATGGATTACCAAAATATTACTTGGCCTTAAAAAAAGAATGTTAAGGTGATGGAAAGAGAAGTCACATTAGGTGGTGAACTTATTATACATCAAGTTGACAATGCACTGTAGAATTGTATGCCTGACACCTATGTAATCCTTGCTAACAGATGTCACCCCAATAAGTCTAACAATAAAAATGAATTTAAAAAAAAAAAAAGAAAAAGAATGTAATATTGACATGTTACAACATGGGTGAACCTTAAAGACACACTCAATGGAAGATGCCAGATAACACAAAGGTCTGTATGATTCCATTTTTATGAAATGCTCAGACAGGCAAATTCACAGAGTCGGAAAGCAAATTAGTGGTTTCCAGGGGCTGGGGGTGATGAGAGAAGAACAAGGGGTGACTACTAACAGGTATGGGATGTGTTTTGGGGTGATGAAGATGCTCCAAAATTGTCTGTAGTGATGGCTGCAAAACTCAGTAAATATAATGAAAATCACTGAATCATATACTTAAAATGGATGAAATGTATGGTATGTAAATTATATCTCAATAAAATTGTTAAAAAAGAAAAAAAAAACGCAAACAACTCTGAGGTTGAATGGATGGCAGCCCTTCCCTCCACAGCTGCGGAGAGAGGAGATGGTTCAGGGACTGACTCAGGAAGTAGCTCTGCACAGTCTGGCTCTGGCCAGGCTGTGTTCACCCCTCCCTGAGGGCTCTCCCCCAGTCCCCTGCTGTGACGAGAAGTTGGGCTCACCCTCAAGCTGCCCTCTTCGACCCCTAGGGAGCACCCAGGCCCCCCAGGAGATATGTCCCTAAAGAGCGGCACTCCGCGGCTAGTTGTCACCCCCCTCCTAGCAGAATGGAGGCCCACCTGAAGGATGACCAGGAGCCCCAGGACAGCAGTCTTCACATCCTCCAAAGAGGCCGAGTATGCCGCCAGGTCTCTTTCCTCCAGCTCAGGAGGTGGAGAAAGGGAGCGAGCAATAACCTTTGGAGAGAAGTTCTGTATTTAAATCCCAGCTCCAGGCTCCCAGTGGGCAGCACTCATCAGATCCAGTACTTTCTACCAGCAGAAACTTTCTCCTTTATTTCTCAAAAGGAGTGATACACCTTATGCAGCTGAGGCACCATTTAGACACTTTATGAATTTCAAAATTAAAAGAAAAGGATGCTGGCTGTATACTAGGACAACAGGGCAAACCCCACTCCAACCCAGCTCCTGTGGAGTATCAATATAGCCATTTCACAGGACCTGAGGTAGCAGGACATGGCTGAGCAGCAGCAGGCCTGGACGAACCTCCAGACATCTCCCATCATTACTGGTAGGGAAGCCCTGCCTCTGAGAAACCTAGCCAGTCACTCTACAGAGAATGGAGACAGAGTCCAGAGGTTGCTGCTGCCTGTAGCACTTTGCCACAAAGCAGGTGAGGGGTCCCTCTGGCAGCCCAGGTACTCCAAGCCCCAGACTCAAGCAGCTCTCACTTTCTCGATGATGTCCAGCAGGCTGTTGAAATGGTGGGTGTGGCAGCCTTCAGCCAGGTCCACCAGCAACTGGGTGGCCAGCTTCCGGACCTGATGGTCTCTGTCCTCAGGAATATGAGAGAGCTGTGAGATAACCACCATGTTGATCAGCTCCTCCTGCAGCAAGCACAGTGGAGTGAGGAAAGCTGTCCACAAGAGAGGTTGGAAAGCAGCTAAGGAGCCACTTGAAATGGGAAGACACATAGCAGAGATGTGTTTATCTGGAGGGCCACGGCCCCTTCCAGGGTGTTCTGATGGCGCCTCAGCTCAGAACAGTGATGGCTGCACAATGGCCTGGCCTAAGCACATATCCATGGGCTCAAATGTGATGCAGCAGTGAATGTCCTCACTCACTCTATTACTCAATGTCACAATTAAGAATGATCTTATGTGGAAGGCTCTCTGTGTATGCACCTGGGAGTTGGAAGACTTTGTCCCTGACATCATGGAGTCCAATGTAATGGGGCAGTGTGACGAGAGCTTTAAGAGGCAGGACAAGACTGACCCTGATGTGAGGAACCTGAGAATCCAAAGGGGTTTCATGGAAGAGGCAGCACTGAGCTGGACTTTGAAGAAGGTGGGATGCCAAGAGACAAAGACATGGAAAAATGGAAGGATGAGAGAGTAGGAGTGGGCAGGTAGGTCCTGGGAATACCAGGAATGCCAGGAGGCATGGTGGAAAGCAAAGGAAGCTGTGCAGAACCTGAGGTGCATCTCCTGTAGGAAAGGGCATGGTGGGCAGGCATACACTAGTGTTTTTGAAGGAAGAAGGGATTCTGACCACAAACTCAGTGAAGGATGGGCTGGAGGGACGAAAGTAGTGGTAAAGAGACAGGCAGGGCCTGGCACTGCCCTGGTGGCTGGCTACTGGTCAGGCTGGGGTCTGGAGGGTGCATGTGATTACAAAAAAACAAAAAGAAAACATGCAAGACTATAGAACTCTTCTGTATTCTGCATGACAACCAAGCTGGAGCTCCCTGAGGGAACTGGTAGGGGTCACCATAAAATGAATGACTGGATGGATGGATGGATGGAAGGACAGACGGATAGACAGATGAACAGGGGAGTAAGACACAAAGCCTGTTGAAAAAGCCTACCACAGAGGAGTGTGTCAGACCCTAAATGCCACGTAGGCCCTAGGAGGCTCAGAGTGCTCAACAAGGGCCATGCAGTGTCTCTTGGGTGAGCCTCACCCTCACCTCTGACAACCCCAGGGCTTCTCCACCAGCCACAGAACACGTACCTCATAGAACTGCCTGTTGATGAGCAGCACGAAGGACAGGACATCCAGCACCTTGATGCGCACAGCACTGCGAGATTCACTCCTAGGGGCAGGGGCACACCCGCTGAGGCCAGGTGGGAGCACTGTTGCCAGCCTTACCCACTGCACTAGGCTCTGCTCACCCTATACCTGGAGCTCTGAGGGATCCCCTAGGGACCCAGACCCCAGGTCTACTACAGGAAACCAAGGCCCCCCAGCCTGGGTGGCAGACAAAACTAATTCCAATTCTCCCCATGTGGGGCCCAGCTTGTCAATATCCAGACCAAGAACTGGGAAAGGGGGCACAGAGTTTGGCCCTCAGAGACAGTATCTTTCTAGACAACCATGCCACAGGAAGAAGTAAGCAGAGGCCTCAGAGGATTGTCCTATCAAAAAAAAAAAAACAAAAAAAAAAAAACAAAAAAAAAAACCTGTTCCTGATCAGTGAGAATCTTTACTTTCAAGAATCAGAAAGGAAAACCCTGACTCTTGGTGCCCTAGACCCTGGCCCAGGGCACAGGCACAGGGTCGGGCTCCAAGGCCCAAGAGGCCTCCAGAGGCTCCTTACCTGAAGAATTTCTCCATCAGTAACTGAAGGTTGTGAATCCAGCCATCCTTTGCTGGATGAATTGACTGAGCCCTGTAGGTTATTAAGTTTAAGAGGGAGGACTCCTGTCAAAAGAAGAAAATTCTGGTGTTAATGAGCCACTTTGCCTTTCCAGAAGTTTTCTTATAAACACAGCCCCAGGCTGCTGGCCCAGGAGAATAGTTTACTCAGTGAGACCAGTCACTTGAAAGCCCAGGTTGGGAGCCCACCAAGAGAAAGCTCTACTGACAGCAATAAAAATTCATTTAAAAACCCACACAAAAGCCTTGGCATCAAGCTGAGCATTTCTGGCACAAGGACTGCCTGCTGGCTAGGGAGCAGACGTGCTGAGCAACAAGTCTCCATAGCGCAGCTCAGCACCTTCCTCCACACAGGTGGGAGGAAATTGACAGTTAGGCTAGCACTATGCTCTGACAGATCCACACATTAAACTTGCTGACACCCTGACAGACTTCCGTGCTGAAACACAAATCCTGGGAGAGCAGGAGTCTGCCTGGCCCTTTATTTCAAACACATGGAAAACTTGGTTTCATACTTACATAACCAGGACTATTAGAGCCAAGTGGTCCCACCCCCTCCCCAGCAGCCTGACCTCAACCACCCTCTTACATGAGCACCAAAGGCCCCGCCAGGAGAGGTGGTCTTACAGGCCTCTGATCTGCACATCTCTCAATGAGCTCAAAGTATCTTTCCCGTGAGCCATGGAACTCATTCTGATCACACAGCTCTTCTACTGTAGTCAGCAGGTCGTGGACGATGGCCTTGAGCTCTGGGCTCTCCAGGCTCTGCAATACAAAGGTACAGTTACACAGGAATGATTACTGGCTTCCCTCAAGGACTCAAGACCACCTGCATCCAGACACCCCCTCAGGCCCTCTTGCTGCCCAGAGGGCATGACCCCATGTTGGGACACTTGGGACAGCAGAACTGTTTCTGTTCATTCCCCAGCCTACACGGGGGCCTTGAAGGGACCAGGTACATGGCCTCCCAGCTCGCCACTCCAGGATGCAGCACCAATCGGCCAGCTGGACACTGACAAGGGTAAGAATCCAGTCCTTTCTGAGTCTCAGTCCTTCCTTCCCCTGGCCTAACCACTTGCACATCACCCACCCCAGTGCCCCAGAAGGCCCAGCTCTGAGCCCATGCTCCACACAGCCTCATCACCTCTGCAGCCCCCATATCAGGATGTCCCCCTTCCTTCAATGGTCAGTGATAACCTCCAAAGTTATGCCAAAACTGTGGCCAGACTTCTAGATGCATAGGAAACTGTCTTTAGGGTCCCCTTCCAGGCCATGGACGTGACCTGGCATGAAACTGTCAATCCTGATCAATGCCAACCCCTCTCCTATGATCATCTACTAATACATATTTCTGTTCCCCAAAATGGAACAAGTCTGGAAAACCTAGCAATCTTCAGTGGATAGCAAGTTGACACCACTAAGAACCATCAGGTAAAACGCCCAGTAGGCTCTGAGGGAAGATCCGAAGTGTGCAGGGAGCCATCATTCAGGTGAGACAAGCCTGCCATGCCCAAGAGTCCACACTCCAAAGGGAAGGGCCCTCAGACCTGCCTATCCATGGTCCCAGTCCTCCCTATGCCCAAAGCATTCCCACCAGCCTCACCTGGAGCTGCTGAAGCAGGCGTTCAATAATGTTCAGCAGAATATCCCACGTCACAGCCTGGAGCTCCCTCCTATACTTCTTGATGAGTCTGGTTATGGAGAGGACAATCTCATAGGACACCACTTCATTTGGACAGGTCATGGCCTGGAACACAAGGTCCGGGGAGCAGGCAACATTCAGCCACTTCTCGCTCACACATAGGAAGCTCCCCATCACATCTCCATCTGAAGCCAGCATAAGATGCCTGAGGAGGCCACACTCTCATGTCTCATGGGCCACACAAGTATCATAGGAGCCCAGAAGTGTATTTTCTACATTGACTCCAAAGAGCTGGACTCGACTGAATTCCAGGCCCCCGGCTTACCAGCCTAGAGGACCTGAAAACTACCTGATACAAACAATGTGCAAAGGCTGCATGCTCCACTGCCCCATGAGGTGGGGGCAGGGCACAAATAATAGCCCATCAGGAGATTCTGCGTAATCCTGGACACAGACCATCTGAGCTGCTTTTCTTGTGGTAAGATGAAGATGGCCCACCTCACCAGGATGTAGTGATGACTACAAGAGAACACACAGGAAGTACTCTGGACACACCTGGGCACCATGGAAACAGAAGCCCTATCATTGGCCTGAATTCTAGAGCAAGAATGAGATTATCTGTTGGTTTTTTTTTTTGTTTTTTTGGGGGGTTTTTTGTATGTGGGTAATTCCCTGGCTGGGAATCGAACCCAGGCCACAGCGCTGACAGCGCCAGCGCCGAAGCCTTAAGCCACTACACCACCAGGGAACTCCCAAGAATGAGATTATCAAGTGAAATTGTCATCACCAAGAGTGTTGCCATCCATGGAGAAAACGTAAGCAGTTCTAACGCTAATTTGCAGGAGATGAAATTCCTAAGATACAACATTTGCTTGAGAATAAAACTTT
Organism: Lyroderma lyra; assembly: GCA_004026885.1. Taxonomy (NCBI): domain Eukaryota; kingdom Metazoa; phylum Chordata; class Mammalia; order Chiroptera; family Megadermatidae; genus Lyroderma; species Lyroderma lyra. The sequence goes on along the minus strand of PVJL010002490.1, from coordinate 102,676 downwards.
CACATGACCCTAACCCCCATCTCCAGTTGTAAAGTAACTGGAAATACACCCACTACCCCTGCAGCAGAACCCATCTCATGGGCCTGTTCTGGCCTGGTGGGTGGGTCTGACTAAACTGAGCTCTCTGGCTCTCACCAGCTCAGTGTGGTACAAAAAAAACGAGTTACCTTGTAAAATGATGGCAACACAGATGTCGGGGAGTTCTTGAGAGAATAGAGTCGGTGGGCTCCCCAAAGAGCCATGCCAACAAAAAACACAGCTCCTCTCAGCAGCGGGGCATCTTCCATGTAGGCTCTAAAAGCATTCCCCAGAAAGACAGGACGTCAGCAGAGCCCAGGCCCAGTGTCTGTTCCCTATGGAGTCCAAAGGTGAACCCAGGCTCCTGGCAGCATACTAAGAGGTACCTCCACTTATGGGACAGAAGCAAGGCTGGGGAGGGGCACTGGTAAGGGAACACAGAGGCTAGTAGCAATTATTTCATTCATTCATGCATTCATTCAATAATTGTCATTGCTAACCATGAAGCCATGCTAGATGCCACAGTACACAGGCCAAAGAGAAGGCCCTTGGCCTCATGGTGCTTACAGTCTAGAAAACACAGATGTGAATCAAAGGATCATGTAAGAAAATGACAAATTTCCACCTCAAATCACAGTTAAGAAGGAAAGTTATAGGATACGAGAGCTAAAACCTACTTGTGGCAGTCAGGGAATCAATGACAGAGCCAAAATGTCAAGGGACAACTCAAAGAAACTCAACCAAGGTGGAATGACATTTCAGCAAAAGCAATGGGCACATGCAGATGCCCTGGGTGGGTGGGAGCATGGCAAGATGCAGGGTGGGGCAGGGCTGGACCACCAAGGCCTTGCTGTGGTGAGCACGGTGGTTTTGATCCTGAGAGCCCTGGTAGCTACTGTGGCTTCAAGCAAAGGGTGACATTAATCTATGTTGTTAAAAAAAAGTGTGGTTACTGTCTAGAGGAATCAACTTCAAGAACCTAAGAGTGGATGCAGGAGACCAGCAAGGAGGTAAGAGCTGATGGGATGGGGTGGAGGCCCTAAGTGGACAGATTTGAGCCACCTGTCAGGGGCAGAAGCAATAGGACTTGTGATGGCTGGGTCATGGCATTGAGGGCAAGGGCCTTGTAACAGGCTCAATGGTGAGACAGCCCCAGCAGACGAGACCCAAGTGTGGGAGGAAGGTTACCAGCTCAGTTTTGAACATTCTGATTTTACTGACATAAGTAGGAGGACAGATCAGGAGCATAAGATGGGTGCTCTCGTTTTAGTGCAAGCTTCTGGAACAGCCACACCAAAGGAACAGGAAGCCTCCCCATTAGTCTATGCCACACAAGAGCCAACACAGACTCCTCGTGAAGGCTCTACAGCAGCTGACCCAGCCACCTCCCCTTCACTGTCTGCCCCAGGGCCTGCCCACACTCACCTGTCCTCCATGATTCGGCACATGTTATAGATGGCGCTGTGGCCCAGGTGAGTGCCCAGGAGGTTACGCATCAACTAGGAAAAACACACCATCATTAGATTGGCAGGTACAAGCCCCAGAGTCCCATATTCCAGCCCTGTGAGCCGTGCCAACATAGCCACTCCTCCAAAGCCCTCTATGTCCAGCGAGCTCTCCACTATCTCCCCCCAAAAACAGAAGCCACAGAGTTCTCAAAATGCCACCAAAACCCTGACCTCAGCTCAACAGTCTGGGAAAATGCGACTGAACTCCCTCAACAGGCCATTGTCTGGCAACTCTGAGAATTCAGATGGCCATTCATTGAAGACAAGATGGCCCTTGTCCTGTCCATGCAACTTCATCGAAGGAAGACCTCTCCAGGACAACAGTATAGACGCCCACCTTCCAACAAGGCTCACAGAGCTCCTTAACGTTGATGGTGCGGCAGAGGGTAACGATGAATAGGGGGAGGCTCTCGGCTGGCAGGCAGTTGTAACAGACCACAGCATCCAGCACCTGCAGAGAAACCTGGTGGGGTGGAGAGATGGGTCATGCTGGCCCTGTCCCAACTCCTACCCACAGGGAGGTGACACCCCCAGCTTCCTTCCCACCCTACTTTGGTCAATGACTGCTGCCCCTCTCCATTGCCAAAGCAGCCTTCCTCAGAACCCCAGAGCAAGTGAGCATATGGGAGGCACTTCTACATCCCAGTCACTGTGAGTCATCCCATCTTGAACTATGACCCCACAACAGAGGTTATTCAACCACTTATAGGAGAGAGTCCTGAGGCTCAGAGAGCCAAGCAGCTTGCTTGGGGCCATACAGCCAGTGAGGGACACCACAGGGCTTGATCCCTGAGCTCAGGGTCTCAACTGTTATGCCACCTAGTCTGCCTGGAAGAAGGGTGAAAGGAACCATCCTTGAAAGAGGGCAGCTACTAACCTCTATGTCCACAGAGGACACAGTCTGGACACAGAGCAGGCAGATCATGCTGTTGGAAGAAGTCAAGTCATGAAGTCAGTTGAAAGGACATTTCCACAGAGACTGGGGGGCTTCAGTTTACTTTCTAGTTACTTTACAGAGTTAGTTATATGAGGAGCTCATCCTGCCTAGGGCCCCCTCACCCATAAATAAGCAGGTGTTCAGTATTACATGTGTAACAATAGAACCAAGACCCTGCCCTCATGAATATGAAGAAAATGACAACAAAAAACCATAGTAAATAAAACATCAAGTAACATTATACATCTGTTAAAAATAAAATAGCTCAAGTATCAAAATATTAACTTAAGTGGAAGGTAGCTATGGCTACTTCTAACTTCTCCATTTATTTGATGGTTTCAATAGCATCATTCAACCTGCAGAACTGAAATGAAGACCCCAGACAGTGGGACTATGATCAGAGAAACATTACTGGAATTCTTTTCTTACTGGACCATTGATGCTATATATTCATCGAGGTAACAGCTGTTGAATTTGACCAGATTCACAAGCACCAGAAGGAATTCTGAGGACAGGCCGACATCCATCCACTGCAGGACAAATTCAGCTGGGAGAAGAGGAAATAAATGTACTTACAATGCACTACTTCCTCCCTAGGAAAACACTACCCATCCCATTCACTGCTGGAAACCCTGTCATCGGTCCCCATGCAAAGACAGATAGGCTGTGCATACACAGGTCTGAGGGAGGCTCAGCTGGGGTTCAAGCAGGTCAGCATATTACGACTCTAGAATTCACCAAACCCTGAGACGCACTAAGGGAAATCTGGGCTGAGAGGAGGTAGCAGTACTTGTGCATCTGACACTCAGAGCCCTGACTACAATATTAAAGGTGCCAGCATCACCAGGACAAGTGTCTAGGGGGCAAGTTCCTAGCCTCCTATCCCCACAGAGAATTTCTAGAAGGAGACACAAGAAACGCCAGGCTGCTAGCCAAGTAAACTTAGAAACCCTGACCTCCAACACCTGTCCTGGAGACAAACCGACAGCTGAGGCCCATTTCTGGGCAACAGATCAGCAAGGCCTGAGTCAGATTTACTTCTTCCTCCTCCTTCCTCTTCTCTCTCTAGCAGTGACATGAAATTTCAAGACTCACAGAAACCTCACACCATCAGGGAGACAAGGAGGAAGGCCAACAAAGGGGAGTGGTGAAAGTCAGGCTCAGGGAATGAAGAGGGAGAGGTGTAAGATAGCAAGGCAGTCCTGGCATCCCAGAAACCTCAGGGGCCTCTGGGTAAGACCCAGCCTGATGCCAGGGTCAGCAACACACTCTCCCTACAGCAGAGCTCAGACCACCTCTGTCTGCCTAAAAGGCACATCTAAGCCCTAATCCCCAGGGGTTCTGAGCCAGCAGGTCTGGAGTGAAGGCCAGTACTGTGCATTTTTAACAAGCTCCCCAGGAGATTCAGGTGGCTGATCCAGGTTGCGCACAGGTAAACAGAGCTGTATGGTGCATCACCCTCTGCAGGCCATCCTATAAAGTACAGCACTCCCTCTCAGCCCCAGCGGCCTTCCACATCCCAGATTAAATTTGATCACCAAGGCCAGAGAAACCTCACACCCAGTGTGGCACCGACCCAGTTCTTCTTCCAAGTAGGTGATGTGTCTCCCGTTGTCTGTGAGGGCCTTGAAAACTTCCAGTCTTTCGTGGAGGTCTTCATTGGAGGGGTAATCCTTGATGACCTTGAAGAAGAGGGCTCTGAGAACTCCCAAGCGGTCTCCCTGAAGACAAAATCACAAGGTCAGCAGTCCTGCCAGGATTCTCCAGCCATATGGGCTTCCTGAACAGGTGTTAATTAATCCAGAAGTGTAGTGGGCTCCAAGATTCCCAACTCTGGAGTTCCTCTCCTTCCCAAAGGAACTGTGCGATGGGGGATGAACTGGAAACATTGGAGCAGCTAGGGTAGAGGACCAGATGCACTAGTCATCCATTAGCTGACCAGTGTGTGTGAAGAACCCACTATGTGTCTAGCTCTGGGGAACCACGAGTATCCCCTTTCATAGGAAATGAGGTGGAGGCTCAGGGAGCTCCAGTGACTCACCCAGGATCACACAGATACAAGAGGTGAGGCCAGGGGAGTGGGCACACATCAGGGACAGTGCAATTCTGCCCCCCACCTCACCATGCTCATAGACCATGGACACATCTGTGCTCACAGGACGATGACAATGGTCTAACTGCATAAAAAATGACAAGGCCTCTCAGACAACTGGGTATGAAGAAGCAGAGGAAAGGGGCAGGGAGATAGGGATGGGAGCACAGAGCCTTCCAGGCAGGAATGCTGAGATGGTCTGGGCATTCCAGGAACAGCAGAGACCACTGTGGTCAGAGCACAGTGAGCACAGGCAATGAGTGGCCCAGGGTGAGGGGAATGAGGTCAGCAGGAACAACAAAACAGTGGCTCACACATGCCAGGCACTGTCCTCATCATTTTGCATGAATTGCCTCATTTACTCCCCAAACATTTCAAAGGAGGAAGGAGCCACGAGTATCCCATTTTATAGGGAATGAGGTGGAGGCTCAGGGAGCTCCAGTGACTCAGAATCACACAGATATAAGAGGCAATGCAAGGATGCCCACTCAAGCCATCTAATTGCAGAGCCCCTGGGAACAAGATTCTATGCCTGATGCCCTCACCAGAGTCCAAGTGGGACCAGCAGGAACGGTCAGTGGGTGGCCCAACATCATCCCACATACCCACCCCAGTTCCACTTGCCCCTTACCTGCCCCTGCACAATGGCCTTCAGCAGAGCCAGCACCGCATGCCGGGCCTCTGGTGGCCTCTCTGGCTGCAGCAAGTCTGCAACAGCCTTCCAGAGTGCCTCCACTGCATTCTGCCACCAGTGAAGAGGGGATAGTGATTAGGGTGTGCTGGCCCCCCTCAACTTGAGAGCAAAGGACAGAGCAGAACAACAGGGTCTTCTCATTTAGATTTTGTACCTCTACAGCCCACATCTCATGTACCTGTCACAACCTATGGTGACCATAAGCCAGACAAGTGGAATAGTTCCAAGCTACTTCAATACCCTCACAGATCCCGTTAACCCCTCACCAGGCTACAGGCTGGGGGAGAGAGGAGAGAAGGTAGGACAGTGGAGCTGTCCTGGCTGCCCCCAGAGATCACAAGGAGTCCCCCTCAGAGCTTGCTCAGACTCTGGTAGGGAAAATCACTGAAAGATCTCAGAACCAGAAGTGCCACAGCAGGCCCTGGGCCTGCAGCCTGACCCAGAAATCCACTTCCTGGCTTCCCTCTGTGTAAACACACCTGTCCAGCCACACGCCACTCAGTACTATTCCCCTGCCCCACCTCTGGTACCAGCTTGACCTGCCAACAACTCTATGCAGGCTTCTAGAATCTGCCTCCTCTCACTTAGTCCACCCAGCCCATGGGAGAGCTGGGTCTTGTTCCCCATAGCTATCCAGAATCAGTCTCTCTCATGGCACCTTCCCTTCTCCATGTTAACCATCCCTGATTCCTCTCAACAAGGATTTTCAGACCACCCAACCTTTCCTGGACTCACTCTTCTTAGCAGCAGGATTAAAATATTTTTTAGGTATCATCTGACTAACATCCTGACCAGCTCAGAATACACTGGAACTTTCACCTCCTTTTTCCCATTCATAATACTTCTATTAACTCAATCTAAGCCCTAACAACACAGACTCTTAGCATGTGGGCTATCCCAGCTTCTTAGGCCTATCTGTCTATTCACATTACAGCAACCCAGCCATACCTCACCTTTCTGTACCTACAGAGGCAACTTTATGAATGCTGATTCCCAAGGATAAATTTTCATTTATCCTTGGTAATGTACAGTTTGCGTGTTTTAGGTGGCCTGCTGAGAATATAGTGGTCACGCTCCCCATTAGCAGATCTGAATCTGCTAGAGGTGAGGTCCACATCTCCCCCAAGTCACTTACACAAACATGAGACAAGGCTAGAGCAGAGCCCTTGAAATGTTCTAATGATTACTTCCCACTCTGTCCAAAGGATGTCAGGAGAGAGTCTGAAAGTAGTTGACTGGCAAAAACATGGCTGTGTCTGTAAGGCTACCGATACCACCAGATACCAACCAAATGCCTCTCCCAAAAAGACACTGAGACTGGTATGCCTTAAATTGTTCTCTGTGAAACCACACTCTTTCCTGACATTCCTCTATTTTTCCTTCCCCCAAATCTGTAATAAGAGACAAGCAGGCATTTCTGTGAGCCATACAGAAAGAAAAATCCTTTCTTGAATCTGCTAAAAAAGCCTTAATTCCCTTGCTCCCCACTTCCACACAACTGGCCCCTCAGGGTTGTGCTTCAGGGCATTTCCAAAAACTTCCCCATTACTAAGATGGAAGGTTAAATTCCTTTAAAATGGTGTGTCATCAGTCATTAGCAAAGGTAGCTGTCATTCTGCTCCTAGAGAGCCAAATCAGGTTTCTAAACAGCTCACATGCATCCGTCCAATAGCCCAGCTGAAATAGACCTACCTCTTCAAATTTCTTCGTTTTTGCGACTTCACAGATCTGCCCTATCACCCGGATGCGATTGTTGAGGCCAGTTTCAACACTCAGTTCCTGGAAAGAGGTGAAAGAAGAAAAAGGGACCCATACTCAGACTACAGATCTCTGTAACTCCCAATCACATACCATCCTAAGAATTGTGCTCTATTTCCCACCCTGGAGACTTGCAACAGACCTTTCTGAAATTAGGAATCACTAGTTTCCTATTCCATCTAACTGGAGTGAGAACAGATATTTTTTCTCTATCATTCAATTTTTTTTTGAGATATATTCACATCACATAAAACTCACCATTTAAAACCATACAATTCACTTTTTAGTCTATTTACAATGCTTATAACCACTTCCATTAATTCCAGAACATCTACATCACCTCAAAAGGCAACTTCATACATATTGGCAATCACTCCCTATTTCTTCCTCTGCCCAGGCCTTTGCAAATGCTAATCTACTTTGTCTCTATAGGTTTGCTACTCCGGACATTTTATATAAATGGAAACATACGGTGCACGGGCCTCTGTAATTGGCTTTTCATTTTGTATGTTTTCAAGGTTCATCCATTTTGTAGCATGTATCAGTGCATCATTCCTTTTTCTTGGCAAATAATACTCCTTTATGAATGTATCACATTTTGTTTATACAGCTGACTCTTGAACCATGTATCTGAACTGCAAGGGTCCACTTATACATGGATTTTTAAAACCTGCATTTAAACGAACCTGTGCAGATCAAACCCGTGTTGCTCAAGGATCAACTCACCAGATGATGAATTTTGGTTGTTTCTGAATGGGAAACTGTACAAGTGCAAAAATTCAACATTTATTTATGGGCAAAACATGGTGCCCAGTATGTGGTAGGGGGAGTCAAACAGATAAAAATATAGACTGACTTCTCATAGGGACTCACAAATTACCAGTTAACACCTGGCCATAACCCTAATCACATGTGGAGACCATGGTGTTCAGACCCAGTGTAGTAAAAACAGGTTTTCTTGCATTGACAACTCATGTTGAACCAAGTCACCAAGATTCTAATTTTCTGAATCTCCCCAAAAAAAGACATGTACATCTCCATAGTACTGGGAACGGCAGCCCCATGCAGACGTTCACCAGCTACCTATTTCCCAGAGAACCTGCTGACAGACCAAAACCAGCCTTCTTTGCACCTCCCACGAAAATAGGAGGGAAGACATAAGCAGTCACTCACTCTCAGGATTTCCGGTGTGATGACAAACTCCGTCTGTTTGCCCTCTGCAGACCTGGGATTTGGCCTTGAAGTTCCCAGTCCCAAAAGAATCTTAAACTTCTCCTTCAAGCCTGAATCTTTGCTTGTTGGTTTGGCCATAGTGGGCAGGGACGCACCAGTGGACTCCTCTGTGCCAAGGAAACAGGCATAGAGATCTCAAGAACAACTCCACACACCTGCCCCTTCGAATCTCCAGGCACCTGGAATCCTAGGTCTTTTAAGTGGGCACTTTTCCTCCCACTTGGCCCCTGGGGAAAACTCAACCGCAGCCAGACTGTCTTGGTCAGAAATAAATCCGGGAAACGCCAGGCCGCCCGCCCATGACTCAGTTCATAGGGTGAGGGAATTGGGGGTGAGGGAATTGGGAGTGAGGGGCGGCCGCCGCGAGGCCCAGGGAGCCCTGACGTTTGCCATCTCTCTCCTCCTCATGTGAAGGAGGACTGTCGGGTGGATTCCGGAAGCAGGGACCCACTCGCACCCGCCATGACTTAAAAACAGAGTGCTTGGGGTTCCAGGGTCAGGCTAGAGTGGGCGCGGCCGAGGCCCGTACCCGGACCCCGACGCGGGCCACCGCGGGATTTGTCCCCATCCCTCAGCTCAGAGAAGGCCCGGCGCGGCCGCCTCCCTGAAGCCTAGTCGGGGCCGGGCCACACCGCGGTCTGGGCCACCACCAGCGGTCGGGGTGCCACGAGCCACTCACCCCGCGCTGCACCGCGCCGGCTGCGCGCCGGGGAACTCAGGGGCTGAGAAGGGAACACATCCCCGGACCCGAGCCGCCGCCGGAAGCACGACCAGAACTTCCGGTAGCAGGACTGCACCGAGGGCTCCCGCAGAGCTAGCTGGGAGTCGTAGTTCTGGGTCGCCCTTTGGCGGAAAGGCTGGGCAAGTTTTGAGTCATGTGACGGACCCTCGGGGATCGTCGGGACGTGTAGTCCGCAGGAATTCGGCATGAACGCCACGGGGAGGATGGTGACTCGCAGCCGGAGCCGGGGACGTGGGGCCGGGCCGCGGGGAGGTGGGGAGGAGGCCAAGACGCTCCGGAGGGGACAGGCGGCTGCAGGTAGCTTCGCTTTCCGGCCGGGGCAAGGAAGGAGAGAAGGGAGGAGGAGACTGCAAGGAGCTAGGGTCCCGGGCCGCCCTCAGGGGCTCTGAGCGCATGGGCTGGGACCCGGCAGCAGCAAGCTAGTTCTTCGGCCCCACGTGCAGACCTGGGTTCCCACCTAGCGCCCTGTTTCCAGGACGCAGGAGTCCACAGGGATGAGTCTCAGGCGCTCACACCTCCCTTACCCTCGTTTTGAACAAGAAAGTTGTCCCCGTCCCACTAGCCTGCCCTGGAATGTACCTTTCACTTGTGCCAGGTTATCTGTGAGGCAGACCAGTCCTGTCCTCATAGCTGCTTCCTTCTTAGAGAGGCGGGGTGCCCAGGAGACCCCCAGCCTCTCTGAAGTCCTCTCCTCCTGCTAGAACAGTGGTTCTCAACCTTCCTAATGCCACAACCTTCCTCATGTTGTGGTGACCCCCATAAAATTATTTTCATTGCTACTTCATAGCTGTAATTTTGCCACTGTTATGAATCATAATGTAAATATCTGATAGGTGTTTTCCAATGGTCTTAGGCAACCCCTGTGAAAGAGTCGTTTGACCTCCAAAGGGGTCATGACCCACAGGTTGAGAACCACTGTCTATAAGGTGCCTCACAGAAAACTGGAAGGGTGTAGCCTTTTTTATGTTTATCCAGTAGTCATTAAGGATCTACTGCGTGCCTAGCAGTGAACAAGGGGGCGGGGCGGAGATGGGGGTAGAGGGCTGCCACCTTGTCTTTTGAGGTTGTCTGCAGGATTGGCCAGAGGGAAATTCCCATAGGCACCCCAAAACCCCAGGGGTAGTCTAGAAAAGGAGTTCACTGGGACAGCATGGCAGGAGGAACAGGCTGGAGAGAGGAGGCAGATGTAACAAGGCCAGTCAAGTAGGCAGGAGCTTTGATGCCAAGACAGCGTTTGGAGTTCATGAGTACAAGGAAAAACGAATGAGGAGTTTTAAACAGGAAGTGACACAATCTAGTTTGGGTCTTAATTCTCTGACACAATGTGGAGACTAGATTGGGGTGGTAAAGGCTGTTACTAGAGCCCTCATGTTAACTCGGACTTGGTCAGGGGGCAGTGGCACAAGGAAGGCTGACCTGCCCTGAAGTGAGTGTTACAGAGGATAGAGTATCCCCATCTGTAGTAGATGATGGATGCTTGTTGAATGAATGATGAGGGGTGAGATAGCAGGTAGGGCAACACCCACACCTATGTCCCCCACTGAAGGGACCTAGTGCCATTTTTTTGCAGGAGAAAAAAGCCACTGCTCTGTGAAGCGTCACCAGAAGGCACAAAGCCTGAATGTGGCCTATGAGGCCTCAGATGGTGAGAAAGGAGAGGGGACCAAGCCACTCAAGGCACCAAGCTGGGAGCCTCAGGACTGGAGGCAGCAGCTGGCAAACATCCGCACCATGAGGAGTGGGAAGGATGCACCTGTAGACCAGCTAGGTGTTGAGCACTGTTATGACCCCAATGCATCCCCAAAGGTAGGCGGGGGGCCCTGTTTGCCTGGTAATCCCATTCTGAACAAGATGCTTATTTTCTCTCAGGCCTGTAGTAGAGACAGCCTGACCCCTGATGGGTCTTGGCTGACACATATCCTGCAGGCAGCATCCCAAAAGGATGCATACCTGAAGCCCAGAACACTGGGCAGCATCCCCTGTTTCATTGTGGCCACTCAGCAGGTCAGGGCTTGGGGGGTCTTGTGCTCTGCCTTCTGCCAGCACAGTGTTGGCACATCAGGGGTGTTCTATAATGTTTGCTGAGAAAGAGTGCCTGTACTTCACTGGCCCAGATTCTGGGACTTCAACCAACCTGATTCTGATCCTAGCTCTGCCACTGGGTGACTTGGGTACATACCTCTTTGAGCCTCAGTTTGCTTGTCTGTAAAATGGATAGTAGCATCATTCACAAAGCAAACATAATAATGGCTGCTGAACACTGACATTGTGCCAGGTATAACTCTAAGTGCATTGACAATTCATTTAAGCCTCACAGTGATCCTGTGAAACAGGTGCTATTATTGTCCGCATGTTATAGGTGAAAATCAGGCCCAGGCCACACCCCCACCCCACCCCCAATTGTCCAGGGTAGATAGGAGGCTGATGTCCCATATGTTCCCAGGTGGGTGTAAGGCTTGGCTAGGGCCTGGCCCATGGGGAGCACTGAGGACCTGCCACCATTCTGGTCCTTGTCACTGTGAGCAGGTGCGGAGGTACCAGGTGCTGCTGTCCCTAATGCTGTCCAGCCAGACCAAAGACCAGGTGACAGCAGGCGCCATGCAGCGGCTGCGAGCCCGGGGCCTGACGGTGGATAGCATCCTGAAGACAGATGACAGCACTCTGGGCACACTCATCTACCCCGTGGGCTTCTGGAGGGTGAGCCCAGTGTTTGGTACTCGGGACCGGGGGTGCCACTGGCCTGCAAAAGACATCAGGTTGCTGAGGGTGACTGTGGGGGTACAGGAGGCCAAGTCAGACATTTCTGGCCACAGGGGCTTGGAATATGAATTCTCACTGGAATCTCCCACCCCTCTGACCAGTCCATAGGGGCTGGGCCATGGAGTCTCAAGTCCAGGCTCTGGAGCTCCTTGGCCTTTCCTGTTTGTAGCCTACCCCTTCCTTCCTCCACCTCCACACCCTGCTGCCTGGCCCTGCCCTTCCTCGCTGAGGCTGCCCACCCACCTTTCCCTTTGTTTATTCCAGGGCTCCCTGGAGTACCTCACCCCCTCCCCTCTGTAGCCCCAAGAGGCCACAGAGTACAGGGTAGTGAGTGGGCAGGACTGTTAAAGGTGACCAGGCGGGTGTGGCTGTTTCCCCTTGGCACTGGTGTGGGCTGCCGTGTGTCAGATGGGTTTTAAATAGCCCTGTCTGCTCAGGCACAGGATGGGAACCGCCTGGCTGGCCTGGTGGCTGGTGGGGGAACCCTAGGCTCCAGCCTTCCTTCCTGAAGTCCCAGGTGCTGCTGAGCCCAGCTCCTGGGATGGCTGGTCCTGCTTAGCCTGCCTGGCCTCTGGGGTTAATGAAGGAGTCTGGTGGGTAGACCCCACACAGATAATTAGCCTAGATAGATGGGAAGCAAGAATCCATGCCTACATTGGGCCTCCTTCAGGCTGCCTGCTGCCCTTGGCTCATTCCCACCTTGTAGGGGGACAGGAGAAAGCAGGTACCTCTGAATGTGTCCTGGGCAGGTAACAGGCAGCTTTGGGTACCTGTGAGTCTCCCTCATGCCTTGTCCTCCCAGGTTGGACTCTATCCCCAGCCTCTAGGACTGACCCCCATCCCTATCTTTCAGAACAAGGTGAAGTACATCAAGCAGACCAGTGCCATCCTGCAGCAGTGCTATGATGGGGACATCCCAGCCTCTGTGGCAGAGCTGGTGGCACTGCCAGGTGTCGGGCCTAAGATGGCACACTTGGCCATGGCTGTGGCCTGGGGCACCGTGTCAGGCATTGGTGAGTCGTATACACCCACCCATGAGGAAGGAGGGGCCGGCTCCAACCTTGATGACTACTCTTAGGGTTCCCTAAATCCCATGACCCCAATTCAGGTCTCATCTACAACTCAGCCCAAAGGGTCAGAAAGGTGTTCCCAGCATTAGGCTAGACCTGTCCCGCCCTGAAACAAATGCTAATGGAAGAAGCTCCTATTTGCTGAGCACCTACTTTGTGCTGGGCTCTGTGAGGCCCTGATGATGGATTCAGGGTCTGTGCTGTCTGAGGAAGCGAGACATCGCACAAGTCCTTACCATTGAGATAGAAACCCCAATTGGGGGGTGTGCATCTGGGAGAACTTCATGAGGAGGTGATAATTCAGCCAAAAGCTGAAGGGTTAGGCCAGGCTAAGAGGAAGAAGTATGTTCCAGGCAGAACAGCATCTGCAAAGCCACCACGTGGGAGAGAGGGCCAGAAGCAAAAGGCTCTGGAGTGAGTGTGGGCAGATTGAGGCAGCATGGTAAAAGCAGGGGAACCCAGGGAATGAAGGAAAGGGCTAAGGGGATGGGAAGGAAAAGAGCTGAGTTGGGGGAGCCCCTTCCTGGAATCTCTTTCCTGGGTCCAGGCCTGGCATCCGAGGACTTCTTTGTGGAGACAGACTTTGGGTGAAGGTGTGGCTGCCTCCTAAAATTTTTGCCCAAAAAGTTGGGGTTTCTGAGGTACGCCCAGCAGCAGGCCTAGCCAGCTCAGAAACCAAGGCCTGACATAATGACCTCTCTGTGTGCCCCACCCAACCCCAGTTCTTCTCTGGGACTCCTCCAGGGGGAAGAGCAGTGGGTAGGGATTCCCCACCTCACCCCAGCTTCTGTGGCTTGTGAAGCTGGCCCCTGGGCCAGGAGGGCAGCTAGGGATGGCAGCCCCAGATAACCATAGCCAGGCCAAGGAGGGGTTTAGGGCAGAGCCTCCTTGTCACTAGGGTTCCCGAAGCTGCCAGATATTTGAGCTTATCTGGATGGCTATTATCAGCTGCCCCTTTTTACAAGTGGTCTGGCAGGTCTGTGGAAGAAGAGGCCCCTGCTCATAGCCCTGACAGGGACAGGACTTTGGGATTAACAGGCAAAGGCAAGAGTGTCAGAAGGTTACCCTTTCTGGTTATCTGTGGGCCCCGCCTCCCAGGGGCTTTCCCAGGAGAAGTCCCCTTAATAAGAAAGCTGATCCCAGCTCTGTCCCCAGCTGGGTGACCATGGGCAAAGAACTTGGCCTCTCTGAGCTGTGGCCGCAAAGCAGAGGAAGCAGTCACCGTCCTGGACTGGCCTACAGAAGGCTCATACATTGTGGTACAGCCCTAGGCTGGGCCTCTGGACAACAGGGAGCATGGTCACCTCCATGTTACAGAGGAGGAAAAAACTGAGGCTCAGTGACCCAAGGATATAAATCCCTCTAACCCCGCTACCTGGGCTTGTTAGCAGTAGGGGAGGGAGCTGACACAGGGACTGGCTTTCTCTTTGGCAAATGGGAGGAGGCAGCAGGGATTGCAGCTGGCTGGGCAAGGAAGCCCCAGTGAATGAGTGCCCAGGCTGACCTTGGGGTGGCTGGCCAAGGAGAGCAGGGGCTTTGGCCCAGGTGAACCACAGCTGCAGCTGGCCTGGCCATGCTCCTTACTCTGTCCCTGACAGTACAGTAGCAGGTGCTGGCTCTGGGCAATGACCTCATGCTGGCCCACTGGCCTGAACTGCTGCCACCCAGCCTGGCACCCATAGCCAGTGGCTGGGCCAGGAAGCACTGCTCCCTGCACCCCAAATAGAGGACCCAAGTCCTCTGGGTTCTGGCTGTAGCCCCTGCCCAGCAGCAGGGGTGGCCTAGTGACCTGCTTCATGCCTGTGTCCAGGACTGTATAGTTCTGGGTCTTCTTTGGAAGCTTGGGGTGGGAAGCCAGGGAGACTCAGGCCCCCCACTGACCCAGGCTCAGGGTAGGGCCATAGGCAGGGATGGTATGGTTTGGGCCTGCTAGCATGCTCCATGTTTTCCCTACCCTGTTTCCAAGCAGCAGTGGACACACATGTGCACAGAATTGTCAACCGACTCAAGTGGACTAAGAAGGTGACCAAGTCCCCAGAGGAGACCCGCACAGCCCTAGAGGAGTGGCTGCCCAGGTGCTTGGGCAGGGTGGGGGCAGGACGGGGCAGGGCAGGGCTCCCCTCCCTCCATCCTTCCCTTTGAATTGACCCACCTCCACTCCCACAGGGACCTGTGGAGTGAGATCAACGGACTGTTGGTTGGCTTTGGCCAGCAGACCTGTCTCCCTGTCCACCCACGCTGCCAGGTCTGCCTCAACCAGGCCCTGTGCCCAGCTGCACAGGGGCTCTGAAGGCCTTGTCTGTTCTGTGACTTTGCTGGGGAACTGCAGCCTGGTGTAATAAAGCTTAGGGGTTTGCAGCAGTTGGGGTCTAACTTCTACCCCCAGGGGAGTGCGTGAGTCTTGCATTGGCCTGTGTCACATGTGTCATGAATAGGGCTGCCTGGGAGGCCAGGATAGGGATGTGACAATCTGAGCTGTGAACTGGAAGGATGGGGGTGCAGGAGCCCTGACAGAGGAGATGGATCGTGGGAGCCAGCTGCAGCCAGCTGCCAGGAAATCCACTGGGGATGCTGGAGGCCTGGGCCTCTTCCCTCCCTCAGCAGTTGGCTGGGAGCCTGGAAACTCCCCCGTTCTGAACTTGTGCACCCTGAGCGTGGCCTCTGTCAGGCCCCTGCCACCACCCCCCCGCCCCGCCCCAGTGCTTATAGAGCCACCTGGCCTCCAAAAGAACACCAGTGGGCCCAGTCTGGGTGCCACAGGGCAGGAAGCCTGACCTTTGTGTACCTGCTTGGAAGCAGTGGGGTCTGGGGGGGCGTGCTAGAACAGGGGGTGCCAGGGGCCCAGAAGTCACAGGGGAGGTGCCAGCAAAATGAGCTGGGCCTTGCCAGGCAGAGGAAGTGGGCAAGGGCCCCAAAGTGTGTCAAAAAGGGTGAGAGGGCTCCAAGGGCAGGGGGAGAGGGAAGAAGGAGCAGGAGCTGAGAGGAGTCAGGACTTGGACCAGGTGGACAGATTCAGGGAGGTAGAGCTTAGGAATGAGGCCCTGTTTCCAGCAGCTGAGACTTGGGGAAGGAGCCGCCAGGCTGCTGCCTTCCTGCCTGGGCCACAGCCCTCCACCCCACAACTGAGATCTCAGGAAGGACAAGCAGCCAAGGGTCTGAAGGCCTGTTTATTCCAAGGGCGCGCATGCGCTATGGCTTACAGGGCAGACAGCGATGTCGGTGGGGGTTTAGAGCAGAGTTGGTGGAGTCTCCTGTGGGGGTTGGGGTGGGGGGCTCCAGGCAATGGCAGAGCCCAAAGCCTGGAGTCCCTGCTGGGGGAGGCTCTCACACAGCCACACTCACTAGGCCTGGGGGCTGTGGCAAAGGAACAAGGGGCTGTCCAGAGGCTGCCCTCTTCAGAGGCAGGGGCCTCCATCCTCTGGCCCCTTAAGAGAACCCAGGCTCTGTACCCAGACCCCTGATGTGGAGGGGCCATAGGGGGCCTGGCCTAAAGACCCTCATACACACCAGAGAGGGCAAAGATGGGGCTGAAGGGAAGCTCCTACGGCCACATCTGGGCTCCCCAACCTCACCTGAAGCCTCCAGAAACACAGTGTGGGCCCTCCCCGCACCCTGTCCCAGGAAGTCCCTGAGACTCCCACTGGGGATGTCTGCTGCTGAAGGGGAGCGGGCAGGGAGGAAATGGTTTGCAGAAAAGGTTTGTTTTATTGCAATTATTTAGAGAGCGTATCCTGCGCGGGGTGGGGGCTCTGATATTAAGTGGAAACATGTGCAGAACTGGAGCTTTTTTTTTTTTTTTTTTTTTTTTTTTGGAAAAAAAGCAAAACCACAAATTCCTTTAAGTCAGCAGGCCCAGGCCAGGCACCAAAGGCCTGGCCCCAAGG
Source organism: Lyroderma lyra (assembly GCA_004026885.1). Lineage (NCBI taxonomy): Eukaryota > Metazoa > Chordata > Mammalia > Chiroptera > Megadermatidae > Lyroderma > Lyroderma lyra. The sequence continues at coordinate 85,980 of PVJL010002490.1, read as the reverse complement.
GTCACTTCTGCCTCTTCTCTCCCTCTCCCATATCATGGGCTCCCTCTTCTCAGTCTTGCTGCTACGCTCCCCCAGTACACACCAGTGATGGGGCAGGACAAGGACTTACTGGGGTGTGGATTGGTTCCTGGATGGTGGTGGGACACCACGGCTTCTGAGGGTGAGGATGCATCCCTTACAGTCCACTGAGGCTTGGGGAGCTCTGGGCTGGGCCCAAGGGGCGAGGCACAGGTCCAGCAAACAGGCAGGGAGGGGCTCAGAAGTTGCTGAAGATCTCACGCTTCCGGTTCCAGTCCATCTGCGGTGCCCTCTTATTGACCCGGGTGGCTCTTGCCTTCTCCTTGGCCTCAGCTGCTGTGGGGCTCAGGTGGAGGCCACTCTCCTGAAAGGGGTCTCGCTTCCAGGTGCTGCCATCCTGGGGGTGGGCAGGTGGCCAGAGTGAGCCCTGGACCCAGCCCCCAGGTAACCCTTCCCAGGGAGCTCACACCAGAGGCCACTTGGTTTGGCTAGGGCAGTGGGCCCAGAAGGGCTTCCTGGAGATTGACCCTACTGCCCAGGTTGATAGCACAAACACCCACCCCAAAGGCCTCTGGCCCCCCAGTGTGTGAACACAGCAGAGGTGGTGGACACTTGCTACCTCATTGTCCTTGTCTAAGCCAGGCAGATCGCTTCGGGATGAACACGCTGAGCCACCATTGAGCTGGGAAACCAAGGGCAAGGCGTAGCTTCAGGGGCCCTGAAGCCACTGGTATATATACACACATATACACACATACACACACACACACTGGAACTGTTATTTATTCCTCCATTGGGCAGTGAGCAAGCCTCTACTACACTCCAGGCCCAACCTAGGTATGCTGGACACCTAGCAGTGAACAGGCAGGTGGCCCTGCCCTGGCTGGCTCACAACAGGGAGAGGCAGTTTTGATGCACAAATCACCCACACGAGTGAGTCACCTGGGGTGAAGCCAGGACCAGCTTCCTGAGAAGAGACCAAAGATGACTCCAGGTAACCAGACAGCGTTGGGCAGAGGGAAAAGCAAGGGCAGCAGCCCTGGGGCTGGAAGTACCTGCCTGCCCCAGGGGCTGAGTTCTGGCTGATCCATGACAGGATCCCCAGGAGGCATTAAAGCTGGGAATGATGGGGCCAGATTGGGTGTCACAACCTCAAATATGCAAGCACAGAGATCTCAGGTGAAGGGAGCTCTTATCAGGCCTGGGGACCCCCCAGGGGTGCCCCTGTGGTTGCCTGGACCCACCCTATCCACTTCCACCCACCCTCTCACCTGGGCAAGGCTGGTCCCGTTGGTGACTGGTGATGGCAGTGGACCTGTGGAGACAGTTTGTCAATGACTGCCTACCCCCCTTGCTCCACCCCACCCCTAAGCTCCCAGGGCAATAGCCTACCTTCCACATGCTCTTCTGTGGGTGTGACCCGCAGCCGCTTAAAGTGCTCATCCGTTTCCGGGTCAACCACCAGCAGTCGGGCCTCATCCTCACGCGCTTTGATGCTGGCAACCACCTCCGTGTGGCGCAGCCCCTCCACATTCTGCCCATTCACCTACATTGGCAGCACAGGGTCAACACTGCCTGAGGGCACTCCTCCATCAGACCCCCGAGCTGCCCGGCCAGGTGTGGCATCAAATATTCATCAATGTTGTCACTAGCCGTGGCAGCAAGAGGAATGCCGGCTCAGGTTCCCATCATCTCCCCTCCTCCCAGGGAGGACATGGGGCCCAGATACACACTGGGTACACGGACACAGACATGCACACAGGGAACACTGGTACAGACACACACGGGGCACCACGTGACAAAGCCTCAGTGACAAGTACCTCAATGAGTCGGTCCTGGGCTTGGAGGCCAGAGTGGGCAGCAGGTGACCCTGGGTCCACGGAGCGGATGTACTGTCCTGGCCGAGACTTGTCACTGTGCAGGTTGAACCCGTAGCCCTGGGGGCCCTTTCGCAGGTGGCAGAGCCTAGGCCGAAGCTCCCTTGAGGGTCCATTGACATCCTGCACATACATAGGACTTGAGGTCATTGAGGTCAAGCTCTAGCTCTGATCTCCACCCACAGAGGCCATGACACCCCCCCCACCCCGAGGCCTCCAGCCCCCAGTGTATAACTGCAGCAGTGGAGGTGGGTGGGAGAGAGCTCCAACCCCACACTGGGCATCAGTGTCCCCCAGCAATGACCCCAGGTCTCAGAGACAAATCCTGTGTGCCCAACCCTGGGGGCCTGTTAGGCTGCCGGTAACTGAGCTCCAGCTTTGACATCTTAGGCAAAACCTGTTTCCAAACCCAAAAATGACTTCTGGTAGGGTCAGGGGCCTTTCAGGGTGTTGGGAAAATCAATAAGCTCAAACAGCACTGAGCATAGGCCAGAGCCCAGGCAAGACTGGCTGCTACTCACTGCAGTGTCCCGGGATGGCTGTCCCTGTGGGCCGGCCTGCAAGCGCCTTCCTCCCCACCCCCCTCTCTGAGTGTGGGGCTGGCAGAATTCTAGGCCTGAGCAGTTCTGTTTTCTCTCCCATAGGGCTAGTGGCAGCACTGCTGTGTTTGCTTTCACATTCCAGAGCACGCTGGAGCCACCCCCACCCCCACCCCCACCCAGTCTAGAGACACATCTGCAGGGGTTGGGGCTGGGACAGGAACCCAGTGAGGGCAGAGGGTGGAGCCTGTCCTCCTGCCCCCCTGCTGGGACAGGGAGACCCATGGTACCCTGAGGGTCCCCCATCAACACTCCAGGGTCCTGCCTCATTTTTACCTCTGGCATCCTGCAGTAGGGCTCTGGGCTGGGGAGCTGTGCCGGCAGGGGCCAGGCCTCAGGACCCTTACCCAGCCGGGGCCTGGGGTAGTGACCACGGTGCTGAGTGACCAGCGGCTGCTGGTGCTCAATTAAACATGGCGGTGACCGGAGTGAGCGGGCGGGCAGCAGCTCAGGTTTCCCAGGACGCTCAGGGCTCCAGTACAAGAGCAGGTGAGAGTGTGCGGGGTGGGGGTGCTCACTGGGCCCCTCCCTGACCCTCCACCTCCCTGTGGGTGGCCGAAAGACCCTGGGCTAAGCTAGAGCTGGGAGAGGCACTGAATGGAGGGCCCCTCAGCCCTCAGGGAATGTCTCCAGACCTCTGATACCTGTCCCCTGCAGCCTAGGCCACCCACAGGGCTACTCTAGCCTCCAGGCGGGCAAGCTGCTTCCAAGCCCCAGAGCTGACTGTGAATGCCCTGGCCTGCCAGTCGGTGGCCACTTGGCTGTGGGATCAAGCCAGCTCAGGCGACCACGCCATTTATCCACCTTTCCTTGCAGGGCAGGTGCCTTGCCCCAAGCTCTAGGCCTTCCCACCTACTGGAAATACCTTTTTTCTGTCCAGCTTGTGCCCCTCCTCTGGGACCCCTTTCCTGATCCCCAAAGCGTGCCCAGACACCCCCTGGGGACTCATGGCAGCTGGCCACTATCTTGGCCCATAATCCCAGAAACTCCAGGGACAGAGCTGTTGTTTCTTAGTCCCCTGGGGGGCTCGGCTAGGCAACATGTTCTGAACTGGGGGAAGCGAGACCCCCAAATTCTCCAGAGCCCCAATGTATAGTTTCATGCCTTCTCCCAAACACATACACCTGGAAGTACAGGTGTGAGGCTTTGAGGTGGGCCCACACCTCCCCAGAGCGACCTCTCAGGTACAGGCTTCAGAGCACAGGCCCCAGAGACTGGCGAGGATGGAGCAGAGCCAGGGCTATGCATGGAACCTGGAAGTGTGACATGACCACGCTTGACATATGGACATGGGCCCAGGTGGTAGAGGCACATCCCATGGTCAAAGAGACCAGACATCTAAACACACACTTGCAAACACACTACAAGGACACACACATTGACCCATAAGTGTGAAAGGACGGCCCTGGGCACCGGGCCCTGCAGCCTCTTCCCACACTCTCCACAGTGGCCTCCAGGGTGGGGTCTTCTTTTAAGGCCCCCAAACGGAAAGAGGACTTGGAAAGGCATCCGGGGCCAGGAGGCCAGGCTGAAGTCACATCCGAGTTCACTACCATACTGGCCATCTCTGCCTCAACCCAGTTCAGCCACCTCTCACCACATAAACCATGAGTTCTCTCCTAATGTCTAGCCTAAATCCTTCTCCTTACAATAGACCAGGGTCCTTGATGCCAAACCAGGCACTAGGCCCTTAAGCTGAGGGGCTGCGATGCATTGACCCTGCAGGGAAGCCGGAAAGGGATAGTAGGCAACAGTGGGTCTAGAGGGGGCGCAGGCGGGCTGGTGCATTGCTCACATTCCTTGTTCCCAGTACTGGCTCAGAGCACTTCCTGCAGCTTCCAAGCCAGGTCCTCAGGCTCCCACGGCTCCCAGCAAGGCTGTTTCAGAGCTGCACAAGCTCTGGCACCCCAGCCCTGCCTGTGACCAAAGAGGCTCGCATAGGGATATCCCAGGAGCCAGGCTGTGCCCCCCTAGATGGTGACTCACAAGCCCTGGCAGAGAAAGGCCCCATTGTTGCTCAGCATTCAGCCTGCCCCTGAGTCCTCTCTCCTGACACTGGGGGTCACAGGCTAAGCTGGCTGCTAGTGTACTCATTGCCCACCCTGTCGCCATCCCTCCTAACCTGCACAAGTCCCTTGGATGGGCTCCGCAGAAGGGCTCCTGGGGACGGGGCAGGTGGTGCGGCATTCCCAGAGCGGGCCATGGAGGTGGGACAGAAATGGCAGACAGCAAGCATCCAGCCGGAGTGGTGAGAGCTCTCTGGCCAGCTCAGGCTGCCACCCCATTTATCCACCTCCCACTGTGTCCCAGCCTCCCCAGGGACGGGTGGAGACATGGGGGTTGAGTCACTTTTGGGAGCAGGGTGGTGACTGAGCCACCCTCTCCTGTTCAGGCTCCAGCCTGGCGCACATCCCCCCCCACCCCACCCCACCACACACACACACACACACACACACACACACACTGGTTAGGTTTCCGTCCCAAGAAGAAAAGGAAGGAAGCAGCTGGGAGGCCCTGCCCTGCTCCCAGACCCAGGGCTTGGGAGACAGGGAGGCAAGGGCGGGGACCCTGTCCCCAGAATAAAAGACAGTCCTACAGCAGCTCACAGGGGTTGGGAGGAGCAGGAGCCAAGGAACCCCTGAAGCCCTATTGTAGGCACTGAGTCCTATACCAAGCAGTCATCCCCTGTAGTCCCCTGTAGGACTTAGTCACCTCACTCACTCTCACCTCCTAAGGGCCTCCAGAACCAGAGGATGGGAGCAGAGGTTGGGTGTGGGGAAAGAGAGCCCAGAGTCTATCACTGCCCCCATGGCCTTGGCACTGCTAGTCACCCTTGCTGTTTGAGTGCTGTCCCCTATCATCACTGTCAGGACCAGCTGCACTGCAGCTGCAGCCACCCCTAGCCCAGTCCAGCCCAGGACTGAGTCACCACTAACAAGGCCCTAACACCCCAAAAGGGAGGAGCTGGCCACATCAGTGTCCTCCCCTGCTCCTCCCTTCCCAGCCCTAGGACAGGAGGAAACTGAGGCTGAGAGAGCCTGCATGGCCCGCAAGGCCCTGATTCCACCTCGGCTCTTACCTCTCTAGGCCACTGGGGTAGGCCCTTCATCATGCACTAAAGCAAATTGCACCCATCCTGCATCAGTTCCTACTGTCCTGTTAGACCACAGTCCTGCATGCAAGCATCACCCCCCAGGTTTCCTGACAGTCCGTGAGTGGACAGAAGCTAAGCCTAGTTTGTGGAGGTCAGCCAGGCCCAGTGCCTCCTTCCAAAGCTCTGAGCTCAGCCAATTAAATGGTGGGTCTCTGGCTGGGAGGAACAGGGACAGCCTCTCCCCTGGGCATCCCTTGAATTTCTGGGGTCCCTGTCCCCAGACCAGCCCCAATCAGAGAGACCTGCCAGTTGGAGTCCACTCTGTTTCTCTGAAAATGTGTTCAGAGAAAGCCCCCTCCCAGGGCTTCCTGCAGTCCCAGAACCTGAAATAGTGGGAGGGGGAAGGTTCCACCCAGGGACAAGGTGCCTCAGCTACCCCACCCTGAAGATAAGGCCCAAGGGCAGATTTTTTCCACAGGAAGGTGAACTTAGCCATTTGTGTCTAAATCAATGGACAAACGCCTATGGGGAGGGGTGCTTCCTGAGGAGGGGTGAGATGTCCGGAAAGGAGGGAGACTCCAACCCTCAGGCTGAGGATAGGCCAGCCAGTCCACCATCTCGGGACCCCCTTGAAATCATAAATATGACTCTAACTCTCCCTACTCCAGCCTTCAGGGGTCCCAGAGCAAAATACAAACTCCAGGGCTTGGCACCATGGCACTGAAACACCCCCAGTTCTCCACCTCGAGTCCCAGAGAAAAAGCACAGGCCTGTGCCTCGGCTGGCCTACCCACTGGAGAGCAGTCTCCTACAGGGTCCAGTCACAAGCACAGGACAAGGCAGATGTCAGGGGCCTCTGCACACCCAGAAACTTCAGATTTCACACCTCCACTGGGCCTAGGCCAGTGGTTTCAAAGTGGGGTCTGGGGAACCCTTAGGTTTGAATTCCCTGAAAGGATTTATTTTTCTTTAAGTTTAAAAAAAAGGGGGTATGGCGGGGAGACATGAGAGACAGTAACATGGGGCTTCGAAGAGGGAGAAACAAGCAGCCTCAGGCTCTTCCTTCTTGCCTCTGGTGCAACCCAGGTAGGGCCACCGTCCAGGCCCAGCTACCTAGAAGGAGATGGAACAGCCCCCCCGCCCTCCGTTCTTTTCCAGCTCTTCTAGCCTGGAGATAGGGCAGGAAGAAGGGGGAGATGCCCCAATTTATACAGACTGAATGATGAGAACCCAACTTACAGAGTCCCCTCAGCTGCCCAACCTTGCACTGCCCACAGAGGAGGGCCAACCCACTACCCAGCAAGGCCTTCACAGCACAAGCAAGTACCTTACACAGGCAGACATACGGGCAAAGCCACAGACAGATGGATACCCGACACAGGTACGGAACTGGGCACACTCAGTCCCGAGACATCCCAGCACCCGGGTTCCTCAGCCCCTAGGCTGGCAAGGGCAGCTTGTCAGAGTAACCTTCCCTAGATCAGGTGGCTTTGAAGACGATCCTGGGGAACACGGCCATAGATGGGGGCGAGGGGCCAGGGACCAGACTGACCTGATCCCAGCTTAGTACAGGCTGAGAACAGAAAGAGTATAGCCAAGAGGAAGTCACCAAGGGCAGAGAAGGGCCCTGAGAGGCAGAAGAGGCTGAAACAGAAACTTCAGGAGGTGACCAGAAGTGGAGACTGCCATCAGGAAGCCGAGACAGTGTTTCTGGAAAAGGCCAGGGTTGTCCCTGTGGGCAGAGCCTGCCATACCTTCTGGCCAGCCTCAGAGCTGAGGCTGCCTGCATGTGTCCAGTCTGGCTTTGGCTCCCAGGGGTCATGGGCAGGTGGAAGTCCTCGCTGGGCCATCTCCTCGGTGCAGGTCAGCTGCCGCCGCTGTAGCTCCTCATCTGTCTCCTTGTCCACAACCAGCAACTGAGTCTGCCCTTCCACAGCCTTGATCCTCTGCACCACCTGGGATGGGCAGGTGGTGGTGGGTCAGCGGCCAGCTCTCTGGGCAGCATGTGGACAGTGGCACCACCCAAAGCTGACAGGGTTCGTGGGCAGGCAGCAGGCCTATGAGAGTTGGGTAGCTGTACTGAGAGGCCCGCCAGCTCCGCCCTCCACCCCCAAGCTCCGGCAGCTCACTCTTCTTCTTCTAATACTAGGGCCCAGACTGCAAGGACTGCAGGGTGGTCCCAGGGCCTCAACCCACAGTCTTCTCCAGGAGGGGCCAGGAAGCTGGGTGAGGCAGCTAGTATGGAAGTGACAACAGTGGTACACAGCTGACCTTTAGGATTTTGGCAGCGTGTGTGCGCATGTATGCACATGTTTGCATGTGTGCAGGCATGCATCCATCTGTTTCGGGGTCTGTATCTCACTCGGGGTTTGAGAAGGAGAGGAGTCTCCCTGGCTGCTAGTCTGGGTGTGTCTGTGTCCATTTCTGTCCTCCTCAGTGGTGGAACATAGACATCTACACCCCTGCCTCCCAGCGGTTCTCAACCTGTGGGTCGCAACCCCTTACACCCCAAATACAGGTGTATGTGACAGGGTTGGCACCATAATGTACTTACACGGACCAATCACACATGTGTAGACAGCAGCTACCAGTAATTTTATAGGGGTCACCACAACATGAGGAACTGTATTAAAGGGTCATGACATTAGGAAGGTTGAGAACTACTACTAGGCCCTCTGTTTGATCCAGGCCATGACCACAAACCCATCCCTGCTAGACCTGCAGAGGAGGGACGGATGCCCTGGGTTCCTGTGCCAAGGGACCGACTCTTGCACCACACATGACCTGGTAAGCAGGATTCACACCCAGCAGGGGGAGGCGGGGTGGGGCAGGTCCATCTGTGACTCAAGTGTGGCATGGGACCATCTGTATGTCTATGCAGGTGACTGTGAAGTATCTAGAACATGTGGGTGACCATGGGGCATTCATGCCAGTGTGTGCACTGCAGGGAGAAGGAGCAAGTACCCACTGAGCATGGGAGTAAAAAGGGTAACACCCCCCCACCCGTCAATCTAAAGCTTAGGAGAGGGCAAATGGGGTTCCTATCAGCTGCTTGGCAGAAGTTGTTAACAGAGAGAAGGGTCTAAACCAGACCCATCCTCCCCTAGCCCTCCTCTGTCCCTCCTCTCTCCCCATGACTCTCAGAGCTGCTACAGTACCCCAGCACCCTCCTGCTTCCTGACTGTAACGCAGACCAGTCATCTAACATCTCCAAGCATCAATTTTCTTATCTGTAGGATGGGAGCTATAACTGCACCCCTTCCTCCTAGGACAGTGGGAAGGTCCCATGGGGTCTTGTATGTAAGGTTCTTAGACCAGCACCCAGAGGCCTGGGACAAGTAAGGGCCAAGATGGCAGTGACTGTTAAACAGAGGCCAGGCACGAGCTCTGCCAGTCTCTTCCTGTGACCTGTCAAGCCAAGCCCTCTGGCCCTGACCACCACCCTCCTTCAGCAAACAGCCTTATCAGGTTGACATTCTGGGTGGGAGACAGGAGGCAGACAGATGGATAGACAGGTACCCATGGGTAGAGCAGCTCAGCTTCTAGCCCAGGCAAAAACCTGTATACTCATCACTAGACCCCAGGCGTTGACCATACAAACAGATCATGGACACACTAGCTGGGGAGGCGGGGCGGGGGACAGAGAACTCTAAGCAGAAGGAGTGGAGGGAGGTTGGACCCAACTCAGGTGAGTCCTTGGCTAGTGGGAGATAGACACCCCCAGGGATCAAAACCAGCAAAAAGGAGAACCTGCTCTCCCTCTGGCCCTCATCTTCAGATGCAGGCGGCAGGGGGCTGGGGCTGATGACTCTTACGGAGCCAGACCCAGACACCATCAGCCAGGGCGCACACTAGTATACCAGGTGCCAAAACACACTGACAACTACACAGAGCCAGGCAGGTAACACACAGGCCTGGACACACACACACACACACACACACACACACACACATGCAGCGCAGCTCACATACACATCCAGGTGTGCAGACCTGTATATTTTTCACACACATATATCCAGCACACACAGCCAGCTCACATACATATGTTTACATGTACAAATCTGTCCACATACACGAACCTAAGATGCAGACCTGTATGTTCACACACACACAGTCCTGCACACATACTTACTAATGCAGGCATACACAGGTACACCCGGCCAGGTACACACAAGCAGATGTGTGTGCACACTCACACATACCCAGTTTTGTACACACCCAAGTGTGTACACACATAGAAAAGCATCCAGGGTCTTCCTTTGCATAGGGACACCCCCCCTCCAAGGTGCCCCACACTTCCATACTTGGCACACTGAAGCCAGAACAAACCTAAAGAGCCAGAGACCAGATAAGGAGCCGCAGTGCGGACCCCTCCCTGCCAGTATCTCCCCACTCCGCGGTGCAGGACCCAGCTTTCTGAGGAGTAGGGGAGGCCAGGAAAAAGGCCTGCGACCCATGCCCCCTTGGCTAGGTCCCTCACTTCCCCGGGAGGGGGCACGGAGGCCCTAGTGCGAGCCCCTCCTGGACTCCAGAAGGGAGCTGAGGCCTGGGCGCAGGCAGCGCCCGTACCGGGTGGTCGTTGGCGCCACCCCGCGCGCAGGGCAGGGTCGTGCTCCCAGGGAGGAGGTCTGGCAGGCCCGGGCCCGGCGCAGGCACCCACCTGGTGATGCGTCTCACCCTCCACGTTGACGCCGTTGACCTCGACCAGGCGGTCTCCGGCGCGCAGCGCGGCCGCCTCAGCTGGGGAGCCGGGCTCCACGCGCCGGATGAACTGCCCGCGGCGGCCCTTCTCGCCGTGCAGGTGGAAGCCGTAGCCGTGCTCGCCGCGTACCAGGCAACACAGGCGCGGCCGCAGCGGTTCTGGCGCGGCCATGGCGCCGGCTGCCCACCGGCCGGCCACGGGCCGGCCACGGCTTTGATGGCCGCCCCCGGCAGGAAGGAGCGCTGGGTGGCGCGGAGGCGGCGGTGGAGGCACTGGGGACCCGGCGGCGTCCTCCCTAGCTCCCGCTCGGCTCCAGTGGCCTCGGGCTCCGCTGGAGCTCCGGCCGCGGCACCGCCCCCGCACCTCCCCTTCCCCGCCCCCTCAGCGCCCCGCCGCCCCCGCCTTGGGTCCAAGCCATCCTGCCTTTCCCCCTGTTGCAGCGCCTGCCAGCCTAAGGGGCGGGGGTTGGAAGGCCGCAGGGACAGGGTCCTCTGAATCACTGGGACCCTCTCTGTCTCGTCCTCACTCTGGGCAATCTCCTTGGCTCCGGCGCATTTACCTCCTATTCCAGGAACATTTATTGAATACCTACTGCATGCACAGTACCACACCGAAGATACAGGCTCTTAAAGCGGGGTGGGATGGAGAAAGGGTTCTAGGGCCCAAGGACCCCCACCCATAGAGGACAGAGGGTAACAGCAAGTGCCACAGTTCTGCCCGTCATCCTTGAGAAGCTGCACCACCACCACCACCACCCCTATATCTGGATCCTTCCTGCATTCACAGTGGCCATGACCCTGCAGAGTCCCAGGATGGTCCAAGAGGCAAAAAGAGGGGTTCCAAAGTGACATGGCAGTAGCTCCTCCCTGTATGTTGGAGGCCAGTGACTGGATGATTCCGTGGCCCTACTTGGGAGCGTGTTGTGCTAATCTGTGTTGTGTATATCCTTTAAACATTTCCCCCCCCCCCCATCACCCCCTCCCTGTGCCAGGGCCCTTCACTCATGGCCCTGTTCATCCCAGGCTTGGTAGGTGACTGAAAGGGTCGGGGAAGGAAATGCTCTATGAAAGGTCTTTGCTACCCTCTCCTCCTGACCTGGGATAAAATGTCCTAAGGACTTTGGCCTCTGAGCTCTGGCCTGTGGTTAGCACTCACAGGAGCTGTTTCCATGAGCAGAAACCTTGTATCTCCCCTTACTCCTTCTTCCTACTCTAGCCTCTACTCCCCTCCCAGCATGAGTGACCCCCTTCCCAAATTCTCTACCCCACTCCCAGGATGAGTGTCTCCTTCCCCCAACCGGACAAGAATCACAATGAAGAACCATTTATGCTTTGTCGTGTCTCTTGAGTGCATTTTACCTGGAACAACCCTAAGGGGCTCAGACTATTTTGCAGATCAGGAGACTGAGGTTTGAGAGGAAAGAGACCCAGGCGAGGTTCCCCAGCTCCTCTTGGGCCCAGGGCTGTGAAGTTCTAAATCTACATTCCTCACAGCCTTAGGTATACAAGACTACTGGCTGCAGGCTTCCCCTCAGTCTGCCCCTCCCCAGCCCCACTCAGCCCCTGCACGTACCTGGCCCCTGGGGGTCAGGCACAGCCAGCTCTGACAATTCCCCATGAGGGCAGCAGTAGGCTCCGCTCAGGCCCAGTCCTTGCTGCTACTTCTCCCCTCTCCAGTGCCTTAGCCTGGGCTCCCAGCTCCTGCCCAAGCACAAGGCCCACCTCAAGGCAGCCTCCTGGGCCCCAGCCCCTTGGGTATCCACACCCGAACTGCTGCCCCTAAAAGCCACTTAGGCCAAAGCTGCATGGCTGCTCCCCCCACACCCACCTCTGAGTTCCTGGCTGCTGCTGCTATAGGCTCCCATTTGGCTGGCCACCTCTATCTGTCTGCTTGTCCAGAGGATGCCTGTCTGGCCTTGACTGACCTCTCCAGACCCAATCTGGTACTGCTGCCCCAGGAGGCTATGAGGATGGGTGTGGGCAAGGAGGTCTACCATATACCACCCCCAGGGATTACCCCATAGCAATCAGGACCACCAAGCACCTGCAAGACTGTAGCTTTGGGGCCACACCAGAGTGGAGGGAGGTGGTTGGATGAGAGACCCTAGAGAAGGTAGAGGCCCCTGGTCTCCTGAGTCAGAATGCTTGGAGATCACCTCCCCCATCCATTGGACAGCCACTCCTGATCAGCCTTGGGCCCTTTCACCTTCCACAGCCCAGGACTCAGGTTGTGAGTGAAGATGGATGGGAACAGAACACAGCTGGAGGAAGGAGTGATAGGGGGATGTGGTCACAGCCAGGGACCAGGAAGAACACTGCATCCCAGAATAACAAAAGAGGCCCCAAAGCCTGGAAAGTACCAAGGAAAGTAACAGTAACAAAAGGAGTGGGTAACAGCAGCAGAATAAAGGCCCAAGGAAGAATTGCAGACAGAAATTCCAAAGAGGGAGCAGGAATGAGAGAGAGGGAGCAGGGTCAGTGTGGAGGACCTGAAGTAACAGCCACAAGGAAACTCTTGGGCAGACCCTCCCCTAATATTTCCTCTAGCCTCGAGCCTCAGGGCTGTAATGGAGATGAAAGACAGAGGAAGAGGCAAAGGCAGAGGCCTAGAAGTGGGGGCTGAAAGGTGTCCAGGGGCTGTGAACTGTTTGGGGTCGCTGGGGAAGCGGTGGGGGAGGTGAGCGGTGAGGCAGGGGAGTCAGGTCGGAGGTGGTCTGGGTGATACCCAACCCCCACGTCGTCACCCCACTCCTGTCTGTCACCTTACTACACAAGACTTGCAACAGAGATCGAGACCTTTCCGTACTCCTCTGCCCTGGTCTTTTGGAGGACCTTCCTGGGGGTAAGGAAGGGGCTTTCCGCTGAGCTTTGAGCCCAGCTCCCTGATACAAGGTCCCCAAAGAAGGGCGGAGCGTGGGCGGGGACTTGGGATGTGATGGTGGGCAGAGGACTGGTTACAGTCAGAGGACGGGCTCTGGCCTGTTTGCGGGTGGAGCTATTAGTCTGACTCCTGGGTCATAGACCAGAGCTTCCTCGCCTGGCACCGCCTCCCTAAAGGGCAATAGCTCCGCGGGATCACAAGCCTCGTTCAGGCCCTCGTCTCTCAGACACCAAGCCTCTCTTCCGAATCCGAAATTTGAGCAGCCAGGATCAGGGCAACAGAAAGAGATGAGAACGAGACCTAGACACAAGAGGAAGAGAGAAGGGGAGAATCGTGAGGATCAAAGAGGGAAGAAGCCGAGGACGCCGGGGCGACTGTGCCCCGCCCAGCCCGCTCCGGCCCTGCCCTGAGCCGCCCAGGCCCTCCCATCGCTGTAATCCCAGAAGCGCAGCCGCACAGCGCCACTCGCCGGTTCTGGCTGGGATTGCACCATCCGAGGAGCTGCCTAGACCCCGCCTCTCTGGCTTTGACTAAGTGCAGCCCTGCCGGCCAGGTGGGGGAGTGGTATGAGACCGGCGCCCTAGGGCTGTTTGCACTACAGGGGAATGGGGAGCCACAAGGGTGGTAGGCAGAGAAGCAGAGCCTCTGCCGAGCCCCTAATCGGCTATGCTTCCTCATCTTGGGCGTGCCACCACCCTCTCTGAATCTGACCCCTGACCAAGTGTTGTAGCGCTTGTGACCAAATATTTGTGGACCACTTGGCGCCAAGTGCTGGTGAGCACTGGAAAAACATCTCTGAGACCCATGGAAACAGGGATTTGTGTAGCTTGGAAAGGGGAGACCCAGGGTTGGGGCAGCCCCAAGGAGGGGCAATTAACCCAGCTGGAGCCCTGTAGTTGTTTAGGATGGACCACAGAGTTGTTCTGTAATACAGGGTGTCTGTAAGCTGTGTGGGGAGGGGAGGGAGCAATAAGAGTCAGTGATAGGTCCAACCTTGTGGCTCAAACCCAGAGCAGATTTAGTCCCACTAACAGTGGGAAGCTCTTCTAGTGTGCACTGGAGGTGACAAGGTCAGGACACCCAAGTTTTGAAAGGCCAAGTTTGGGGAGCTGCAGTGGCAGAGCGGACTTGAAGAGCGAAAATGAGTTGATCTGAGGGGTTTGAGACCACCCCTTCTTCCAGTGCAGATCCTGGGGCATGGGGTGGGGGGAACTGGATGAAATCAGGGTAAATATATTTGGAGTAAGAATTGGGAGAGTGGAGTGAAAAAGAGCACCCACATTAGGAGACCACAAAGGGAGAAGGATGCACCTAGGAGATAAGAACTGCCTGTGAGGAGAGGTGAGGGCTTCCAGAGGCCAAGGGGGTAATGTGGAAGTTGATTACATATGAAGCCAGTGGCTAGACAGACAGAGGACCTCTCATCTAGTCCATGCTGAGTGTTTTAAGAAAAGAACTTGCCACATGGCCAAGGGAGGACTCCAAGGGCAGACAGCATCAGAGCACAGTGTCTAGGCTCTTCAAGGTCCAGGACAGATGGAGCCCAAACTAAAAAAGGTTGAAGAGGGATTAGGAGGGTGGAGGGGCCCAGACGAGAGGGGGAGCTGGAAGAGCCAAATAGAGGGAGGCCTCTTTGTATTTAAAGATGGCAGAGCACATTACATGGGGTGGGGGTGGGGGCTGGAGCCAATAACTAGAAATGCAGAAGGAAATAAGAGATGAAGGGGTCCCTAAGGAGGCAAGGGGATTAAGGGAATTAAGGAGGAAGGAGCAGGGCTTCCCACTTCCTCTCCAAGAGCCTTCAACTAAGCAGGAAGGGGTTCCTAGAAGATATAGATTTGAAATGAAATGCTGGGAGATGGGGGAAAGTTTGGAAGGGCTGCCAGGTGTGAAGGTCTGCTCCCTTGGACAAGACAATCTCCCAACCTGTCCAGGGTGTAGAATGAGGGGGCACTGTGTGCGGCTCCTGTTCAGCAGGTGAGGTAAGCTCCTGTCTTCCTCCTGCACACCTCAGCAGATGGCAGCAGGACCCAGGATCTGACTTATTCCTTCCCCCTATGGGAAACCCTTCCCCTCCTGGGTGACCCTGGGACCTGGTCCGATTACACCACTCCCCAGTAGGAGGGGCAGCATTGGCAGAGAAGGGGGAAGGGAACCCAGGGCCTGGCAGCGTCTCTAACTCTGTCCCCCCTTCTGCTCTGCTTGGACAGAGAGATTGAGGCAGGGCTGGGGGTGTTATATTCTACTGGGCAGTCAGAGGGCTCTTGACATTTGTCAGGGCGGGGGCGTGGCCATTTGTGCCCCAAAGCTACATGGCAAATCACACATTGCGGAGGAAGAGGAATCAGACACACGGGTCAGAGGAACCAGGCGAACACTTGACCAGATACTTGAGAGGGAGAGCTGGAAGAGCCAAATAGAGGGAGGCCTCTTTGTTATTCAAGATGGCAGAGCACATTACATGGGGTGGGGTGGGTGGCCTGGAGCCAATAACTAGAAATGCAGAAGGAGATAAGAGATGGAGGGTTCCCTGAGGAGGCAAGGGGATTAAGTTGGAGGGGCTCTTCCTCCTAGGGGGAGATCTGGCTGTGAAGCAAGGAGCAGGGCTTCTTGACCTGATGCCCTGGAGGCCGAAGCGACTAGCCTGGGTAAGGCGCGGGGGTGCCACCGGCAGAGGCTGCGCTCAGGACGGCTTTGGAGCCAGGCGAGGGCCCGCGAAGGAGGTTCGCTGCGCGAAATCACGGCTGAGTGAGAGACTCTCCGAAGGCTCTAGAAAGAACAGAGCAGGATAGTGGAGAGAAGGCTGTGCATTCTCCACTACCCACTCGCCCCAGTCTGGAAGGGTACACGTGCTCCAAGAAAGCCTTTCTCCTCGTGGAGTAGGGACTTGGAAAGGTCGCATGGGAACGTGTGCTTCGGGTCTCCAGAGGACCCCAAGCCCGCTGCCATCCCGGCCCCACTTCCTCTCCCCACTTACCTTGCCCACTCCGTTGAGGTTCAGAAACCGGTACCCAGCCGCGGCTCCAGGGCGCACTGACGGGGAATCCTATGCGGGACCCCTGTCGCATATCCCATAGTTCCTGAACCACAGGAGGCAGAAGAGCATCCCGGGTGGCGGGCTCCGAGGAGAGGGTGTCTCTGGAAGACAACTCCTGTGGGGCGCTTCCCAGGCAAGGGACCCGGCAATGGGGCGCAGCGCGCGGCGCCACATGTAGGGCGAACGGAGAGGCCCACCGTGTGGTAGCCAGGACTCTCCACGTGCTAGTACGAAGCGTCTGAGGACAGCGGCAGCAGCAGTGTAAGCAGGGGCCCCCGCCCAGGATCCTGCACTCCCGTGCCCCATGCTAGGGTTTCATGTCGATGGCCACCTGGTAGAGCAGGTCAGGAGGTGGCCCAGCTGAGTCTGGGTGCACGTTGTAATTGGGAGCCAGAGCCCAGGAAGCTACAGGTGAGGAGTTGGTCCCGCCCCTCCTCGCCCCCGCAATACCAGTTGGGCTCCCAAGGGAAGTGCGGGGGGGGGGGGGGGGGATGGTGGGAGAAGAGCCCAGGCTGCTGCGTCAGGGACGTGGGTTAATGGAGTACCCTAGCTGAATGGGCCTTTAGAATTCATCTTGATGCTCTGCCAGGGGACAGGGATGGGGGGGGGGGGGACAGAGGGCAAATTAAAAGGGAGGGAGGCTGGCAGAGCCATGGTAGGGTAAAGCAGAGATGATTTCGGGGGTCCCTCTGCACCATTCAGGACCTCCGTGTAACTCCTCCTTGGGGGGCCTGTTCCTTGTCCTCACCTAACACAGGTCTCAAATCTGTCCCCACACCCTTTCCTCTCCTCTCCCAACCCTAGCTTCTCCCCACAAAACTATTTCCAGCTAAAGCTGGATGGATGCTTGCAACCACAAGTGTGACCACATCAAACCCTAGTAAGATGGTTAGTGGTCCCCCAAGGCTTCCAGAAGTCAGTCCATCCTCATACCCCTAGCCCTGGCCTCAGCAAGATGAGGTCCTAGCAACCTCCAGCTTCCTCTCTGGTCATGGTCCCCCTAAGACCACGTCCTCTGGCCAGTCTCAATTTTTTGCCTTATCCAGCAACCCATGATGCACCCACCTCTGTGCTCTGTGCCTGGAATGTCCTTGCCTTCCTTCTCAACCTGGCAAACTCCTACTTATCCTTTAGGATCCTGCTTAAATGACCCTCATGTGAACAGTCCCTCAGAGTATTCCTCTGTGCCTGTCTGGGCTTAACAAACCCCTTCCAGAGGACAGGGCCTAGCCTATTCTTACCTGAGCCCCAGCCCAGGGAGGATGCAGCCCTCAGATTAATCAGACCTATCCCAACACCATTCCTAGGGCCCCCTCTAGATCTGACACCAGGGATCCTAAAATACCTTATTTTGACCTCTAAACCTTGTGGGGTAATTATTGATTCCATTGACCAATGAGGAAACAAGCTAAACTGACTTGTTCCAGATCACCTGTTGGGCAAGCAGTGTGGGGCGTGGTCTTGAACCTAGACTCCCAGACCAAGAGTTCCAGTTTGGGGATTCCAGCTGCAGCTCTCCATGGAAACCTCCCCTCATCCTTTGCCTGTCTCAATAAAGGAAGGGGTGATTCTGGGGCTGGAGGGACAGTCTGGGCCTGTCCTCCTCCCATCTCCAACACAAGAGGACCAGGTTTAGAGAATGGCACCTGCTTCTGAGGCATGAGGGGCCCTAGTCGGTTCTGGTGGTCCCCTGGGAGGTTTAGCAGCAGCAGCCACCGCTGCCACTGCAGCCCTCCTCTCAAAGACCCTGGAGCCCAGCTTTCCATGCTTGATGGTGGTGGTGTGGGGGGAGGGGTACGTGCCTCAATTTGCCGTCTCCGTTTACTCATTTGTAAGCCAGGGATAATGACAGTACCCACCTCCTCAGCGTGCTGTGAACGTGAATAATGCAGGTGTGGGTCTTGGAATGTTCCTGGCACACAACAGGCGCTCAGCAAATGGTTGTGGCTACCATATTTTGCTGTTGCTGTTCCAGAAGCTGCCCAGCCTTCCTAAACTGCCAGTGAAAACACTTTGATGGAGGGGTGACAGCACAGAGACGGGTGCAGGGTGGGAGTGCAGAGGGTGCCGCCTCCATACCTGGAGAGTCCGGAAGGACTGTGTAGAAAGCTGCCCCCGCGGCGCTCCCCTGCGGCCCCTTGGCCTGGAGAGCTGCCTGGAGTGAGGGGTGAGTAGCCGGCATGGTATGATGCAGGCTGCTGGGGTCCCCTGGCGCTGCCGCCCCCTCCTTCTTTAAGCGGTGCTCCTGGAACCTGGGGGACTACAGCCCCGCCGGGAGGGTCTAGGGTGCCCCCTGGAGGTGGTCCGGGGAGTTTCTGCAGGGAGACATCAACATGAAAATGGGTCAACTGTGGTCTGTGCTAAGTGGAGGTCTCTGTGGCAGTTACAAAATTGAAGAAAGCCATGAATGGCATGCAAAAATCTCGAAAACGCCATGTTGAGCAAAGAAAATAGCCCAGCGATACGTTCAGGGTCTGAAGTTTAAATACCAGTGAAACCTCTGGATTGTTTATGGCTGTGGACCCTAGTGAATGAAAACGTCAGTGTGCAGTGAAAGCATCAAGGCCATACTAAGGCCAGAGGACTGTGTTGCGGGGGTGCCTGTCAGGTGGAGGTGTGCAGAAGGCACACAGGAAGGCGATTCCAGGGCTGAATTCGGGAAACAGCACAAAATAGCTTGATGGTCCCTAGGGACTTTCAATTTGGGTACAGAAGAGAGGCTTAGTGCCCTGCCCAGCCCTGAGACCAGGGGCCCAGTGACAAGGCCTCTGCCCACCCTACCCCCCACTGTTGGCCTGGAGCCAAAGTTCTATGGCAGGAGGTGATGATCCTAATAGCCCATGAGAGCAAACTCTCCTTTCTGGGGCTCCCTCTTCTTTCATCCATATAAGACACTGATTGATCATGGCTTCAGACTATTTGCATACAACCTTCCCCCTACACCAGACCTAGCACTCCATGGGCTGGAACCACATCTGCTTCCTACTCGTGTCCCCAACCCTAGGTAGAGCCTGGTCCACAATATAAACTCCATCCTAGTGACAGTGAATGAGGGGGTTCCCTGATGGTGTGATGGCTAGGCTTAGGCACTGTCAACTCTGCGGTCTGGATTCGACTCACAGACAGTTCACCACCAAAAAAAAAAAAAAAGAGTGAATGAGCAAATCTCTCCCTTTTGTCATTTTAAACAATTATGTATCAAATGCTAATATAAGGAAAAAATAAAACTGTTGCTGTGCCACAATTTCACATCCCAGTCCTGCTCTCCAGGGGCAACTGCTTGCAAATCCTCCAGCTGTTTCTAGTATTTACTTCATTTTAAAAGTTATTATTCTAAAAATTGATGGTCTTTTAAAAGTGTAACATACTTTAAATAAAGTGTGCACATCTTAACAATTACATATTATATACGTATATGAGATCTGTTTGGAAAGTATCCAGCCCACAAACTATTCTCATTACATTGACAATGGCTGGACTTTTTCCAGACAGACCTTGCAACCCTGTGTGTCTATGGCCCAAATCAACAAATTTTAGCTCCCTAGGAGGTTCCCTTTGCCCCATCCTAGCCAGAAGCTTCACTTGTCACCTCAGCACTACTGACATCTGTGGGGCTGTCTGTGCATTATAGGATGTTTAGGAGCGTCCCTGGCCTTTACTTATTTGTGTAGGTACATTAACACCTCCCCAGAGATGTCTACACTCATCCGTGGAGACTGTGACTATTCACTTTACATGGTAAGGGGGAACTGAAGTTGCAGATGAAATTAAGGATGCAAATCAGCTGGCCTTAATATAAGTAGATCATTTTAATTAACCAGGAGAGCCCAATGTCATCCGAAGCAGTCTTCAGTATGGAGGAGGCAAGCAGTCAGAAGAGGTGTCACCAGCAACAGGTTAGAACAGGGATAGCCAACCTACAGCCCAGGATGGCTCTGAATGTGGCCCAACACAGATTCTTAAAACAGTATTAGATGTTTTTTTGTGTTACCTTTTTTTCCAGCTCATCAGCTACTTTAGTGTTAGTGTATTTTATGTGTGGCCCAGGGAGGCCAAATGGTTGCACACCACTGGGTTAGAGGGATGCATCTAGTAGTTCTAAGGGCCATGAGTCACAGAATGCATGTGCCTCTAGAAGCTGGGAAAGGCAAGGAACTGCATTTTCCCAGAGAGCCTTCAGAGGGAACGCAGCCCACCTGCACCTGATTTTTATCTTCCAAATTCCCAAACTGTAAGATAATAAAATTTTGTTGCTTTAAGCCACTAAGTGTGGTAATTTTTTACAGCAGCAAATAGAGTACTAATGCACCAGTGGATGACAACTTTAACAACCAAAGATTTCTCATAGGGGCAAAAACCCTCAATTGAGAACCACTGACTTAGCTTAAAAACTGCTTTTGAATCTACCTGTTTTAGGTAGCATGAAGTGGCTTCCTACTTACTATATTTTGCTGAGTATAATGCACTCCCATGTATAATACTTACCCATGTTTTTGGCTCAAACTTTCAGAGGAAAAAAATCTTTCATTTTAATTTTTTAATTCAAATTTTTATTTATATTTAGGTACTTGTTTTTTGTATTATAAAGGAACTTTAGCATTTATTTTTAACATACTATGGTACAAGAAATTTTATGTATAATATTTAAAATTTTTTTTTCCGTATAATATTTTATATATATAAAATATTATATAAATATTTTATATATGTTAAAAAAACAATTATCGTATCCTAGGGTATTATTTGCATACAGATATTGATTTCTAGAGTTACACTTTTTTTGGGGGAGGGGGCAGTTCCCTGGCTGGGAATTGAACCCAGGCCACAGCATTGAGAGCGCCAAAGCCTAGCCACTACACCACCAAGGAACCCCCCAGAGTTACACTTTTAACTCATAAGCATAAATAAAATAATTAAAAAGTTATATAGATAGGAAATTAGTACTACCCATGTATAATGTCCATCTTTCTTTTTCCCTCACAAATTTGGGCACATTTTACATGGCAAAATATGGTATTTTGATTAAGCTTTGGCTGTCTCACACCCCAATCACTGCACTTTTCATCTCTAGCCTCCTAATACAATTTTATCCTATTTTGCTGTTGTTGGTTCCCTGAACAGGAATCGAGCCCAGGCCATGGCGGTGAGAGCACAGAAGCCTAGCCACTACACCACCAGGGAACCTCCCTTTATCCTAGTTTTGTTTAAATCACTAGCCAATGTTTCTATTACCACCATGTAACTATTCTCTGCTGAGCCAAATAGGGTACTGATTACATCTTTTTCATTAATAGCTATCATTATTTTTCTTTGCAAGTTTCTATATATTTATTTTGCCATTACATTTTCCATCAAGTGTTCCAAGAGATATCTCAAGCCCCTTGCAATAACTTTTCCTGAGTCTCAAGCACACAAAGTCACCTACTATCGGTTCCATATTTACTCTGGAGACATCCTCTGGGAGCTAGTAACCTCCTTCCCTAACCTGGACATCTACTTTCTAAGCCTCTGCACAGTGCCCTGCAAATGGGGACATAGGAACTAAATAATTTGTTCTTTAGATATCAATGGTTTTATGCTGGATGGAAGGATTTTTTGATTACAGAATTTGTGGGTGGAATATTCCCTCAGAAATCTGAAGGAACTTCTAGGTTCCAGTTTTCTAGGATTTTGATTTTAAATCTGATTCTCAATACTTCTTATGGGTTTGAATTGGGGTTTTCAGACCCAATTCCAAGGTGGGGAGTGGGAGGATTCCAACACAACCACCAATTCTCAGACACCAGCAGGGTGTCCAAGAATTCAACTCAATTCTGACACTATCTACCTACTTGAAGATAGCATCAGATTCCACAGGTTAAGGGGTCAGGCTTATAAGACGGCCCCCAACACACACTTCAGATGCCAGCTGCAAGCCCAGGCTCTTCTTACCTGTGCTGCTTCTGACAACTGGCTATAAATCAGAGATTGCCACAAATCCCTCCTCAGGTTTGATTAATGTGCTAGAGAGACTCACAGAAATCAGAGAAACATGTTACTTACTAAATCACAGTTTATTAAAAAGTGACTCAGAAAATAAAATCAAAACCGTACATAAACAGGGGGTTCCCTGGTGGTGTAGTGGCTAAGGCTTCGGCACTCTTAACACTGCAGCCTGGGTTCGATTCCCAGCCAGGGCACTACCCGCCCCCCAAAATCATAAAATTAAAAAAAAATTTTAAAATGAATCAGAACAGCCAAATCCATGCCCCATCCAGGTGTGCCACTCTCTCCACATTTCCACGTGTTCACCTAGGTGGAAGTTCTCCCAAAAGGAGGACCAATGAGCTGTCGTCCTAGGTTTTCACGGGAGCTTTGTTACAGTAGTCGTGACTGACTGTTATTGGCCACTGGTAACTGACTCAAGTTTCAGCCCCTCTCCCCTTCCTGAAACGGGTGGGGTGGGATGGGACAGGAAGTCCAATGCCCTAATCATATGGTTAGCTCCATTGGCAACCAGCTCCCATCCTGCAGTACTTCCGTTAACCTCCCCATTAACCTAACAAGGTATGCGTAGGAAATTCCAAGGGTTTGGGGAGCTGTGACCCAGATGAAGACCAGGACCTCATAAATCACAATTATCATCATAGTCTACCCCCTAGTCTCATAACTTGATCCCTCACAGCAAAACAGTCATGTCAGTCAAAAGATACTGACATGTTACTAGAATCTGTCATTAATAACTAGCTAGTCCACCATCATGTCAGATGTAAATGTCTCCCAGGGCAATGTCACTCAGGTCTGCAGGCTGCCCATTCAACCCTGTGGTTCCAACAGGATGAGCGGTCTTGGCAAACATGAGGCTTCACCCTTTCAGGAATCTGGTATAACTGAGCTAAGAGAAAGTATCATCTCATGCTAAGCCTCTCCTGAGGTATTAATAAAATGTTGGATTTCTCTTGCTGCATAACCCAATTATTCATCCCTCTGCTATTATTTCTTCTTCTCTCCACTTGTCACTTATCTTCACCCAGATTTTTCCACAATTGGAAGGGACATTAGGTTTAGCCATTGTGCTGATCTAGATTGCAGGCAGCAATTCTAGTCTAGCAAGGGCCTCCCCCTCAGACCACCCCTACTCACATCAGGTTACACAGGCACAAAAACTTGTGAGCTGTCCTGACCAGGCAACATAGCACCACCCCCTGTCAGCCTGAACTCTGCCTGATGGGGTAAAGACACAACCTGCCCCCATCAGGTTCTCAGAAATTCTGACATAAAGGTTTAACAGTACAGTTACAGTTTCTTGCTTAAGAATCCTCACTGCTCCCGACACCTGCTGTTGCAGCCCTAGTCCTGGGACCACTGCATCAAGTAGGAAAAAAGAAAGTTGCAATGATGTGGGGAAGAACTGTATAGTCACATCAGCATCCTTCCCCACCACTTCCTCAGATCTCTAAGCACCCCCACCCGCCGTTTTTTTTTTTTTTAAATGTGGGTAGCTCCCTGGCTGGGAATCGAACCCAGGCCATAGCGCTGACAGCACCAAAGTCTTAAGCCTCTACACCACCAGGGAACTCCCTCTAAGCCCCCTTATGTTAAGTGTGAGCACACACTCAAAAAGGTGTGTAAGCCAGCCCTTCATGTCTTTATTTCCTACTGTTTTAGGTACCCATGTTTTAATTGCTCATTTCGATTCTCTATCAAACTCATACTGAGGACACCTCTCTGCCCGTGGGACATTATCGGCTGTTAAGTGTGTCCCTTGGTCCAAAGAAATGTAACCTGGTGGTACAAACTGGTTCAGTATTTTCTATTCTAATCCTTTAATAGTATTTTGAATGTTTTTATCTGTCACTGGGTATATAAAACCCAGTCTGGAGTTAAGTGTCTATTCCTGTTAGGACCCATTTGTAGCCTCTCAGGGCTCCTAGCATTAATCCAATGTAATCCACTTCTCTCGAGGAATCTTCCCCAGAGCCATCTGCAGTCTCTCGACAGAACAGTTGCTGGCATTTGTGCCTCACAAGGTACAACAGGACTGTGTCTAGATTCAAACCATCTCGGCTGCAGGCCACACCCACTCTTGTCATGGGTCCAGGTGATTGTACCAAAGGGTCCTCTCAGTGATTCCAATCACCTTCCAAACTTGGGAGGGGGCTCTTGGGATGGGCATTAACATATCCTACTTTAACACGACCCTCAAATTTCCACAGGGATTTTGCACAGAGCTGTGCCCTATATGGGCATCCCTGTAACAGGCCAGGTTTCCATTGCCCTCATGCCTGACCAGATAGATGGTCAGGCCATTGGCCACTGCCCATGAAATCAGTTAAAAATCCAAACAGGGCTTTTACCACTGTCCAACTCTTTCATCACTGCTGGGTAAATGGCACTCAATTCAGCCACTGAGCTGATCTGTTTTTCTTCTTCTTTTTTTTTTTTTTTTGTTTTGTTTTTGCTTTTTTGGTATGTGGGTAGTTCCTTGGCCGGGAATGTTTTTCTTCTTTGATCAGAGTGGTGACCTTCCAAACAGGATGTTGTCCATTCACTGAGGAATTGCCAACCATAAGCCAAGCACCTCTTCCTTGGTCAGTCAAGCGCTATTTATAGGGCACTGTCCAAGTGACAATAGAATCCAGCAGCTCCTCATACGGTTCCGAAGTCTATTCTAGGGGAAAAGAAGCTACCTTCTCATGACTGTCTCCTTGCGTTCCTCAGGCAGCATGATCCTGTATAAACCATTTCCATTTCATTATAACTCTTCTGGGCACTGCAATATCCATTAGACATTTCTCTGACATCACCCAAGGCACTGTGGGTATTTCAGGTTTCAAAATCATTTTATGTCCTTCAGTCATAGGCATAGCTTCAATTTATATCTGATAGCAAGGTGGTAAATGCCCCTCAAATGCCAATTCTCTTCTCCAAAGTCCCAGTAGTCATCACTAGGAGGTGCTCATGCAGTGTTTCCATCAGCCCCAGGTCATACTCCACGTGGGTTGTGTGGGCTTGGGCCATTGCACAGGTTCCCATTTAGCACATACAATTAATGTGGCTTGAAGGGCAGATTTACATGACTGTTTTACAAGACTGGGGAGGGAAATGTTCCCCAGGCAGGGACAATGTCCATTTCCATAACAATTTTACTTTTATCTGAATCTCATCACCTCTTATGTCCGTAACTATAGCCCCTATTAGAATTTCATCAACAGGTTTTAGTCTTCTTAGACTGGGTTGGGAGTAGTATTCCCAACAAACATAATATGCATTCCCAGAAAACATTAGGTAAAGGAGACACAATTTCGTTCCATAAAGCCTGTTTAAATATTTCAACTTTCATAAGCCTATCAATCATTACATTTTTTATGTTCTCTCAATCTCATTGAGTCAGCGATTCAGCAATGGGCTTCGGTACCAGACTCCATAGGAATCCCTTATCAAGGAATCCTAGAAACTTCTCTTTTCCACCCCCTAACCATTTTACCTACTATTGTGCAAAAGGCTTTGAGTCCCTTAGCAAGGGGATGAGCCAAGGGACCTGGGCCTTTTTGTCAATCTTTAATCAATCAACCTAGCTGCAGTTCCTGGGCAGATTGCTCATATAATCTTAGCTTCTGGGCTCCATGGCACCTTCCTTCCTGGAAGGAAGCCACAGGTATGCTGGGAAACTTAGCCATTCAAAAGTTACATTATGCTACAGGTATTGGCCACCAGTGCAGGCTCTAGCAAAGCTAGGAGGTGCCTTCTGAATAAGCCAAAGACCCAAGGTTTCTCCAATTGTGCCCGCACCCCCAGGTCTCTCCCAGGTCCGCGTACATCTCTGTCCACCTCATTGCAGACTGACAGCATCCCCAAGTCTCTTTTTCTGATATGGCACAAAGTAGGTACCCACAGAGTGCTCATAGGATTACAGCAGCCACTTGATTCCTTTAACATAAATGTCTATTTTTTAAAAAAGGAATCTATTCCTCAAATACCTGTATGCCATTTCTGCATCACTTCTAGGAAGAGGAAAGTCAGATTCCCTGGCAGATGTCACCAGCCCAAGCCTTCCATGAACAATCAAGAGAATTTCACAACATTGGAAGCAAACAGATCTCAAAGCGCAGCAAACCCAGAGCTCCAGCTAGGTGCTCCCAGTCAGCAGATGGCATTGTGAGAATGGTGGGGGAAAGCTCCCTGGTGCCCTCTGATCCCTCCAGGGCTGCCTCCAAGTCTGGACAGCCAGAAACTCCTCCCTTCACTGGGAGCTCAGTCCCCTAGTTGGAACTGGCAAGGACTTCGTGACACTTATATCCCCACCCACCAAGCACCCTGAGGAGACCTCAATCGTTCTGCCTTTTTTTCTGATGGGCAGGTCTGAGGGCAACTGCCACTCAACAGATGAAAACGCCAGTCTTAGTAACGCAGCAGGGCCCAGAAACACAGCTGTGATGGAAACGCCCAGGCCAGTTCCAAAACAGAGACCCTCTGCTTCCAAAACAGAGAGCCTCTGGAAGTGCCCACTTGCCCTCTATCTTCCACCAGAACTTTAGCTACAGAAGAGGCAGTAGCTTGTCCAGAATGAAAAGCTTCACTTTAGTGAAAAAAACATACAGATCATGACATTTACATCAATGAGACAGGGGAAGCTGTATGAAATCTACTTGTTAAACCTTGAATGGTACATTAGGCAATTTAAAATGTACAGAGCCAGTGAAAACAGGCTTTTCCTGGGTTATACTTTGGACAGGTGGGAAAAAGTAGGTGCTTTTCACAGCCTTATTAATACCTCCGCACCAATACTGATTCATACATGCTATCACTTTGTCAGTGGTTTAATGCATGTATAATAATTAGGAGTGGAAACTTTACAGTCTCTAGTAAAACTGGGTCCAAGTCAGAGTTTCCTCTTTTTATCAAACCAATAATTTTCCTAAGTTGTCAGCTGGGGAAATATCCCTTTGAACCATGACAGAAGTTTGACTGCTGCTGGTTCCTTTAAGGGCAGCATTCCTTGTGGAAATGTCGGTGAGGTGATTTCCTTTAGCTTCCAGAATCAAGTTTAGAATGCCCTGAAATCTTAATAGCTAAAGCAGCAGGTCAAAGTATAGCATCCAATAATTCCTGAACACAGGGCCACTTTTAATTTTAATTACACTGGAAGTGTTATACGCCCCAAACCATGAGCCACTCTGAAGGTATATCCACTGTCAGTATAAATATTGGCAGTTTTCCCCATGGCTAAAATACAAGCCCACATGAGGGCATATAATTCAGTTTACTGTGCTAAAGTAGCCAATGGTAAAAATACTACTACCTACTAACTTCAAAAGGAGTTACAATAGCATATCCAGCACAGTACTTACAATTTTCATTCTTTACATATAAACTGTGTAAACCATGAGAAATCAGCATTACCCAAAGAAGTCTCCGGCAGATCCTCACGAGGGGCCAGGAGGTGATGTCAGTGCCAGGCAGTCATGAGGAGCTTTGTCAGTATTAAAGGGGGAAGAGTAGCTGGATTAAGGTTATTATTGAGATCACTAATTGAAATATGCTGGGTGTAACGAGAATCCAGGAGAGCTTCTATTGCATGGGGTACAAAAATGGTTAAAGGGGATCTCACAATTTCCTCTGGCTTTAACCAAAGAAGCCATAATGGCTCTAAGGACAAGGGGCTACCCAGTTGCTGACTATAATGCCCTAGGGACCTATAATAATCCCCATGTTTTTGGTGAGTACCCCAAGGGCATTCCCTTCCTTTTCAAAAAGGAAAAACGGGATCTAATAATTAGGATACCCAAGAGCTCGTGGGTTTATTAAGCTCTCCTTTAAGGCTTTAAAGATTATGTTGTTCCATTCTTCCCAAAAAATTGGGTCAGGACTTCTTTAGTAATACATATAGAGATTTTGTCATAAGAGAGATTTAGGATTCAGTTTCAGTAATAGTTGACTAGTCCAAGGAAACTAAGCAATTGATGCTTAGTCTGGGACCTTGGGAAACCTAGGACATCATGAAGCCTATCCAGGTATAGTCCTTGTTCTGATATCAGCTGTCCCAAATACCGAACCTGAGTTTGGACAAATTAAAATTTTTCCTTAGAGACCTTAAGTCCCTTGAAGGCCACAAGTTCTAACAGATAGATGCTATCTTCCTATGAAGAGACCTGGGAGGAAAAACAAAGAAGTAAATCATCCACATATTGCAACAAGGCAGAACCTTTAGGAAGTCACATCATCCAGACTAGCCTCCAGGATTTGACAAATAAAGGCTCTCAGTAAAACCTAAGACATTATCCTCCATGTTGGAATTAAAACTCTGGTGCCGCAAATAAATACTCAAGAGATTCAAATACCTTGGCAAGGCAAATTTTATTTCTGCAGAAGCATACATACCTGCATACAAAAGTAAGACCACAAGCACACCAGGTGGAGAACTGCTCTGGTTTTTATCCCTAAAGCAGGCTTAAGGCTGTGTCACCCTGTTGGCTAGGGTTTTGACTGCATAATCTTGTCCTTACCCCATTGGCTAATTCATATTCTATAGGGGGAGGTACAAAGACAAAGAAAATAACAAGGTGGCTCACGTGCAAACAGGATGAGTTTGGGGGGAAAGGGAAGAGCTTGTTCGGGAAGTAGGCACTTAAAGCATGTGGGGTAAGTTTGGCAAGTTTCTAATTTTTTTTTTCTGGTGGTTCCCTGGCTGGGAATTGAACCCAGGCCAAAAATTGAGAGCGCTGAAGCCTAGCGACTACACCATCAGGGAACCCCAAATTTTCAGTTCTAAGTGGAGACATTGTACTCCTATCTAGAAGAAAAGACATATAATCCTGTAATTCATATATCCCCACATCCAGGTAAATGGTTTTCCTTCCCAGGTGAAAGCATAAAGGTACTGGCTAGCTTCACTGACTTAAATACTAAGGAATGCACTACATAAATTAATTACAGTCAATAATTTACTGCCAATGGTGGCTGCTGGTAGTGTATGGGAGTTAGGAACAGGGTGTCGAGGGATAACAGTGATGTTTACTGCTCGGAGGTCCCAGACAAACTGCCACCCTTGTCTCTTGGCTTTTTACAAGTAAAACAGGAGTGCTGCTGGGACTAGTGCAAGGGATAATGAGGCCCTGAGTCTTACAATCTTCTATGATGGGCTTAATGCCCTGAAGGACTTCATTACTTATGGGGTATTAATTCTGGAAAGGGGATGTGAGGCATCTATTTGAATCTTAACAGAAGGTGTACTGTGGATTCTGCCAGTATCGATAGAAGATTTTGCCCACAAAGAGGATGGCAGCCAGGCCAATGGGGACAAATGATCAGTGCTCCCAGATTCAGCTACAGTGTGGTCAGTCAGAAATGGAATAAATAAAGATGTTGAAATGTTATTTAATTCAAAATTGGCTGTTTTGACAGCTACAGTCAAATTCTAGGGTTATTTCTCCCTTTTCAGGGAAATTCTGACAGCATACTTTTCCAGTAAGCCTAATAAATGAATAGGGGCAGAGGAACAAAGGAAAAGGGAGGGATAAGTTCAGAAACATGGGGTTAAGATCCCACAATTAGAACTATTTTGTTATTTTCAAGCAGGGTTGCTTTATAGCAGTGGGGATGAACTCAGGACACATACATTCTCAACCTGGAGAAAAGTTTCTCCAAACCAACTGAGAGGGAGGATTGGGAAGAACCCAGAGCCTTGCCACTGGGGATTAGGAGGACTTTGGGAAGGCTGATTGGAAGGCTGAAGGTACCTAAAGCACTGAATTTGTGACAATCTCTTTTGCAATGCCCTGGCTGTTTGCAATAACAACAGAAGCTAGGAGGTTTTTGCTTTCATATAGAAGCCTTCATTTGCCAGAGCTGAAAATCAAAATTCTTAGCAGTTTTACTTCTAGGTGATTCACCTAGGATGAGATCAATCACCTAAAAATAAATCTAGAGTGGATCTGGTTTTCCATTCCATCTTGGTCCTTTTAACCAAAAGGGAAAGGTCTCTGTTTAATGTGTTAACAATACAGAGTTAAAGGCTACCCAAGTGGAATCAACACCTGAAGGAAGGCCAGACTTTTGTTTAAAAACGTTCTGAAATAGATTATAATAGTAATGAAAGATTCATTACGCTTTTATGAGCAGGCCTGAATTTTGTTCCAATCAACAAGGTTTTGGAAAAGCTACTGGAATTGCTCAGTGGAGTTCTCCAGTGAGTTTTCTAGCATTTTGCCCAAAATCAGAGGTTTGTTTTTCTAAATCCCCTTCTGGGTGTTCCCATCCAGCCAGTCTCATCCAAGGCTGAGCCTGGTCTTCACCAACTAGCAAATAAACTAGCTGACATAAATTGGAAAACCTAGGCTGGTAGGTTTGAATAACTATGTCAAATTCTTACCTTAGGAACTTCTCTAACTAAGGCTTGTAATTCAGCTTTAGTCCAGGAAACATATGAAGCTTGAGGTCTATTAGGATCCAGTGCAGAAAACATTTGAAGCTTAAGGTCTATGAGGATCCTCAGAGGGCTGGAACTTTGAATTCAGAGAAAGGCACCAGATGTGGAGCTGCAGGCAAGAAAGCTGGTAGTGGAAGGCCAGACAGTTAAAGGAGGATTAGGGGAAAAAGAGCCAGAGGACTCTGGAGAGGGAGGCTGAGGTAAAGGACTTGAGGGGGCAGGGCAAGACAATGCTGGAGGAGAGGAACACCAGGAGGAGGCTTTAGTAGCCACCTCCTTAAGTTCAATAGCTTCAGTTCATTTTAAAACTTAACTGCGCAATGAGGCAACTTTAGGTTCTTGGTAACGTTTGGAAGCCTCAAAGCATCACTCAAAACAGGCAATCCATTCATCTTTGCCAATTTTAGCGCTAGGATTGTCCAATTTGGTTTTACGAAAATTAAGTTTGGGAATCTCAAAAGTTCCCCATAATGGCCATTGGTATTTTGAATTATTTTTGGTCAGGTAAGTCCATTTCGTTAAACTGCGCATGACCAGTGAGAGGCTTTTAAACTTAATTTTGGCAGGCGTGCCCTTAGGAGGGATGTTCTGAGAATATTTAGATAATTGAGATCCCATTTTCTGTGGCTTTTATCTAATATAGCAAAGGCCCCAAACGGTCTAAAACAGCTCAAGCAAGCTGCACGTTAAGTCAGGTCTTTAGTCAAGACAGCCTGCTCTAGGAAGAGACAAGCCAAAAGCTGAGACACAACTTCAAAGCAGTCCAAAAACTGGTGCAGCCACAAGAAACAACCTGATCCCCTTACGGAGTCTGGTTAGAGTGCCGAACTAACTCACAAACAAGGCCTTTTAACAAAAACAAAAAACAAAACAAAAAACAAAAACTCGGAAGTTCATGAATAAAGCCTGGAGAGCTTCAGAACAAGAAGCGGAAGCTCAGTTCCAGGAGAAGACTTACGTTTCCAACTCCTTTGGGGAAGAGACAGTGAGCTTAAAACAGTTCCTTGGGCGCCAGCACCTGTTTGCCCCTCCAGGCTGGAAGCATCGGAGCTCCTTCTCTGGATTCTGGACGACCCAAAATTTTGTCCATAAACAAAAGACGACTAGGTATTTCGTCACCAAAAAATGTTTACTGGGGAAAAAGAAAAAATTCCAGCAATCCAACAAAACGAACAGATGGTGAACCATGTGCAACTTCTACCAGGACAAACATGGAGGAAGTACTTTATAAAGGGGCGTAAAAAGTTAAGGGGAGGGGCGGATACGACCATAGAGTTCTGTTGTAACCCTAGAGTTCTTCCTGTAGGACTTTACCAATACAGGGTGTGAAAGCTCCTCCTACAGGCCCTCGCGATACTGTCTAGGTTGAGGTCTCCGTCACAAATTTTGACACTGATAACCTCAGTGGATGGAGCACCTGAATGGAGCCCCAGGAAGAGAGGGCTGCCCAAGAAAACTGTCTAAGGATAGAGGAGCCCAAGACCTCGGCGATGTCCGCTGTGGATAGAGCGCCCGGTGCTAGCTGCATAGCTCCAGCCGGCACCTTCCGCGGGCGGGGCCGTTGCTGGGCGGGGCGGTGACGTAGACCAGGAAGGGGCAGGCCCTCCGGGAGCCTGGCCGCGCCGGCCAGGAGGAGGGCCGGAGCCCGGACCATGGCGGCGACTGTAGCGGGCACCGATAGTCGGCGCGCGGTCGTGGAGGCAGCGGCAGCGGCGGCGCCCGAGCGGGGCGGTGGGAGCTGCGTGCTATGCTGTGGTGACCTGGAGGCCACAGCGCTGGGCCGTTGCGACCACCCTGTGTGCTACCGGTGTTCCACCAAGATGCGAGTGCTATGCGAACAGCGATACTGCGCCGTGTGCCGCGAGGAGCTGCGCCAGGTGCGTCTCGCCGGCTGGGCCGCGCGTTAGGGGCTCCGGTGCGAGCACGGGGGCGCGGCCGGGAGGGGCCGCCCTGAGTGCCTGAGCACCCGGAGGCCGGAAGGGGACCTCAGCGATGTCCGGCTCTGAGTCTGGAATCGCCGGCTTCCAAAAGAAAGGCCTGGTGGACCACTCGGGGCGGGGTCCCAACCGTGAGGCCTACTGTGGGGCATGTGGGGCCGGGAGGCAGGAGGTGGCTCAGCTGGATCCAAGAGGGAGCGATCCCTGTGGGGACGGAGCCTGGGGACTTTCCTCCTGCGTCCCGGGAATTCCTGCCGGAACACAGGAATGGACATGATCAGAGTAAGAACTCTCCGACTTGCTAGTCTTTGGGAGTTTATTCAGGTGGAAGGAAACAGGGCAAGTGGGCACCTCCAGAGGTTTTGGAAGCAGAGGATCAAACTGGGCGTTTCCATCGCAGCTGTGTTTCTGGGCCCTGCTGCGTTACTAAGACTGGCGTTTTCATCTATTGAGTGGCAGTTGCTCTCAGACCTGCCCATCAGAGGAAAAGGCAGAACTAGTGATGTCTCCTCAGTGTGCTTGGTAGTTGGGAATGTAAGTGTCACGAAGTCCTTGCCGGTTCCAGCTGGGGGACTGAGCTCCCAGTGAAGGGAGGAGTTTCTGGCTGTCCAGACTTGGAAGCAGCCCTGGAGGGATCAGAGGGCACCAGGGAGCTTTCCCCCACCGTTCTCACAATGCCATCTGCTGGCTGGGAGCACCTAGCTGGAGCTCTGGGTTTGCTGTGCCGCTTTGAGATCTGTTTGCTTCCAATGTTGTGAAATTCTCCTGATTGTTCATGGAAGGCTTGGGCTGGTGACATCTGCCAGGGAATCTGACTTTCCTCTTCCTAGAAGTGATGCAGAAATGACATACAAGTATTTGAGGAATAGATTCCTTTTTTAAAAAAAATAGACATTTATGTTAAAGGAATCAAGTGGCTGCTGTAATCCCATGAGCACTCTGTGGGTACCTACTTTGTGCCATATCAGAAAAAGAGACTTGGGGATGCTGTCAGTCTGCAATGAGGTGGACGCAGACCTGGGAGAGATCTGGGGTGCGGGCACAATTGGAGAAACCTTGGGTCTGTGGCTTATTCAGAAGGCACCTCCTAGTTTTGCCAGAGCCTGCCTTGCCGGCCAGTCTTGCGTAACATGATGTAACTTTTGAATGGCTAGGTTTCCCAGCATACCTGTAGCTTCCTTCCAGGAAGGAAGGTGCCATGGAGGCCCTGGCTGTGGACACTGTGGGTCTCACTCAGATGTGAGCAGAGGAGTTCCCTGGTGGTGTAGTGGCTAAGGCTTCAGTGCTGTAAACGCTGCAGCCTGGGTTCAATTCCCAGCCAGGGAACTACCCACATAAAACAAACAAACAAACAAACAAACAAATAAATAAAAAAGAAGCAGACATCTATATATGGCTACTATGGCCAGCATCTGGCCTCTCTCACTGCTTGTGAGTCCTACGCCCTTTAAGTGCTCTGTGGCTAGGGGGTTGTTGACATGAGCTGTCAGCAGGCTCCAGCTGGGGTGTGGCTTGGCATCATATGCCACTGACTGAGCCTGGCCTTACTCTTGGGCCTGCCCCAAGTTGCTGGGCAGCAAGAAGTTATCCTGGGAAGTTTGGGGAAATGATCCTCCTCTATTTATCCTGTTTCCCTTCCACTGTTGAACTTGTAGCTCCACCATAGCCCTTCCTGTTCCCTTGTTGAGCCCTATACTGTCTTCTGAATTCCTGTGTCCCATACCCACTTGAGAATCCCACAGAAGCCCCAGACCCTGAACCTGCCTCTGTTCTACCCTCCCTTATGGGGAGGAAAGTGTGCCAAGATGCTATGTGAAACAGGCCATCTCCATTTGCTGGTTAATACCTGCAACTTAACCAAGTGGCTTACTGTGCCAACCCATGAGGGCAGGCATTGGGAAGAACAGATATAGCACAGCCCTGCAGCTGCTGGTCAGGTGAGGAGCCAGATCAATCTAAATTGCTGGTAGAACTCAGGGTGTAGGCCAAGTCCCAGCACACGTAGGTTGAAATTGATGTCAAGTGTCTGGGTTCCCATCCCTTTCCTGGCCACATGTTTCCTACAGCCCACTTTCTTCTGAAAGAGAATTCTCATCTTGCTTTCCACCTTGCCCTGATCCCCAGTGATGCTGAAGGATTTGATGGGGCTGCTGTACAAAGTGGAATGTGTCTGAGTTAGGAGGAGGCCCTGCAGGCCACTTAGTGCAGTCTCACCCCCCATTACACAGGCAGGAAGTGGGAGGGGAGGCTGAAGGCAGGTTAGGAGGCAGGACCTGATGACTCAGGTCATGCTTTTCTGTTGTCAGTGCCTCTTCCCCATCACCCTGATCCTGGACCTCCTCTCTAAGATTATCATCTGGGCTCCTTGGGTGCCTCTACTTTCTAGGTAGAATAATCTCCAGGGACCCACTCTCTATTCCCTCCCCTGCCCCAAGGCCATCCTCACTGCCCACCCTTCACTGTCTGGTACACTATCGCTAGTGATCACTGCTGGCATCACCTGTCCTCTCATCCACTCATTCTTAGTGCCCATGGAATAGGGGGAGTGGGAAGCAGCAAGACCCTAGTCAAAAACTCAAAATCATCCCTGTGGAGTGCTCCGATGGGGGTCCTCTCACCCCCATCTCCCTCATTTCTCTCCTCAGGGACTGGTCTAGCCATCCTAGGCCACCCAGGGGTGCATTTTTCCCTTTGGTTATTTACTGTATGGCCTACTCAGGGGCTGCCCAGAATGGCCTATCTTCAGTGTCCAGGCCTGGCCTGGTCTTTGTCTATAACTCATGACCCCCTCCCATCAGGTGATCACCAGGATGGGTGGATCTCCAGTCACACTAATCGGCTCTCTGGTGGGTTCCTGCCCATTCCTGGCTGAGCCATCATGCCCTTGTCCATGTCCAGCCACCTGGTCTGACCACTTGCCTACCTCTCTGCTTGGGAAAGAAATACTAGCCACACCAGACTGCACTGCCATACCCTTGTCTGCTCATTGCTGGCCTGGCCTCTGGTGCAGGCCTGGGGGTGCCCATTACCAGTCTCACAGCCTACCTGGTCTGTGCCCCCAGCTCCAAACCTGGTCACCTTCATTCTCGAAATGCCCATGGTCATTTTCCTTTCCCAAGCATCTTCCTGTGGTTCCAGTCCCTTCCTGAGCCAACCTAATATCCCTCTTCTCCTGGCCTGACTCAGGTGTGCCCAGCCTGGGCTGCCCCACCAGACTGCTCAGGAGAAACAAGGGCCCGCCCAAGCAGCCTGGCACTTGGTCTTGAGACCTGCACCCTGACTCTGTTCATGGCAAGGGCACCCCAGCTCAAGGAGACACTGCCCACGGTAGATCAGAGCTGACCTCTAAAAGGAGGGGCCTGTAGCAGGGAGGCTGTGTGATGGGGTGTTCTGGCATGGGTTTCTTCTGGGGAAGGAAGTCGTTCCTCTGCTGAGTCTTTTGGGCTTGGGTGCTTGGCAGTCTTGGGGATTCCCTCTCAGGCTGCTTGCCTCGCCACCTTGCAGGCAGACACCAGGGCTCTTAAGTCTGCTGTCTGTGTTGCCTCAGCCTAGCTTCTCTAGCAGCATCCTGCCTGAATCGCGGCCTTGTGCCTGCAGGCAGCTGTCCCTGGACAGGCTGCAGGAGGGATTGGGGTCTGAGCTAAAAAGGCATCCTTGGGAGAGGTCGTAAGGCAGGGTTGGGTGTGCACTTGCCCTAGAAGGGCAGATTCCTTGAAAAGAGGCCAGCCCAGGCCTGAAAATACCCTGGAAAGTGGTGTGGAGGGTGACCCTTTGGTGACAGAGTTGCAACTCCTCCCTGAGGCGCCCATCTGAGTTCAGCTTGTAGCAGAGGACAGAGTCCCTGCCCAGCCAGACATGAGGACAAGGGGAAGAAAGGTCTTTTGGGGCCCTGCTCATCCCCTGACCTCAAGATTGGGTATCTGTGGATCATGACACCTCCCTTGGGCTCCTGTGAGGGTTGAGTTGGGAGCAGGCTTGGGTGTCAGCCTGCTCCCACCCCTAATGTGTCCTCAGAAGCAGAGATTGAGCTCCTTGACTTCTGTCTCAAGGAACCAGTTTTAGCTACCCTGCTGTGGGGGAAACAGTGTGACCACCCATTCTCCCCAGTCAGCTCTGTACTTTCCCAAATTCATGGCCATTCTGGTCCCGGGTATTCTCTCTGGTTGAGCCAAAACATAATAGGGATGACCTTGGTGTGACTTTCCCAAAGTAAAGATTATCCCATCCCCCAGGTGTGCTGGTGAGGATTCTGAGCTGAGGCAAGCAACCAGCTCCATACTGGGGGGACAGTAGTGGAGTGCGAAGGAGAATAGAGAGGGGGAGATGGGCTGGTGTGGTCCCTAGGGAGGATGGGGGGCCAGAGAAAGGGAGTTGGAGGATGAAGGAGCCTGGGAGGGAGCAGTGCCCTTATTGATTCAGAGGGGAGGCACTAGGACAGGGGTCTGGTTATCCACTGCTGGGGTCCGAAAGGGCTGAGTAGGCCCAGCAGGGATTACCCAAGAGTAGTGGAGGCCCCTGAGGAGCCACTGGGCTGTGGAGTTTTCACATCCAGCCCTGTCAAGTGCACACCAGTACATCCCTTTAGTGCTCCTGGATCGCCCAGTTAACAAGCAGGAAGATGGCCAAGAACAGCTGAGGCCATGATTGAGTCCTGTGGAGGAGCCACTCTCCTGTGGCACCATGGAAACATCATGGGTGGATGCAGGGTGGCCAGGCCTTGATACACGGTCACCTGATACATTCTGGCCTGGCAGCATTTGTTATTTCATTAGCTGCTTCTTGGACTCTGTCTCTCCCCATAAAAACTGTCCTGTGCTCAACTGCCATGTGATTAAGCCCTGGTTTGCCAGGATATTTGGTCCCTGTCACTGCCTCTGGGTTTCACTGCCCCTGGGGTGGCCTCTGTCTATCTAGGTCAGGGCTGGGCAAGGTGTTGATCACGGTCCACCGGTGGACTGTCAAGTAATTTTAGGGTGACAACCTGAATAATAAAATAAATAGCTAGTAGGCTGTGACACTTGGAGAAGTAGCCCTTGCCCTGAAAAAGTCTGCCCAGGCCTGGGCTAGAAGGTGAACATTTGGCTGTGCATGAGTGGGGACCCTGCCGCCCCCTGGTGGCAATACTCGGCATTACAGCTCTGTCCAGCGACCCCCAAGTTGGTGGGCTGGCCCAGGGTGGCAGAGGGTGCTGGGGCCTGGGTCTGGTCTCCCAGAAGGGACCCTGAGTGCCTCCTTTTCTTTTCAGCCTGACATCATCCTCCAGTGGGTGGGCATCTGCTCTGCTCACCAGGCCCTCTTGCTTTCGGTTCCAGGTGGTCTTTGGGAAGAAGCTTCCTGCCTTCGCCACAATCCCCATCCACCAGTTGCAGCACGAGAAGAAGTATGACATCTACTTTGCTGATGAGAAAGTGTTTGCCTTGTATAGGTGAGAGAGGAAGCCTCAGCCTGGGCTCCTAGGGTCTGCAGCCCCCCTGCATCTGTGGGGTACTTTGTGGCAGGGGTGGGCACATCCCCCTTACCTCCTATGTTCCTTGCAACCCTCAGGAGGGTGGGAGCACTTGGTGTGGCACAGACATTAGGGTAGGTGGCTGGGTTCCTGTAACTGAGAATGCTTACAGCATCCCTGCTCAGGTGGTGGTAGGGATGGGGGAAGAGGTTGAATTCAGTGAAAGCACTCCTGGCATAGCATACCACGCCTGTTCTCTGGGGCCCCTTGAGGTGCACCTGAGCTCCTGCAAGTCATGCTCTTGACCCATGGCAGGAAAACCTCCTGAAGGGGTACAGTTGTCATGAGGCTGGTCCTCATCTTTCAGGTGAGGGGCAGTCTATTTGTGGGCTTGTCATCATGGCCACCTAACGCAGAAGTCGGTGTCCTAGATCATGGACCCAACCCCATCCTGTGGCCTTGTTTGATTTGGGCCCTGGTGGGGAGCAGCTCTTGACCCAGGCCCAGCACTATCTGACTCAAAGACCAGAACCATGGAGGGCATGGGTGGGAGTGCCTGCCTGGCTTCGCTCCCAGGGTGTCTACAGGGGTATGGAGCAAGGGGCTGTGTCAGTGCTCATTCCAGATGGTGATGCTGAGTGCCTAAGGGGGCGGGTGGCTCTTGGTGTCTCCCAGGCAGCTGTTGCAACACGAATGCCCGAGGTGCCCTGAGCTGCCACCCTTTGGCCTCTTCGGGGACCTGGAGCAACACATGCGGAAACAGCATGAGCTCTTCTGCTGCAAGCTGTGCCTGAAACACCTCAAGGTGCGCCCCCTACAGCACCTGCCTGGGGCTCTTCCTGGGCAGAGGTAGATGGTGGCCAGGTCCTACAGAGGGAATGGTACAGGCAGGTAGGGGGAGGCTCAGGCAAACAGCTATGAGAGGCTGGTTACTGCCTCTGACCCTGGACAGGCTGGACCCCTGGAGCCTCCTAGCATCTCCTCAGCTCTCTTGCCTTACAGAACCCTGGGCAGGGTGGGTCCGGGTGGCAATCAGGTTGCACACAGTCCAGACAGGGAGGGTCTCCCAGTGACTACATGGCCCTACTAGGCTCTGGGTATCTGGGCACTCTGGGACCGAACTGGTGCCATCAGGGTCCCTTCTCTGTTATTGTTCCATGGGAAGGGGAGGAGGCCTGGGAGACTGAACCCTATGCCCAGCCACCCCCCACTCCTGCCACCCATTCCCCACAGATCTTTACATATGAGCGCAAGTGGTATTCACGCAAGGACCTGGCACGGCATCGCATGCAGGGGGACCCTGATGACACGTCTCACCGTGGGCACCCACTCTGCAAGTTCTGCGATGAGCGCTACCTGGACAACGATGAGCTACTCAAGCACCTGCGTCGAGACCACTACTTCTGCCACTTCTGTGACTCAGACGGGGCCCAGGACTACTATAGGTGGGTGTGGAGCAGCACAAGGTGGCCCTTAGGATACCCAGAATACGCTAGGCAGAGGCCACTGACTGGAGTGCTGGAGCTGACAGGGCTCTTGCTGACACCTTGCCAGTGACTACACATATCTTCGCGAGCACTTCCGGGAGAAGCACTTCCTATGTGAGGAGGGCCGCTGTAGCACCGAGCAGTTCACCCATGCCTTCCGCACTGAGATTGACCTCAAGGCTCACAAGACGGCCTGCCACAGCCGGAGCCGTGCCGAGGCCCGCCAGAACCGCCAGATTGACCTGCAGTTCAGCTATGCACCACGGCATTCGCGCCGGAACGAAGGTGAGCAGGGCCTTCCCTCTGCCACATAGGGCTCCAGCCTGGTGCCCCTGAGGCAGGGCTCACATTGCCCTGCTCTAGAGGCCTCAGACCCATATCCTGATCCGACTTCTCATGTGTCAGCAGAGGCAAGGGACACACCTCTTGAGCCTGTGTCTCTGAACATGTAATGACTACAGGGATCTCTTTGCCCTGGCCAGTTCCCACAGCATCTTGGGTCTGCTGTTCTGGAGTCCCTGGGACTCTGCTCGGGTCAGAGGATTATTGAGTGCCTGCTATGTGTGGGCCCCAACTGAAGGCTGTGTGGCCAGCAGGCCCAGATCCCTCTCTAAGCCCACTTGCTCTGATCTGGTACCCAGGCCATAGAAGCCTAGGGTTGGTATGGACCCCTCAAGGTGTCTGAACCTATCACCTGGGCTCACATGCTATGGGGGGCAGGGAAAGCCTCTACTGTCCAAGCCAGATCACCCATTTCTGTCTGGCCTGAGCTCATGACAGGCTGTGTGCTGGCCACAGGGATCATCAGTGGCGAGGACTATGAGGAGGTGGACAGGTACCACCGCCAGGGCCGCACAGGCCGGGCCAGTGGCCGCGGAGCCCAGCACAGCCGCCGAGGAAGCTGGAGGTACAAGAGGTGGGAGGACTTGCATGCCACCGACATTCTCCTGGCACCATCCCTGAGGGCGGTGGCAGCAGCCCAAAGCTGAGCTGGGAACAGGCACAGGTGTCAGGGGACTCTGGCCTTCTGTCTCTGGTGTCCTGGGCATGGCAACGGGGTCTGCTCAGGTCTTCAGTGATTATACATTTCCTCCTTTTTTCTAGTTTCAGCCAGACACACTGGTCTGGAGGGTTGGGGTGGGTGAGAGGGGCCTGTGTCACTTGGAGGTTCATTGTAGTTGTGCTATGAAGTACCAGCGTGGAGGGCACATGCTCCAGCCTGGGGCTGCCCCCCCCCCCCCATGCTGATGCCAGGTAAAATCCAGGCATCTGCAGACCCCAGATGCTAACCTAGAGCACTGGGCCCAGGTGCTACCTGTTGCCACAGCCTGAGGCTGGTGGGAAGATGCCTGCTGCCCCATAGTGGCCTCTCCTGGCCAGCGAGGATAGAGTAGCACTGACTATGCTGGCCTCAGGCCTGGCTCCTGGCAACCTTCCTAGGGATAAAGCCCCTCCATAGACCCTCCCCCTCCACACTGCTATAGTCCTGGGCCTTGCCCAGCCTGAAGGCCTCCCCATCCCAGGGAAGAAGAGGACCGAGAAGTGGCAGCTGCCATCCGAGCCTCGGTGGCTGCACAGCAGCAACAGCAGGAGATGCACAGGAGCGAGGATCGAGAGGAGGGCAGCAGACTCAAGAAGGAGGATGCAGGGCTACGGGGGGCCGAGGAATCCCGGGGCTCCCGGCGCCTGCCCCGGACTCAGGTTGAAGGCCCAGGTGAGCTCTGCCTGTAGATAGCTCTGCCTAGGCCTGGGAGCCACCTGGGAGGTTCCTTGCTCCCTCTGGAGAACCTGCTTCTGCTCCTTTCAAGTTGGTTGGCCTGAATATAGAGTCCTTTTGTGTCTTGTAGGCCCCAAGGAAATCTCAACAAATGGCCCTGTAAGCCAAGAGGCCTTCCTAGCCACCATCCCTGCAGCAGGGGCCACACTTCTCAGGTACAAGTATACATGAACTGGGGTGAGGAGGCTGAGCTCCTATGGAGGGTGGGTACAGGGCAGGCCAGAACCTGGCCAGGCCACTGATTTCTCTCCCTTCCCTGGGCTCAGCACCGTCCCACCCCCAACTTCGAAGCTCAAGGATGAAGATTTCCCTAGTCTCTGCACCTCTGCCTCCTCCTGCTCTGCAGCAGCACCCCTGAGCCATATGGGGCTGGCACTGGCATACCCTGTTCCCACCAGGGGCAGGAACACTTTCCAAGAGGAAGACTTCCCTGCCCTGGTATCCTCCACCTCCAAGCCCAGCACTGCCCCCACCAGCCTCATTTCTGCTTGGAACAGCAGCAACAGCAAGAAGGTGGCACAGCCCACCACAGGGGCCCATGCTGCTGGTGGGGGCAGCCAGCCGCCCAGGAAGGCTGGTAAGGGGGGCAAGGGCAGCAAGAAGGGTGGGTTGCCCCCCACAGAGGAGGAGGAAGAGGAAGACAGCCGTACCGGCCTCACTGCCCAGGAGCTGCGGAGCGGGTCCACTACAGTCACTGTCTCCTCGCTGGTGTTGGCCCCCACCCAGACCTTCACCAAAGTCAGCAAGAAGAAGAAGGTGGGCTCCGAGAAGCTAAGTGCCACATCACCCCCACCACTGCCCCCTGATAAAAATGGCCACCCTGGGGCTGAGCAGGATGAGCAGGCTCCCATGGGCAGAGCCGAGGGGCCAGTCACTGTCATCGTCAATGGACATACAGAGGAGTCGGCATTAGCTCGGAACATCCCCAAGGAACCCCCTGGGCTCCCAAAGCCCCTAGGGCCCCTCCCCTGCCCCACACCCCAGGAAGACTTCCCAGCGCTCAGCGGCCCCTGCCTGCCCAGGATGCCCCCTCCCCCAGGTAGGTGCACCTGGCTCAGGCCTGCTTCTGGGTGTGTTGGAAGTTGCCGTGGTATTAGAGTCAGGCTGGAGCCCAGGCCTGAGGGTGTGCAGTATAGGCAGTCCCAAGACTGTGGGTGGGAAGAGGCAAACCTGTGTAGCAGTTTCCAGCTGCTTCCTAAGCCTAGCAGATGTCTGGACGCAGGCACCACAATCTGTGAACAGTGTGACCTTGGTCTACCACTTCCTCTGTGTCTCTTCCTTTCTGTAACATGGGGCAATCCTTAAGATGGGGGCAAATGAACTAACTTAGGCCAGGATTTGCCATGAGGGAGAACAGCATATATGCTGGCTCTGGGCATTGTCAGGCCCTGGGCCTGCTCTTCAAGGAATGTATGGTCTTTGGATGGAAGCCTGACATGCCAGGTGAGCTGGGTAGCCTGTGAGAACCAGGGAATGAGGTCTGACTGTCCCTGGCCATCGAGGGTCATGTTTTGGGTCTTGGTGTGCCACCCCCACAGGCTTCAGCACTGTGGTGCTCCTGAAGGGCACTCCACCCCCACCTCCACCGGGTCTGGTACCCCCCATCAGCAAGCCACCCCCTGGCTTCTCTGGCCTCCTGCCCAGCTCCCACCAGGCCTGTGTCCCCAGCACTACCACTACCACAAAAGCGTAAGTGTGCTGGGCTGCCTGGCCTTGTGCCCCTGGAGTCCAGGGGAGAGTGCCCTTACCTTGGGCCTCCCCAAAGACTAAAGTGTCCACCTCCTCCCTGTATCCTGACCCCCAGATCCAGGCTAACACCAGCGCCACGGGCCTACCTGGTCCCCAAGAATTTCCGGGAGAGGAACCTGCAGCTCATCCAGTCCATCAAGGACTTCCTGCAGAGTGATGAGGCCCGCTTCAGCGAGTTCAAGAGCCACTCGGGGGAGTTCAGACAGGTCAGGCTGGTGGGGTGAAGTGGGGGGTGGCAGCTTGCCACTTGGGGCCCAGGCCTGGACCAGGTGTGACTAGGTCTGGCTCTGGGTGGCAGGGCGTGATCTCCGCAGCCCAGTATTATAAGAGCTGCCGGGACCTGCTCGGGGAGAACTTCCAGAAGATCTTCAATGAGCTGCTCGTGCTCCTGCCCGATACGGCCAAGCAGCAAGAGCTGCTGTCTGCACACACAGACTTCCAAGGCCGAGAGAGGCCTCCCAGCACCAAGGCCAAGAAGAAGAAGAGTGCATGGCAGATCAATACCCGGCAGGCAGGCCTGGACTGCTGTGTGTGCCCCACTTGCCAGCAGGTGCTTGCACATGGTGATGTCAGCAGTCACCAGGCTCTGCATGCTGCTCAGGACGATGATTTCCCCTCCCTGCAAGCTGTTGCCAGGACCCTCACGTAGCTCCCGCCAAGTGGGCAGGAGTGGCCACATCCATGAGCCGCCTTTCTCCCTCATCCTCCTGGGCTGCCAGGCAGCCAGGTGAGGCCCTGGTGAGGTGACCTGCTCAGGCCCCTTGGTTGGCTGGCCACCAGGGGTCACAAGGACAGCCCACCCTGCTATATTAGCACACTGTCAGGCAGGAGTCCATCTCATTTTCTCCTGGGAAGTGGGCAGAGAACCCCGCTTCACTGGTGGGCCAGTCTTGGTTTATATCTCATGCTTTTGGAAGGCACCAGAATAGTGAAAGGATGGGTTGCTGGGATCTGTCTGTGCTGTCAGAGCCTGTAGCCAGATCTGGGACCTCCGAGCCTGTGGGCTGCAGCACTGTGGCCCCCAAACCTGAAGCTGTGGCCCCACTGGTGCTGGAGTCAGTGTTGAGTGTGTTGTGTCAACAGTTGGCTGTTTCATGATTCAAGAATGTTCAGAATTAAAAGCAGACACAAAATTGTGTTACTTGAAGTTAAATCTTTCTACAAGACAAGCTGAATCTGGGATCTCAAATTGCCTCTGACCTTTTATAAAACAGTTTATCTTCAATAAATAAATTTATTTTGCAATAATGCACATAGCTGGTGT
The DNA here is from genome assembly GCA_004026885.1 of Lyroderma lyra. Lineage (NCBI taxonomy): Eukaryota > Metazoa > Chordata > Mammalia > Chiroptera > Megadermatidae > Lyroderma > Lyroderma lyra. The sequence continues at coordinate 41,706 of PVJL010002490.1, read as the reverse complement.
TCTGAATTTCTCTGCTTTCTGAGGTCACCCAGCAGCAAGGGGGACTCTGAATCAGACGCTATAGCTCAGGTGGTCAGCCAGTGAGAGCACTGGGGTGGAAGAAGGCCCATGGAGAGAGCTGGGCTTTGCTCAAACGATGCAGCAGCCAACGCAGGGCCCTGCTCCTAGAGTACTGGCACAGCCCAAGTCTTCCCAGGAATGGACACAACCATGCTTGACCCGCACTTTGTACCTAATAAAACTATCCTTCCAGAATGTAGGAGGCATGCAGGCACAGGTTTATATCTATAGATGGGTGAGCGAGCTACTAAAGATGAACTTCAACAAGAATGATTTAGAAAAAGTGGAATGTCCTTATATGACAAGAAATGGAGGAGTTCCCTGGTGGTGTAGTGGCTTAAGGCTTCGTCGCTGGCGCTGTCAGCACTGCGGCCTGGGTTCGATTCCCGACCAGGGAACTACCCACATACCAAAAAAAAAAAGAAAAAGAAAAAGAAATGGAGATATCTTTCTAAAAGGAGCAGAAGCTGGGGGAGTAGCCATGGTGATGAAGGGGCCAAAATCAATGGCTTGCAGAGGGGCCAGGTAAGAGCCACATGGCTGCACTGCCACTGCCCACTTGAAGCTGAGGACTTGGACAGTGCTGTGCTGCTTGCCTGCCTGTGGTTGGGACTGGAGTGATGTCTCTGGGTCCCCTAAGAGAGAAGAGCCTCCAACCTCTTCACCCTTCATCGGGCTTCAGAGAGGCCACCTGTACTTCCTACCACACAAGTGGGAAAGGGCATCATAGCTGATACCCACTCTGCAGACCTGAGCACAACCACCACACAGAAGAGTAATCTAGAAACTGGGATAGCTTGTCAACATTAAAAATACCTATTCTTAAGAAGCAAAGCCCATAATAATACTAGGTGACACTTAAGTAGTTTTGGCTGTATGACAAGCACTGCTTTGAGCTCTTGACACACGTTAACACTAACGTGTTTACACGTATTATCACCCTACCTTAAGTGATAGGAACTGTTATTTTATAGAAGGGGGAGCCTGAGGCACAGATAAGTTGAGAGACATGACCAAGATGACCAAGCTTAAACATGGCAAAGCCAACACTCCAGCTCCAGAGATGTTTTTTACTGCTTCATTCAACCAGGAGGTTACTAACCACTTAGAAATCTTTGAAATGAAAAACAGATAAAAATCACAATAGTTGGGTTAAAAAACAAACAAACAAAAAAACAGACAAAGCTGGGGAAATCTCCAAAGGGGAGTTGGTCATAGAATGTGGCTCTGGAAGCTGTATGGTACACCTGATGGGGGGGTGGGGGGAGGGTGTCCCAGAAGCAGAAGGTGGTAAGAAGGGGGGACATTTGGAGAAATCATGACTGCTTTTCCCGGGCTCTGAAGAAAAAGAAACAAAGCACTAAGCAGGATAATTTTTTAAAAAGTCACATCTAGATGCACAACTTAGAAAATTATAAAAATTATTACCAAAAAGACAACCTACAAAGGAATGCAAATCATACTGTTATCACTGCTCTCATTGGTAGTATAGGATGCTAAAAGAACTATACTTATAATTCTAAGGAAAATTACTTAACATTTATATGCCCAGTAAAACTAACTTTCAAGAATGTAGGAGTAGGAGTTCCCTGGTGGTGTAATGGCTAGGCTTTGGCGCTGTCAGTGCTGCGGCCTGTGTTCAATTCCCAGCCAGGGAACTACCCATATTAAAAACAAAACAAAACAAAAGAATGTAGGAGTAATATGGAGACTCAAAGTTTACATCCATCGACTGATGAAAGTACTGAAGATATACTCCCACAGAAATACTTAGTACTCCTGCTATTATAAAAAGGATAAAAGAGATGGGGATCTCCCTAGCATTTCTGAGAGCCTGTTCTGAGCAACCCAGTTCTAGACTAGAGTGATGTGTGGTGAGGGGCTCATGGACCTGGGGACTCCAGAATGTGGGAAGGGTCAGCCTGGCCTCTATCTCCCTCCCCCTTCCTGGATTCTAGACCTTGGTGCCCATCATATCACAACCTCGGGCACTGGGAGGGGGAGGGGGAGAAATAAGTCCAAGAGTGTCTGGCCACAGTGAACTCATTTACAGTCTTTATTGTAAAGAAGTTGTAGTTGGAATATGGGACACTGAAATTACACAATCACTGATTGTTCTTTCAGAGGAGGGAAGGAGAGATCCATATATACAAAAATTGTAAACATGTTCACTTAAATATCCACACATAATTGATCTATGCTACAATGTACAGGGTTGTCACTCAACTGCAACTCCAGAGGGAGGCATCTGTCTATAAGAATGAAGTGTGGCAACCGCATTTGGTATTGACATAATGTGAAAAGCCAGCTTGGAGCAGCACATGAGTAGTCATCTATGCAGAGGGACCCCAACCTCAGACTGGGCTTAAAACAGGGTGCAGCGTGGGGAATTGAGTAACTGGTCTAAGAAGCCAAGATAAAGGGGTTTGCACAGAATGGTAATGTCTGGGGCACAGGGAGCAGATAGAGCCTCTCTCCTCACAAGGGGCTTGTCTAGTTAGGCACACAGGTGTCCCAAGCCTCCAGTGGGCAAGCTCTTACTGAAGGGCTGGGAGAGGACTGGTGCCCAAGCCTACAGCCATGTTGTGCCTTCCTACCCAGAACTGCCCACACCTGATCAGGGGCCTGGGCCAAGGCATGGAGGGGTTGCTTGTAGGGAACTACCAGGTAAAAATCGACGACTTAAACAATCACATCAACAGGGCCAGGCTACTAGAGAGCAAGTGAGAGGAAATGGAGGGAGGCTCCAGACAGTGTACATGGCCCTATAGGGACCCACCACAACAGGGACAAGGACCTTCACTACCTACAGAGACATGGGATGGGGCACAGTGGCCATGCTCCCTAGGCTACAGTGTGGGGACAGGGCAGTATTCCTGCACCATTCTGGGACAGCTTCTGCACCTGGCTATGGAGGGCAGCTGGATCCCTGACTCCAGAGTAGATAGGTGAGCCTGTAGATGGCTGCCTCATGAGAGGACTGGCCCCCTGCCCAAGCTGGTCCACTAGAGGCTAGAGGATACATGTCCAGGGCTGTGCTGTCCCCTCCTCAAGACCTCAGGGATGGGGACTAAAGGTACAGGAGGGACTTGGGGGATACAGCCCAGGCACCCTGGAGGCTACCATCTCTTGGCCCCAGATGGCCCACAGTGGCCACCCCTCCATTGCTGACACTGGGCCAGGAGGAACTGAGGAAGGTCCCAGGAGAAATTGAGCCCTCCATTGGTGGCGTAGCCTTTCAGCCCTGGTCCAGGCCTACCAGCCACTAGTAGGCAGGCACCTGGTACCCTTTGGGGCTGGTGTCCAAGGTTTCGGTGAAGGGCGGGCTCTGATAGGTCTCGGTGCCCTCCACGCCGCTGCCCACTGGGTAGCCGGGGTAGGCCTGGCCTGACCCGGTGCCCAGCTGTTCGGTTGCAAAGAGCGACATGTCGGTACCCAGGCGGAACCGCTGCAGGGCCTTCACGGTGAGCGCCACCTAAGAGGGAGCCCAGGATCATACAGGGCCGACTGTGCCCCTGCCCCAGCCTGGCCGTTACAACCCGAACGCTGCACGCACCCAGCTGAGGATGGAGAAGAAACTGAAGGCGATGGCGGCACGCGCTGCGTCTCCGGCCTGCGTGGTGCCCGGTCCGGGTGCCGTTCGCTGCCACTGGTTGGTGAGGAAGCAGAAGCCCACGAACCACAGGAAAGACCAGAACCCTGAGTGAATAGGAAGGCGGGTCAAGCGCGCTCCTCTGGAAGACTCCGCCCAACAATAGGAACCGGTGTGGAACGAGCACGGAGGCTCCGCCCACCGCAGGGGCCCGCGTGTCGTGTCGTTGCGCCCCACTCACCTCAGAATCAAGACGCCCTCTCTCTGGCCCCGCCCCCGCCCTCCCGGGCCGAGCACGCCTGCCTGAGAAGTCCGGAGCGTTTCCCGCCCGAAACCCGCCTTTCCCCAGCCTTTCCCGACTCGGCCCGCCCACGCCCACGCCCACCTGAGAAGCCCAGGTCGAGTAGTACTGCGCGGCGACGGTCGCGGACGCTGCTGATCTGCTGGAAGCGCACGTCCAGCAGTAGGAACGCGGCGCAGGCAAGGAAGGCCCCGAGGCCAAGGGCGACGCCAAAGCGACAGGCACCCGCGTTCCCGTTGAAGACGCAGCGCAGCTCCGGGCCGCTGTCGGAGTTCACGTAACCCTCATTGACGATGGGTCCAAAAACAGCGATGGAAAACACCTGCGGGCGGCGGTTGGGGCTGAGGGACAGGCAGTGGAGCCCCTCCTCGCCGAGGGCGGAAGTCCCCGTGACCCTCCGCGAGCAGCCACGCCCTTGGGCCTGTTCCTGCGTTCTCTTGCAGCACGGGCCGTTTCTGGGTGAGGGTCTTCGGGCACCCCTCCCTTAATACCTTCCTCTGGTATTTAGTAATTGCGGATAACTTGTACCATTTAGTGAGCATCTCCTGTGCCCAGGTGCCGTGCTTAAGACTGCTACTTTACACGAGTTCGCTTATAGAATCCTCCCAGAAAACCACGAAAGTGCCATTATCTTATCCCCTTTATAGATTGGGAAATTAGGGCTCCAATATGTGATTTGTCTAAGGTCCTACTGCTAAGAGAGCCAGGGTAACATGCTGACATTCAAACTGGGTCCTCCCCACCACGTGTCTCATAAGGACCCACTGTGATTCCAGGCTTCAGCCTTTTGGCTGAGGGAGGTAGGTGTGGAGCCAGCTGGGAGAGGGAGGCCGGGAGATAAAGACCTGTGAGTAGGGGACAGCTGCACAGAGCTGTGGAGCAGGCCCTGTGTGGAACCCTCCTTCATCATTTGGGAGGTGTGGAGCCCTGTTTCCTGTAATGTCAAATATAGTAACAGGCATAGCTCATGGGGTGTTGGGGATAGAAATGCCCACCCAGAGTCCTATGTTTGGTGGGCACTCAAAGAATGACGACCTCACGTGACTATTAATACCACCCATAAGGATCTGGGCTCAAAAGGTGACATGATTGACCTCTGGGGTTCAGTCAAACCTCAGCACCCTGTCCTCACCAGGGCTGGAAGGCAGGTAAGAGGTTGACTACGGTAATTTTAAAGTAGATGCTGCTCTTTTGGCTCCAAGTAGCCCTCTGTTTTTTAAAACATAGAACTCCAACTTCAACTTCATCTCTCCTCCCCCATCCAGCTCCTACAGACCTAGTCAAGAGGGAAATCGAGGCCCAAGATAATGAACTCGTCCTCCCAGAGTGGTTCACAAGTCGGACCATAGCTGGGACCAGAACGTAGGGCTCCTACATCCTCATATGGTCAGAGTCACTCCACACCTAGGCAGCAGCCCAGTGCCCCATGCTAGGCACCGCCCTACTCAAAGACCAGCCAGTAGGTGTGAATGCCACCAGCTGCTACCGCTGGACAAAACCCAGAACGAGGCACCTCACCATCTCTTGCCTGCAGGGGTGGGAAGGAGGAGCAGGCCACTGGGCCTAGGGTTGGCCCAGGAGGTCAGGATACCCCAAAATGTGCCGCTCCCACACCATCTCCACGAAGCACTCCCAGAGCAGAGTCTTTCTGGCTGCCCCACCCAGAAGGTTCCCAGAGCACCCCCGCGCCCAACTCACAGTTGCAACGGGGGGCCTGGGAAGGGTCAGCTCCCTTCGAAGAAGCCTGGAGAAAGTGTGTGCGGGAGAAGCAGGAAGAGGCTCTGTCTGATCCTCTCGGCTCCCGTAGCCCCCTCCTCGGGCTGAGGCTGAGTGCCGGAGCCCCTCTGCGAATCCCGTACCCACCTCTCTGTGCCTGCTTCCAGGTCGTGAGGACAGGAAAAATGGAGTGAGGGCTGAAGGAGAGGGCTATTAGACCTAAGGAAGAATTGGGGGTGGTGGGCGACGGGCGGTGACATCTCAAGGTCCCAGGCAGTTGCCACCGGCCCCACCTCCGCCCGCAGGTGGGCGCGCCCAGCCGGGTGACGTCACCTTAACCTGCGGGCGGCTGGGGAGGGGCGGCAAGGATGAGGAAGGGGGCGAGGGGCAGGGGAGTGGATCGAGGGGCAGGGGAGAGGGAGAAAGGATGCTAGGGGAAGAGATCGGGTACCGGGGCGGGGGCCACTCACCCAGGACACGACCCGCAGCAGGGTCTGGGGGCGCAGCGCGAAGCTCACAGGGTCCAGGGCGGCCCCTGCGCGGCCCGCGCCGAACGAGGCTCCCTCCATGGCCCGCCCGGGCGGGCCGCGCGTCCCTAGCGCCCTCTGTCCGTCTGTCCGTCCCGCCGGCCCCACCCGAGGCCGCCCAGGACTGCTGCGGATGCTGCTAGTGCTGCTGCTATCTCTGCCGCTTACAGAGAGCGCGCGGCGGGAGCGCGCAGGGCGGGGCCGGGGCCGAGCCCGCGGCCCGCGGCCCCCACCCCTCACGCCCTCGCGCTGCTCCACGCGCGGGGCTGGAGCCTTCCCCTTCCTCCGTCCCACCCACCTTCCATTCCCACCCTCACCTGCACGACCAGCATCCTGAATGCAGAACAGAATCATGGGGCAGAGCCAAGGGTCTGGGTCCCCACTCACAGAGCGTCAGGAGTCAGCATGGCAGGCAGACACTGTGCTAGGCCTTTGGTGTTGCCAGGCAGTTGGACAGAGGGACCTGACCTGGCTTCTCTGTGCAGGGCCGAGGGCTATAACAGCTTCCTCCAGAAATAGGTCACAGGGGCCTTCTCCCCATAACTTCGCACTGCATTCTAGCTTTTCCTTCAGAGAGTTCTAGCCTTTCTGATAAAGGGAGAATGGCCTCTGCCCCCAGGGGCACTTGTCTAGGTGGGCAGAGTCCACAGGCCAGCCTGGGTGGAGTTGAGGCATCTCTGCTCCTTTCCTGTGGCTAGATGTCATTCCAAACGTTTTCTGAACCTTCCACATTCCTGGGTCTCCCCATCTGACTTAGGGCTGACATATTTAGTTTGGGGTCAGGGGGTGGGGAGAAGCATCAGAGTTGAAAATTTGGCTGAGCTGGAGCCTAGCAACCCCATGTCACTGCTGGGTCTCTTCCACAGATCCCCTGGCCCCCAGTTAGGGCGTGCCACTTCCTTCAGGTTCCTTCTGGGTCAGCCTGGCAGGGGCCCAGATGACTCCTATGTTTCTGTCTAGGGCATTGATAAAACAAGTCTGCATTTGTTGAGCATTTACAGTGCCATGCACTTCACAATGACTTGTGGGGGTAGGGACTCTCATCCCCATTTTTCATATGGTAAATAGGCAGGCCAGTTGAATACTTGGATCACACAAAGTGAAGAACTGGGATTCAAATCCAGGTTCTTGCCATGCCATCTGTGTGGACAGAGCATTGGTGGCTAGCTCAGCCCCCTGAGGACCCCATCCTTGGGTAGGTGTGGCCAAAGGTGCTGCCCACCAGTCTTTTGTCAAGTTCATTATACTGTGAATCTAATCCCATCATCTCTCATCTGTCAGAGACTGTTCCTCCTCTGTCTTTTGCATCATTTCCCCCTTTTACTTGATCATTTGCATCAGCACCCAAAGTTGTTACACTTGTTCCTACCTTCAAAACAAACTTCCACTCTCCACCCCACGTCCCCTCCAGCTATATCCTACATCACTTCTCCTTTTGTCCCAGGGGCAATTCAGACACTGCTGTCCCCACCCTCTTGGAGAGGATTCTAGCTGTCACCCTCTCCTGTTCCTCTTACTTCATAGCCCCTTTCTTGACACCCCTTTCAGTTTTTGTCCTCTTGTCCAACCTGTGACCTTCAAGCCTTAAGAGCCCCAGGGCATTATCATGGCTCTTCTCCCTCTATGCTCACTCCTCTGGTCTTTGTGCTGACTTTCAGCCAGAACCTTCCCTTGAACTGAGTCCCACTTATTTTAGCCTGGTTGCCCTGGAAAACAGTCTGTAGCAACGTTTTTTATTGGGAGGTGAAGCCAGAGTTACAAAAAAGGGAAGTAAAGTAGGGAAGAAGGGAGAGCAAATACAGGCAGTGAGTTGCACGCAGCTGAGCACAGCAGCATGCAGGCGCTGGGGAAAGGCCAGAAGAAGCCCTGTGCTGGGCACAGTTCATCTGACGGAGGAAAAGCAGCTTCTCTGCCAGCTGCTCCCCGCCTAATTCTTTGTGTCACATAGCCCCTCTGAGTAGGACCCCACTGGGGACAGTCAGGTGAAGGTTGCTGAGGAGGCCATGCTAACAGTTGGCCCTTTGCCTAGGTAGAAGCTGAGACACCATGGGGTTAGAGGCGACTGGACCTTTATGACTTCAGAGATCAGCCATTCCATCTGGGAGCTAGGATCTGGGAGCAGATGTGGCTGAGTGGATCAGAGGCTCAAAAGCTGGGTCCAGGTAACCCCCAAACCTACTCCACTCACTGATACACAGAGCAACTCCATCTTTCTAGCTATTCGGGCTGGAACCCCAAACACACGTGGCTCTTTCTCTTGGCTCTAGCTTCAGAGTGTATCTGATGTCCTCTCCTACCCACCCTGAGACAAGCTTCCCCCTCAGCTGCCACATGGATGCCTGCCTCATCCCAGTTCAGCAGCCAGAGGAATCTTTCAAAAGTCACATTTCACCATTCCTTCCAAATCCTCTGAGACCTTCCTGTCATAGAAGCTGGGTGTTAAAACCATGTTTTTGCTGAGGCTTTGATGAGCTTGTACCATCTGACCCTCCCTCAGCTCTAGCAACTTGTGTCTCCTTGCTGTTCCTGAAATATTCTGGCTCACTCTTGCCCTGGGACCTCTCCTTCCTCCTAAGGACCCAGAACCTGGACAGGAGGAAGGATCTGACCACAGAGGAGTGAAGGCAGGCCCTGTCCATTTCTGCAAGCCCCAGCACAAAACACAGTGAAGCTAGGTCCTCAGTTGCTTTTCCAGCATTTTATTTTGGTCTCAAGCTCCAAGGAAGCTGTCCCCAGTTTTGTTGGGGATAAAATTATACAGCAATGGAAAGCCATGTGCTAGATAGGAAATGGGACAGCAGGATCACTGGACCCAGAGGAGAACCCTGCCTATACTTTCCCTCCCTGTATGGACTGAGCAGGGTGGATAGCTTAGCCCCCCAGACTATTTCCTGAAATGCAAACAGCACATAGCCTTTGGAAGTACAGTCACTGTGGCTGTCCCTAGCTACATAGGAGTCAATGGCCTGTCTTCCAGGGAGGTGGGACAGGGGTGTCCAGCCAAGCCTTCACATTCCTATGTGGGGCAGTGGGCACTAAGGTGTGGGATGGGCAGGAGGCCCACATCCTGAATGAAAAAGGACAGCCTACGCTATTCCTACTCCTTCACCTGCAGCCCATAGAGCCTCGGCTGAGGAAGCCATTGTGATGTCTACACCAGACTTCACCTCCACACCTGAGAAGGAAAGGATCCCATGGGCAGTGTCTGGGGATCATCCAACTGAGACACAACAGGATCTGGCTCTGCCATACTTGAAAAGAGTGCTCTGATGTGTTAATATTTTAATGAATGCCCTGCCCCTCTCTAGCTAAATCACCCATAGACCCAGGCTGGCTGCCCCATGGGCTCCGGCTGGCCGCCCCCTCTAGTCACAGGAGCCGTCCTTCCAGCCATCACGCCAGCGCTCATCCACTTTGGAGCAGTCGAAGTCTGGCTTGCCTAGCTTGCGGTTCACTTCGTTGTGCAGGCGGCACAGCCACTGGGTTAAACATGCTCGTGTGCTCGTGTCTGGCTGGTTCCTGCATATCCTGCATGGGGGGAGCATACATGGATGATGAGGGCAGGCAGTGGTCCCACTGCCCCTGCCCCACCAGCTCCTTGCCTGCCCAATGCAGGAAGGAGAAATGGGACACTGCAATGAACTATAGCCAGGAGGGCTCTCACATTCTGAGACAGTAAGTCCCAGAACACGGCTGACCCTGCAGTACCCAGATGTGGTAGACTCTTAAGCCTGCTCAAAACCCAACTTGGGGTGCTTGGCAAACCCTGACAGGAGCGCAGGGCAAGACATGAAAGGCAGAGACCAGGCAATTTTACAACCTCTTAACAATCAGGAAGCCTCACCACAGCTTCCCTGGCCCGGGGCAGTGTGTAGAAGGGGTGCAGTCAGCACAAAGGCATAACTGAAAACCAGACCTGTTTCTTAGCAATTGGGGGCCTGATGCTTCAGCTCAGCAAGAGATCTGGTTCTAATTGCCCAGGCTTCAAACAGCAAGGGCTGCCCTGCCCCCCATATCCAGCCCAGGAATGCTCATGGGTGCCAAATAATAAAAGAAGTGGGTTTCAAAAAGTCTTGAAACTGGTCGTCCTGCTCTAGAAATCAGGCAAAGTCCTCTGTAACCTGCCAGAGCTTCCATCAGTGCTAAGCAAGAGATCCTGTGAAGGAAGCCTGCAGAAAGCAGAGCCCAGTAACAGCCCCAGGCTGCTTGGCCTTTGAGGAGAAAGATGGCTCAGATGATCCAACCCCATTATGTTGGTAGTTCCTGCTCTTGGCAACCCCTCTCTGCCACCTCTGCACATATTTCTCTCGGCTTCCCTTTATGACATCAGTCAGGGGCCCCAGGCCCAAACTCCAGGGGTGCTCTGCTGCCTACAGATGGTGAAGACGCAACTTACCTCTTTTTTATGTCTTCTGCACACTCCTCACAGGGGTAAAACTTAGAAAATAAATGTATGAACTGGGCCATGTCCTGCTGCTGTTCTGGGGTAGGCAGGTCGGGGTAGTAGGCAGCCAGGGTGTGAAGGACAGACCAGCTGTTGCGGCCCAGTTCCTCGCGATCCTGAGGACAATCTTCCCTAAACTTGCTGTCCCGCTGCGGAAGAAGGCCGACCAAGGGTCAATTCAGTCTCCCCTGAGCAGAAGCTTACAAAGCCCCCCTTTCTCCCTTCCCAGCTGGAGGGACATTAGTCTTGCGGCGGATCCAACCCACATGTGGCTGAAAGCCTAAAAGCTGGGCCTACCCTGGGGGCAAGGTTTAGGTACAAGGTTTAGGTACAGCCAACCCTGGGGGTTATGTCTGTCAGGTATAGGACCTGCGGCCGCTCGGCCTGGGCGTTGGGAGATCTGCTCGGGGCGCCTGAGAACAAGTTGTGGAGGCCTAGGGCGAGGTGGGGCGTAAGAGGACCGGGGGTAGGTGTGGGCAGGGTTCGCAGGCCTCTGTGGGAATGTGGCGCCTCCAGACATCTGCACCTTCTGCTGCGTCCGCATCCACGTCTTGAAGTCCACGCAGGCCCGGCAGGGTCGCCTACGGGAGATGTCATCGACGACCTGAGAGTCAGGGGTCGGTGCCTGGGTTAGCGTCGGGGCCAAGGCGGTGGCATCTCTCCGCCCCGCGCCCCGGCCGCGTGCGTCCGTCACCAGGTCCTCCATCGCCTCAGACGTCGCACCGCCGGGTAGAAAGGAGAAGAGGCTCCCGCGGCCGAAGCGCCCCGACTCACTGGGCGCCGCCATATTGCCCGCGCAATGTCTGCCGGGCCAGCTCAGCCTCCAGTTCGGCCTCCAGCTCGGCCTCCAGCTCGGCCTCCATGTGGGCCTCCAGGCCAGCGCGCGCGCCACCGCCAACGCGCGGCCACAGGGGCCGAGAGCGCGCGCCCCGGGCTCGGGCGTGGAGGCTGGGCACAAACTGGGATTGGGGGCGGGTTCGGGGGCGGAGTCCGGAGCCGGGACGGGATCCGTCGTGGAGGCGGGCCTGGGAACTGCGACTTGCTTCCGGGAGGAGGCCGAACCCGAGGATCGGATACCGTCTAGAGACGCGCCCGAGGCCCGGATCCTGGCGGCGCTCCTAGGGCCACTTCCGCGGCCCGAGCCCTGCTTGAGTTGTCCGTGGAGGCGTTCCCGTTTCCTCCAGTAGAAGAGGAACGTGTTGTGAAAGCGGCGCCGCGGCCGCGCCGTAGACTCGGCCTGTGGCCGGGGCGAAGTTCGTGTTGCGGCCCTCGACGCCCCCATCGCTCCACTCCGACTGTCCCGCCTGCCCACGGCCGGGATCTGTGCCTTCAGACCCGGGGCGCGCCCAAAGGCCAGCTGCGCAGCGCCCTGGCAACGCGGGGCGGGGCCGTGAGTGCACAGAGGGCTGCGGGCGCCAGGGCTTGTCCCCGGGATTAGCCTCGATGGCTGGTGCCACGACAGTGGACGGCTGGCTCGGCTCCCGTGCTCACCGAGTGGCCCTGTATCCTACAGTCTGCACGAAGGAGTTAAACCCTCATCAGGAGTGGCCTCAGGGAGTACCTTTGCGTCCATACGTACACTCATTCATTCTGCAAATATTTGTGTAGTGCCTAATCTGTTACACGCACTATTCCAGGCACTAGGTAGGGCAGAGAACAAGATCCGACCCTAATGACCTCATAGTCCAGTGGTCAAGACGGAAACAGCGACAAAAAAAGAGTCACACTGATAAACGTTCATTTACAAACTATGGTGGGGTCCACAACAGGGCGTGGTAAGTCCAAGTGGCCTCCTTGAGAAAGTGACCCTTAAGCAGAGGCCTGAAGGATGAGAAATCAGCTGAGGAGGGCAGTCAAAGCCAAGGCAGGATATGGGAAGATCTTAGACTCTTGCATGGGCAGAAAGATAATGGGACAGCACTTAGGGAGGAGAGATCCAGAGGTGAGTAAAGGGTCCACTGAGGACTTCATTAGCTACTATGGGAATTAGGAATTTATTCTAAGGACAGTGGAAGGTATTGGACAGTTTTGAGTAGGGCTACCTCTATCTAATCCCATTCTTGTTTTACAGATTTCTCTGGGGAGTCTATTTCATAGGAGCAAGTGAGGTGCACAGGCATTGAGGGTGGGGGTGGGGGCTGTTATCCAGGTGAGAAGTGAGGGTAGAGGCTATAGAAAGGGAAAGAGTGGGAAGGACCCAGGTTGTTGGGGGTGTGGAGCGGGAGCTATTTGTGGGGGCAGGGAGGAGTTGGCTGTGAGTAAATTGGCCCTTCCCCAGCTTCTCTCTTTTGTCTTCCAGAGAGTAGGGTCAATCCCACGCTAGACACTGCCAAGCCAGCAGGGCTCTCGGCATTGCCCCCAGAGGTTGGGGAGAGTTGTGACAGCTGGGCTGAAGGCACTCTACAAATTAGGCCTATATTAGCAGGTGTTGATTGTCTGGGCCAAGACCAGGGAAGGTTTGAGGGCTTCAGAGAGAGCTGCTGGTCAGACATACAAAAGCCCTTTGTCCAGGACAGGTGATTTCCTGGAGGAATGCCCTAGAATCTGATCCCTCCCTGGAGGGCTTCTGGTTGGGGGCAAGGTTCAGGAACAGCCAACCGTGGGAGCATGTCAGACCTGGTGGCCCCAACAGCAGGAAGAACTACTGTGCACGGTTATATGGGGCTTCTGAAACCTCCCATATAAGGAAGCAGCCCAGAAATGTGGGGCACTTGGTCTCTCACCACCCCAGTTAGTTGTGGAATAGCCACTCCTGATCTCAGAGGTTGCATTTGCAGTAACTTGTGATAAATCATGAATTCAAAGGCAGCTCTCAAAACAGTCCTAGTCACCACCTCCCCCACTCCCAAGTGTCTGCGACTGTATAGATGGACCCTCTTCTTCCTGCCCAAGTCTACCCACCACAAGGGAGCCTCTGGGGTGAGCCTGTGGGGTCTTCCCCTCCCCAACAACTACAGAAAAAATAACATTAATTATCCATTTAAAAGAAATTTCCTCCTCTGCGACTTGGTGACATTAAGAGATACTTCAAGATAAGGATTAAGCTGTTTCTGGTAACTGGGTGAGCACTCCAGATGTTACAAAACAGAACACTGGGACACACCCTGCTAAGGAGGCTCTCACCAGTCCCAGAATTACACAGGGTGTGTGAAACCTGGGAAGGTGGGCGAGGCCTGGCGGCACTTTGATGGCTCTTCCTTCTCCTCCTCCCACAGCTAGACTTGGGTAGGAGGGCCTTGGGCAGCAGCCCTAGCACCTCCACCACCTTTGTGCTCCCCCTATCATCTCCAAGCCCTGTGTTCCTGCCTCTACACCCAGATCTTCAGCTTGGGGTGCAGTGAGGAAGCTGCAAAAGACACAGGTAGGATAGCGCTGCTAGGACCTGGCAGGTCTGAGGCATCGCAGGGGAATTCCGACTAACCTTCCGGGTACCCAGGCTTACCTACCCCTCCCAGTGTGGGCAGGGAGGCAGCAGGACTCTCCACCACACACTACTGGCTTCAGAAGCCCAGGATTGTGACCCAAAAGGTCACAGCTATGGCGGGCCCTCGGTACCCGGTGTCAGTACGCGCAGCAGCACTGGTGCAGACTGAAAGACTCCAGGTACGACCCTACAGTTTCCTGCCAACCTCAAAGGAGAAAGGAAGGAGGGAGGGAGTTCATGGTTCAGCCCTTTCCAGGTGCCCTCAGCCTTTCCTCCCACAGACATTCGCCTTTTCTGTGCGGTGGTCCGACGACAGCAACACCTTTGTGCGCAGGAGTTGGGATGAGTTCAGGAGGCTTCATGTGAGTGAGCCTGGGGCGACCTGACTCACCCCATTGCTTGACCCACCAATGACCCCAGATGGAGTGACAGCCCTCATGACCCCCACAAGTTTCCAGTCCTTACAATCTCGGCAAAGGACCCCCCCCCCGCCCTCCCAAGGGAACCTGGTGGGCTTTCACACACCAATACAATGGTTCTCGCCCTTAGAAGACCCTCAAGGAGACCTTCCCAGTGGAGGCAGGACTACTGCGAAGATCTGACCGCATTCTCCCTAAGCTTCCAGGTCAGGCTGGCAGGGATCCCGGAGGGGCTGAGGCGGCAGCGGGTAGGGGTGCCCTGGAGTTGAGGTTCCACATCTGTCCCTACTGTGTCCGCAGACGCATTGCTGTTGGTGCGTGGGGGGCGCACCGGCAGAGGCCTGGCGCGCCTGCGGCTGCTAGAGACCTACTCTGGGAAGCTGCTGGCGGCTGAGCATGTGCCCTGGGGCTTGGCGCTGACTAGCTTCTTTGCACCACAACCCCAGGACCTGGAGCCCACACTACCACCTGGCAGGTGACTGACACAACCCCAACTCCCTGCAGGAAGCACTTGGAGGGCTGGGAGCCACAGGGTGAAAAGGGCCTAGGAGGTATGAAGGCAAGGTGACTGAGTGGACTTGTGAGGGTTGGCTGACCCATCCCCACATTTCCCACACACCCACTTCTCTTGTCTGCACCTACCGCCCTTTCCAGCATGGTTATCGTGCCTGTCCCAGAAGAGCCCCTACCCAGCCCTGTGAGCAGCCCTTCCATTCGCAGCCTGGAGGCTCTGAGCCTGCACTGCGTGCAGCCCTTCAGCACCTGGGACACACAGGGCCGACCCTTCCATGCACGGGCCCAGGAGGCCCTAGAAGTGCTGCTGCGACACCACTCAGGTGGGGCTGGGCAGGAGTGTGGGGGCTCAACCTTCTGCCCCCGGGATCCCAGTGAGCCTAGGGTTCTGAACCCTGCCTACTTCTTGCCCGCAGGCTGGTGGCTGGTGGTAAATGAACACCAGCAGATGGCATGGTTTCCTGCTCCCTATCTGGAGGAGGAGGCCGCAGGCCAGGAACAAGAGGGGGGACAACCCCTAGGGAGTAGTGGTATGAGACTAACCCTCCTTCCCACGCCCACAACCACCTCCACCTCTGAGCAGTGTGCAGCAAGTCTGGGCCACAGGAAGCACCTGACCCAGGGGAGGGAGGCCATGGAAGGAGTAGGCAGTGGCTGGCAGGAGTCCCCTAGTTTATGCTAGGTCCCCATAGTGGTGGGAACCCCAATGGGTTTGAGAACAGTCCCTGAGATCAGCAGAGATCCAAACAGAGAGGGGAGCCTAGAGATGGTGATTCAGTGGGAAGTAAGAGGACCAAGAGGTGGCCCTCTGGTGACCCCCAAGCACCCCACTCCCAGGGTCCCACTTCTGTGCTTCCCGTGCCTATGAGGGAAGCCGGGCAGATGAGCTCTCAGTGCCTGCAGGAGCACGTGTGCGTGTGCTGGAAATGTCGGACCGTGGCTGGTGGCTATGCAGGTGCGTGGTGTGGGGTTTACAGGGAGGGGGTGTGTTTAGCCAGGGACAGGGCCTCATGCTAACCAAAGCCTGTTCTCTTCTCAGGTTTGGTTGCCGCACAGGTCTTCTCCCCTCTGTGCTGCTGCAG
Organism: Lyroderma lyra; assembly: GCA_004026885.1. Taxonomy (NCBI): domain Eukaryota; kingdom Metazoa; phylum Chordata; class Mammalia; order Chiroptera; family Megadermatidae; genus Lyroderma; species Lyroderma lyra. The sequence continues at coordinate 25,628 of PVJL010002490.1, read as the reverse complement.
CCAGATGGGCTGGGTGTGCTTCTGAGTGGGCCAGGGGGTGAAGAGGACAGGGTGGGCAAGGCTCAAAGCTCCCCTGAGCCCTCCCAGGCGACAACCCTTCCCCCGACTGTGCCTGCCCGCCCCCCACTGAGTGCCATTCAGAGCCGTTGCTGCACCATCACGCGTAGAGCACTGGGGAAGGACTCAAGGGGTCAGGGAGGGCTGCACTGTGCACCTCACAGCTGCAGCAGCAGGTCAGAGGCTCCAGACCCCAGGGATGACTAATGGTAGTCACACTACCCTCAGGACAGGGGGTGGTGCATTTGTGGGTAGGACTCCCTGGCTGTCAGAGCCAGGAGGCTACTCTCCCATTTCCTCTGAGTAAAAAACTTTTCTGATTGACCCACACTGTGTCTGTGCTGAGGGGCAGGGCCTGTTGGATTATGGCCAAGCCAGGGCACAGGGATTAGGGCTAGCCAAGATTGTGACCTTGGTGAGACAATGCCCAGACAGATACAGGGAGCTGACATAAAAAAGTACATCTGCATGTTTCAGAGGGCTGAGGGAGCAGGAGGGAGGGTGGGTAGCTTCATGTTGTGCCACAAGAAGTCCAGGAAGGTGGCTGCCTGCAGTGTCCGGCTGAGCCTCTGAAAGTGCCGTTCTGGGGGATGACAGGGGTTGTCAGAGGGTCCACAAAGCCTGGCCAAGCAACTCCCTCCCCGCACCTGGGACCATGCCCACATACCACTATAGGGCAGCAAGGCTTCAAGGGAGGCCTGAACACCCTCGTAGGCCAGCAGCTCTTCTGGGGCCTCATGCCGCAGGAGCACACCCAGCACAGCCTGGGCTTCATGGCAATGCCGTGAGTTGGTGTTCCATGTGACACAGAAGCGCAGCAAGGCCTCTGCGAGTAACAGGGATGGTCAGATCTGCCCACTGGCCATCCCACCCCTATTAGCCACTGTCCAGCCTCTACCCGCCAGCCCCAGACCTTTCTGGTCTCGCCGCAGTTGGAGCACTGTGGCTTCCAGCTTTTCACAGGCCTCAGGGTCCCTACGGATGGCTATGGGAGGATGAAAGATAAGCCCCAGGGAAGGGGCATGACAGACCCAAGAAGAACACCCCCCCCCACCCCCCACTGCCACCTGTTGGGCCCCTGAGGCAGCACTGACCCTGGATAACAGTCAGCACAGTGTGGGGCCGGTCCAGGGAGATGGCCAGGCCCAGTGCCCGCAGGTACCGCTTCTCCTGGAGCAGGTTGTCCAGCTCTTGCTGCCTGGCAGGGGAGGGAGGGGGAGGACAGGGCCACATGGCTGGTGCTAAAGGCAGAGCCATCGGCACTGGCTCAGGAGTCAGCAGCCTGGGCCTGAGCACCCACGGTAGTGAGTTGTGGTGCTGCTCGGAGCCTGTTTCCCTGTGTCATAACGTAGGGGTGATGCCCATATACCCTACCGAGGGGAGGGGGTGATGCTGATGCATGGAGACATGCCATACACATGGGGGGCACTCCCAGGGAAGCTAGGTGGGGACCCGTAGACTTACTTGACCACCTGCTCCTCTCGCTTGGCCTGCTTCTCAGCTTGCTCCGCCTCAGTTATATCCTGGGGTCAGACAGGGATCAGACGGGCGCCCCCATACTACCCTACCCACTCTGTGCCCACCCCACCCAAGCCCACACACCTTCCAGATGATGACACAGGAGTCACTGGCACCAGTGAGGGCACGGTCATCCAGCCGGCTGCAGTGCAGCCCCCAGACCTTGTCCTCGTGGGCGTCCAGCGTCCTTACACACTCATTGTTCTTGATGGTCCAGAGCTTCACGAGCCCATCAGAGCCACTGGGTATGGGATTTGGAAAGGGGCTCAGTACCTGGGCCTGCCTCCCAGCTCATCCAACCCCTACGCTGTCCCCAGCCCACTCACCTGGACAGCAGCTGTGTGCCACGGCTCACAAAGGCCACCTTCAGCACAGAAGCATCGTGCCCCTCGAATGTCTACAGGGTTGGGATGGGGAGGGTATGAGATGGCAGCAGGTAGGGGGCCAGGCCAGGGGTGAGGGCAGCTTACCTTGAGGCAGCTGAAGTCCTGTAGTGCCCAAAGCTTGACGGTGCCATCAGCGGAGGCTGTGGCAAGCACCTGGTCCATGGGTGAGAACTGGACACACCAGAGGCCACGCCGGTGACCTGAGAAGATGCCTAGCAGTTGGCACTGTGGCAGGGCCCAGAGCTTGGCTGTGCGGTCCTGTGAGCCTGTGGCTAGCAGTTTGTCGTTGGGGGCAACAGCCACACTGTTGATATCCTGGTGACAGGAGAGAGCAGGCAGCAGCTCAGACCCTATCTCAGCAAGGGCCCTACCACACCCAACCCAGTGTGCCATGTGTGGTCACCTTGTCGTGGCAGCGCTGTGTGGCCTGGGCCTGCAGGAGGACAGGGTCACTGTCTGGGGTTGTGCTCTTGGATAGCAGGCCTTCAGGGAGGGGCCACAACTTCACAGTGCAGTCCTGGCTGCCCGTCACCAGGAAGGTCTCTTTTAGCCTGAGACCCAATTGCAGAGAAGAGGAAGACACCTGCTGAAACCCCACCTGCCCTGTCTGCCAGCACACCACAGCTTGGGACTACAGGGCCATGGTCCAGACCAGAAGGGCTGAGTGCAGATGGCCTGAGTCACCCAAACAATCTCTGGGACCATTTGCCTGCACTTACGACTATATTGCCCACCCTTGGTGCTACCACACCAGGAGATTTTGTCCCAGTAACGGGGCCTAAGTCCTAAATGCAGGGAGTGCCTTCTCCACCTAGACCTTGTTCAGGGTCATTCTCTCTGCCTCAATACCCCAATCCTTTTATTCACATAGCAGCCCCAAGGCCACCTCCAGGCCCTCCCCACACCAATGGAACCTAAGAGTACCTCTGGCTCCTGTTCTTTGTTCCACATCCCTGGGCTGGAGCTTCAAATAGCAAGGAAAGTCAAAGCCACCTCCTCCGCCCCATCTCCCTGAGCTGGAACCCATCAGCAAGGCCTGGGCCTCTGACTCTGTGACACCCCTGGACCCCAGCCCTGGCCCACTACCTAGAGCAGCAGATGGTGCCCACGCTGTGTGTGTGCCCATAGCCCTGAGCCACACAGGTCACTCTGCCAGCCTTGTTCATCCTCCAGATGCGGATGCTCTGGTCCTGGGGATGGGTGGGGTAAGGACAGAGGCTGGGCCAGGCATCCCCACCTGGGATCCATACCTCCACACCTCTTGGGTTACCTCACCTTGGCACAGCTGGCAAAGAGCCATCCCTTCCGGAACACATCTAGGGCCAGGACGATGTCTGGGAGGAAGCAGAGGGAAAGTGGTCAGAGATAAGTTTGGGGGACAGTCTAATTCAGGATGAGGTCCGGGGGGATCCTCGACCTGGTGCCCTCACCTGTGTGACCATAGAGAATCTGACAAGCTGATGTCTGCACCTCAAATACTTTCAGGCAGGGGCTGTTGGAGGCCACAACAATGTGGGAATCCTCAGGCCCAAGGAACCGGACGTCCAACACCTCCTCACTGTAGCCAGCAAACTGTGGCACGGAGGGACACAAGCCAGGATACACATAAATGGAGGGCTGGTGCCCTGAGGCCATATGCTGAGCAGGGACAGTGCTTACCTGTTTCTGCAGCTGTAGAGAGCATGCCTCATAGAGTAGCAGGTTGTGGTCAGCAGTGGCACAGAGGATCAGGCCAGCGGCTTGAACCAGGGTGCAGTGGGTCAGCTCCCGCCCGGGGCCTGACAGCTGCTGTTCTGTGTATACACACTGCCCAGAGGCTGCCTCCCACATGCGCAGCATACCTGTGCAGACAGGGGCTGCTGGGACTCACAAGTCCATAGGCTACCTCCAGTTCCTGCTGCCCACTCTGGCCTGGCCCCACACACCTTGGTTGCCAGCGGTCAGGAAGTGCAGGCCTGTGGACTTCACACCCAGCTTGGGTACTGGCTCCTCTGGCAACAGTACTGCGGCCTCCATAGTCTGAGGAGGAGCAGGTCAGAGGTAGCAGTTCCACCCTCAACCCCACCCATCACTAGCCCTGACTCCTTGGTGTCCCCACCTCAAACACTGGTATAGTCTTCAGGGCCTGGTGGCTCTGTAGGTCCCAGACAATGCAGATCTTGTCCCGGCCTGAGCTGTAGGAAATAGTACTTTATTTCTCAACTCTCGACATTGGCCCTCCCCTTCCTGCTAAGGTCTAGGTGGCCGGCCACTGACCTGAGCATGGTGTGGCCATCAGCACTAAAGCTCAGAGAGGTGACAGCACTGTAGTGGGCAGTCAGCACAGCCAGGCATGACCGGTCCTGCAGTGACCACATGCGGATGGTGGCGTCTATGGCTGAGGAGAAGAGCAGCAGGCGCGCGGGGTCCGGGTGGAAGGTCACCAAACTGCAGGTGGGCAGGTGGGGCAGGTGAGTTGTGCCACCCCAGCATGATGTCCCGCCCACCCAGCCTCTGTGGTCCCTACTCACTGTACGACACCTGGTGATCCCCGAAAGAGGTGTGTCCCATAGTGCTGTACAATGTCCCAGACGCGCACAGCCCCATCGCAGCCGCCTATGGGAATGTGTTTAAGGTGAGAGAATTGATGTGCTCAAAGTCCTTTGCCCATGTGCCCTCCAGCTGGCCCACCCACCCAGCTGGGGTCCAACCTGTGGCTAGCAGTGTGGAGGTGGGGTCGAAAGCCATGGTGGCCACAGGGGCTGTGTGTATTGCTTTCCACAGACGAGTGACGCTGCCCTCTCGCCAGGCCCACTGAGCCAGCAGCAGTGCCCGGCTGGCTGTCACCAGTACCTGGGGCAGGATACAGTTCAGCTGTGGGGTAGAGGCATGGCTACCCATCCTTATAGACTCAAAGTTTGGTTGGGAGGTAGTAGAGACCACCTCCTGTCCCTACTCTACATACCTCATCGTTGGGGCTAAGGTCAAAGGCAGTAATGTCCTCCTGGTCCTCCTAGGGGGCAAGAGTGGGCACACAGAGCACCATAAGAATAAGCAGCCCTTCCACATTAGCCCCTCACCCTGGCTCTCCCCATTCTCACCTGCTCCAGGCTCCGCAGCATGGCCCCCGAGGCCACATCCAGGATGTTGACTCTGGTACCACAGACGCAGAAAAGGTGCTGCCCAGTCTGGTCCAGCTGGTGACAGAGGGGTCTCAGCCAAAGTAACATTCTACAGCCCCTGCCTCCCCCACCACTGCCCCTGTCTGGGCTGGTACCTGAACCTTCCCGCCCTTGTAGAAGGGCTCAATCTTGCGCTCAACAGCATAGCTGGAGGAAAGACAGAGGGAGAGAATGAATCACCCATCCCTTGGTCCCCAGTGCCCAGCCTTGTGCTGGGTGCTCCCCCAGGGGTGACCCCAGTAGGCCTCTGTGATTATGGAGTCCCTGGGCAGCAGCAGAGACTGAGGGAAAGTGATGAGTTCTTCTCACTGTTATCTTCTTTATCCCCTCAGCAGCACTGTAAGCGGGGGTAGTGGTGTTGGTATCCCCATGTAGAAGATTTGAAACCCAGAGTAGGTTGGTGATCCACACAGGGTCCCACCGCAGCACAGGCAGTCCAACAATCCAGTCTTTCCACAGATTCCCCAGTGGCCAGCAGGCCAGGATTTGAGGACTCCCTGCTGGCCTGGGAGGCCAGGCCTGGGTACCAGCTCATAACAACATGCTTGTCAACATCTTCATCCCTGAGGTCTGGCCAAACCCTGCTGCCACAAGGGCCTTTTAAAATATAACTCTGTTTATATCACCACCCTGCTTTAAAACCTTCTCCTCTCCTTACATGTTTCCAAGATCCTGTCCAAAAGGGCCACTGCTGATCTTTCCTGTTTCACAAAGGCTGTTTCCTGTATGTGACCTGGACCTCTCTTCCCAGATTTCAATGTCATCTGGCTAACTTACCGAAAGAAGCCTACTGCCAAGATGAAACAAAGTCCCCCAACCCCCAAACCTAACCAACCATCCAACAGAGGTGCTTTCAGCACCAGGGCTTCGCTTTGCTAGCATTTGTCACAGCCACTGACAGAAAGGATTTGCTTAATATGTTTATCCCATCAGAATGTGCTCCACACCGCATACTATCCCGTCCTGGACACTAAGCACCTAGCCATTCAGCAGAGGCTTGGGGATTAACTAAGTACAGGATTCATGGCTTCCTGGGACATTGCTGACCGGCCCATCTTCTGACCTCTCTTCCTGCTCCCTGAAGAGGGACAGCAGGCGAAATCTCCCAGGCCGCCTGACCTAGAGATGGTTCTTCTCCCGCTACGTGAGGGATGAAGGATCCCACTTCCGTTCAGGACTAGCCTCCTCCACTTGTGCTCAGCCCGCCCCTTCCTTCTCTGAGATTTCTCGTCTCCGCTCCCCACGTCGGCTCCTAGTTTAAATAACCGACGCTGGCTGCGCCCGGCCGAGCTCCAATGCCCACCTTCCCCTATGGCAGTCGGTGCCAGCTCTCGCACCACATAATACTGCAGCCGCCTCAATCCTGCGGGCCAGTCTGTACACAGCCCTCACGCCTCCCTAGACCCGAATGGGCACCAGTCTATACGGACGCCTTCGCTACTCCGCTGAGAAGCCTGTTCTCTTCCCCGGCAACGCCCGTTGCCCCAGCGCCCCAGCTCACTTAGCCTTGAAGCGGCCAACTCCGGCCGCAGCCTCCTCCATGTCCAAGCCGCCGCAGTGACCGCCGCGTGAGGGAGACAGGCACGCCACTCCGCACTGCCGGCGCGCTTCGATGGAATCATCGCCCGCTACTACTGTGACGTCATTAGCACTGCGCGCTCGGCGCCATCTTTACTGTGGGCAGGGGTGGGGACTACTGCGTCAGGAAGCGAAAATTCGCATAGGCATTTCCGTCCTGGAGGTTGGTGTGTAGAGCAGCTTTGACGAGACGCGGGCGGATGCGGTAGACTGACAGAGAAATGGGTTGCTAGCTCTCCGGCCTTTTAATGGAAATTTAAAAAGGCGTTTGTAGGAATGTTTCCTAAAGTAATCTCTCAGCATTCTGGGATTTGGGAGTGAGCGTGGTTGGGTGCGGTCCGTGAGTAGAATCAGCTGCCTCGGGGTTCACAGTCTAGTATGAGAAATAACGCAGGTAAATGAATAAATCGGGTAAGTTCAGATTTTAAAAAATATTTTAAAAATTTAAATATTTGAGCACATTCTATGTGCAGAGCACTGTTTTATGCACTTGGGAGACACCAGAGGGGGAAAAGATCCTACCTTCAGGTCACATGGTAGTGGGGTGAGGGCTGGGCGGAAGGGCCAGGAGTAATGATAATTAAATGATTAATGTTGTGGAAAAAATCGGGGAAGAATGGAGCAGAGTTCAGGGGGTGCAATTTTAAATGGGGTGGCTTCATGCGAAGGTGATACCTAAGCAAAAATCTGAAGTAGGTGAAGCTGGGAGCCATGTGGTTATCTAAGGGAATATTTGCTGCAGGCTAAGGGACAGCCAGTGCACGTGTGAATGGGAAAGAAGTCAGGCAAACAAGAGTGAGAGGCAGAGCCTTTGATCGAGGAATAGCCAGTGCGAAGACCCAGTGGTGGGAAAGAACTTGGAGAGGTACAGGGAGGAAGGGCAAAGTGTTCCTGCAGGGTGAAGGGAGTAGTGCCTGAAGAGATGGGGAGCAGCAAATGCGGTAAGGGTGTGAAGCCAGCAATCACAGAGATGGTGGGATGGGCCAGGCCAGGGCTCGCGTTTATTTACCCCTATATTTACAAGATACTTTGGCCCTGGACCCCATACACCTCAGCCCCAGTGCTGCCTTCTGGGGTGGCCGCAGCCTCCTCTTCCCAGGCGCCCAGGAGCAGGGCGTCATCCTCCAGGAAGTCTCCTAGTTGGGCCAACTGTTTGCGGATGAGATTGGTGGTGCGGTGTATTTTGCGCATTCGCCGTAGCAGGCATAGCACCAGGGTCTGGCTGCGCTCCTGGCGCTGGCCCCAGGCCTCACGCAGCTGGCGGTAGCAGTTGTGGCGTGCACGCTCCGCCGGGCCCAGGGTGGCCCCGCAGCCCATGGGGCAGCGCTGCTGGGTACCATGCTGGCAGTGCTGCTGGTGTTCGGCCAGGGCCCCACGCGGCACCCTTGCCATGCAGCCATCGTTAGGGCAGGCCATCAGCTCGAAAGGGCATGAGTCCTGGTGCCCCTTGCGATGGGCCAGGGGGCACGTCACCAAGCAGCCAGCTTCAGCGTTCCTGCACTGGAGTTGGGGGGAGAGCACCGTGTGAACCAAACCAGGTGTGGCATTGCCAGCCCTTGAGCTACCTCCTCCATGCCCCCTTGAATCCCCATCCCACTGACCAGGAACCAGTGAGCTAATTGGGATCCTCGCAAACTCTTATGGCACCAATGATGTAGTGGAGAGAGTGGGAAGAATAGATCTCTGAGAGGAGGTCAGGGCCTGGGGCTTAGAAAACAGGGAGGTACAAGGCTGGGTTGATCTAGTGGATTGTATATGTGACAGGCTTTTTTTGAGGGGGGAGGGGAACCTCAGTTTTCCCATTTATAAAATTAGGGGGCTGGAAAGTAACAGCTAGCACAGCAGACACCTTCATCCTCTAAACATTTTCTATAGGGGGGTTCCCTGGTGGTGTAGTAGCTAGGCTTTAGTCCTCTCAACGCCATGGCCTGGGTTCGATTCCCAGCCAGGGAACCACCAAAAAAATTTTTTTCTATAATCTCCATTTTACTTTTGAGGCCCTCTAGGGGCTCAAAAAAGTTAGGTAATTTGCCCAAAGCCATACAGCAAGTAAGTGGTAGAGATGAGACATCTCAGCCAGGTCTTATGTCCCTAAGATTACAGTGTGCTGCTGGAGCAGAAACCCTCAGTTCTCTCTGGGGATAGGATTCTCTTTGCTGCTTCTCCTGGTTTTGCCCCACCCTCCAAAGGGGCAAGGAGGGTGGTGGTAGTGGGGTGCTTTGAGCTACCTTGACTTCCAAGCGGCCAATAGTCTTCCGGAGTTTATTTACATGGACCATCTTTTTCCGTTTCACCTGTTTTCTGCAGCATGGACAGGTCATTTGTCTAGGAGGCATGAGTAGGAGTGAGTGTTGCAATTGGGAAGGCAACATACCTCCCTGGTGGTCCCTTCTCTTTAAATGTTAAGAGACATGAGAGGTCTCAGCTCTGATGCTTGGGTCAAGGACTGCAGATATCACAGAGTGAGGATACCTCCATATTTCAGTGTCCCAGGAGACTTGGCAACTGAATCTTATGACTCAGGGCTTTGCAAACCTTCCTCTCAGGTCTGGGCCACAGGAATGGCCCTCATCCCCACTGTTTCCCTCCCAGCTTCTCGGGTACCCAGTTGCACCTGGCTAGCCACCGGAGAATGCACTTCTTGCAGAATATGTGGCTGCATGGCAACTTCACTGGCCTCTTGAGAACCCCATGGCAGACAGAGCACAGGAAGTTGCTGTCAGGAGGGCTGGTGAAGAGGTTGAGATCATACCCGCCACTCTACAAAGGCCAGACCAGCATTAGGGCCTAGCTGGGACCAGGATTTGGCCCCCCATTCCACATGCCCAGAGGGAGAGCCCAGGAAGCTTTGGGTTGGGAGGTAGGCCACATGAGAGGCCCAAGTAGAGGACTGGGTCAGCACTCACTTGAGGGAGCAGCGGTGATGGTCAAGAACCCCAACTACTAACCCTCAGCTAGGGAAGCTTGCCTTGGCTTGGAGTTACACTTGGCCAGAGCTCTTTGCAAGCTTTAACCCAATGCTCATCCTTTCTCAGTGTGAGAATGGGGGTCCAGCTCTGGGCAGGTCTGAGTTAGGCACAAATCTAAGGGCCAGAAGCAAGAGGGTCTTGGGCTCACCATGATCTGTGTCTGGATGGCAGCTCCACTGACCCCTGAGGCTGAGGAGCCTCCATTTCACAGCGGGTGTGAGCCAACATCATAGTGGCATTGTCTAGCTCAGGCCAATCATGTTCCTGGTTCAGGGCCCACTGGTGCATCCTGACCCTTTGCTCCCCTTTCTAAAGGGTCACAGATGAGGAGTAGGGAAGCCCAGCCTTGGAACAGGTCCCCTGCTTTGGAGGTGGCCGATCCCCAAGGCAGCACTAGGCTGGAAACAAACCTTCTGGGGCAGTTTCCCCGAAGTTGAGGCATGAGCAACAATGCAGGGATCGTGCTGCCAAGGTGGCTAAATCTCCAAGAGCTCAGGGACTTTAGGATCTAAGACCCATGATACTAGCTCCAGGGTACAGGCCTGGGAAAGGAGGACCAGATTCCCATGCAACCTGCAGTATCACAGCAAGTGGGAGTTAGCCTGTGGGAAAGCCTCCCAGAGTAAGTAGGTTCTAACCATCTGGGCAGGCCTGTGAGAAAAGGCATGGGTTAATTAATTCCAACCAGAGAAACCAGCATGTACCCATATGTGAGCCACTAAACAAATAAGTGAGATCATCAAATTCTAAAGACCTTAACCCTGTCCTGAGAGCAAAAGGGAGTCACTCCAGGCCGCTGAATTGTGAATTTTACATTCATTCCCATTCTTGCTAGTAGTTTGCAGGCCCAGTTCAAGGTACTTTATCTGCTGATGTGGAAGGTATGGAGTGTGGGACCTTAGAAGCCATCCGCCAACTTCCCAGATGCAAATTCTACCCGTGTGGTATCAAAAGCAGAGTTGGGCTGGCTGGCATGAAGAGGTGGTGTCCCACACTGGTATCCCCTTCACAGCACACATTGTCCCAGCATCAACAGATACATTTTCCTGGCTGACGGGAAGGTGGCCAAGAACACCCACACGCAGATAAGTTAGACCAGCAACTTTACTGAACGATGAGGACAGCCGAGCACCCTTACCCACACACGGTCCTGGTGGGGTTGGCCTCAGGCTTGGGACATCTGGGCGTCCTGTGGGCAGAAGATGGGATCAGGAGTCAGGGATCAGAGGCCAGATCACGCGAGCGGCAGCACTGGGGCCCGGAGCGGGGGCGCGTGTCGGGGCCTGGGTTTCACCTCCCCACACTGAGGAGTGGGCGGTGAGCTGAGGCCCCGGGTGACTCTGGGCGCCGAATCTCACCCACGGCCACAGTCAAAGCCGCAGGTGATTTTCAACCGACGCCGATCTCGCAACCACCCCCCAGAGCGATGTACAGAACCCGATAACAGACAAACCTAGCTGCAGCCGGAGAGAACTGAGCGGCTGTAGGGGCGGCAATTACAGCAGATCCGCCATTACGCAGATTGCTGCGGCGCAGGCTCAAACGCGCAGAAGCACGTAGAGGCGGGCGAGGGAGAGGTCTCACGAAGCCAATCAGCCTATATTATAGGCCCTAGGCGCTCTCGCGATCGGGGCGGGGCAATATAGATCTCGCGGTACTTGGTGCGCTATAAAAGCTCCCTCCCAGGGACCCTTGTTCTTTTCCGAGAAAACACGTGAGTGTATTCTATCTTTTGTTCATTTTGCCTTTCTGGGTGGCGGGAGAACGTGGAGATCGGGCCTTACCCGGGCTGGCGTGTCCACAGTGTTGGGGGGCAGCCCCAGTCTGGGTGGCACTGGCTTCCAGGACTTCACTGAAAGACTGGTTTTTGTCCACTTAGCAAATGGCGGATGACGCCGGTGCTGCGGGAGGGCCCGGGGGCCCCGGGGGCCCAGGAATGGGAGGCCGTGGCGGCTTCCGTGGAGGATTCGGCAGCGGCGTCCGGGGCCGAGGTCGTGGTCGGGGTCGCGGCCGGGGCCGAGGTCGCGGAGCTCGCGGAGGCAAGGCTGAGGACAAGGAGGTAGGTCTGGGCTATACGCGCGCGGCGGGCCCGTGGGTGGCGTTGGTCAGACGGCTCTCATCATCTGCGCCATTATTCCCCCTTAAGTGGATTCCCGTCACCAAGCTGGGTCGCCTGGTCAAGGACATGAAGATCAAATCCTTGGAGGAGATCTATCTCTTCTCCCTACCCATCAAGGTAACGCGCGCGCCCTTGTTGGGGCTTTGGGCAGGTGCAGCCTGCAGGAGTCTTATATGGCCTGGGGTTGAGGAGTGGGATCTGTTATTGTCCTGCTATTGAGGGGCCCAAGGCTCCATGCTTGAGAAGTCATGAGAGTGCATGGGTTATCACATCTCTCACGTTGGGTAATAAAGTTGAGGAGAAAAAGCTGAACGACCGAAATACCAGTTGTTAGGGAACCAGGTGAGGCTCCCTATGATGGGTGTTTATAGAAGGTGTCAGATTTGAATGTTTTTGACACAAATCTCATTTCTCGTAGGAATCTGAGATCATTGACTTTTTCTTGGGAGCATCTCTCAAGGACGAGGTTTTGAAGATTATGCCCGTGCAAAAGCAAACCCGTGCTGGCCAGAGGACCCGGTTCAAGGTATCCCAGTCATCTTGGGTCTTCCTGGGCTGTTTCTGTCACGGGGTTTCATGAGATTCTCCCAGCTCTGCATAGTTACACTTGTTTTCATACGTGTGACTTTCGTAATGGGGAGAGAGAGAAAGGCTCTCCTCAGGACCTCAGAGTAGCCTCATGGTGGCTACTCTTTCCTTGAGGGGTGCAACAGGCCTTAGGTGGTGGTTACTGATGCTGTGGAAGCCAGGGACCACCAGCCACTTAAGTCTATTCACAGGCATTTGTCGCCATTGGGGACTACAATGGACATGTGGGTTTGGGTGTTAAGTGTTCCAAGGAGGTAGCCACTGCCATCCGCGGGGCCATCATCCTGGCCAAGCTCTCCATCGTCCCTGTGCGGCGAGGCTACTGGGGTAACAAGATTGGCAAGCCCCACACAGTCCCTTGCAAGGTAGGCTGGGTAGTGGTGATTGATGGGGCCTGCAGCAACAGACTTCCTCTAGCCCCAGTCTCCTAATTCCTCAACTCTTCCAGGTGACTGGGCGCTGTGGTTCTGTGCTAGTGCGCCTCATCCCCGCCCCCAGGGGCACTGGCATTGTCTCAGCCCCTGTGCCCAAGAAGCTACTGATGATGGCTGGTATAGATGACTGCTACACCTCAGCCAGAGGCTGTACTGCCACCCTGGGCAACTTCGGTAGGTAGCTTATAGAGGTTGTGGCTTCTTAGCTTTACTTAGTCAGTGTGCTGTTGACTTACTGTCAGAGGGAAGCCCTCCTAAATGCACAGCAAGCTTTGGGCCTAAGTGGTTTCTCAGTTCCTAGGAATGACAAAGCTTGCATTTGCACCTGGAGTCTTTCATCAGGTGAAATTTACAAGTCAAGTCCTCTTCTGATGTTTTCCATTTTCTAGCCAAGGCCACCTTTGATGCCATCTCTAAGACCTACAGCTATCTCACCCCTGACCTCTGGAAGGAGACTGTGTTCACCAAGTCTCCCTATCAGGTACTGCCTGTCCACTAGGTACCTTAGCCTGGGTATGTACAGAGAGAGGATGGTAGTGAGTCTGGCTGCAACTAAAGCCTTGTCTGTCTTTGTAGGAATTCACTGACCATCTTGTAAAGACCCACACCAGAGTTTCTGTGCAGAGGACCCAGGCTCCAGCTGTGGCCACCACATAATTTTATACAAGAAAAATAAAGTGAATCAAGCTTATTAAGAGTTGGCTTCTGTTTATTTCTTTCATGAGTCTAGTGGTGTCTGAAATTGGAAAATAAGTGGGACCAACAACATGAAGAATTAGGGTAACACTTATCAATGTGTCAAAGTTGAGAACTGAAGGTGACAGATTTATTTCACTACTCTTTAGTGACAGTCACGTGATGGGCTCAAGGAGCTGCCTCAGGCAGCAGTGGCTTCTTTAGCAGCTTTTCTCTCTGCCAGCATCCTCTGCTTCTGTTTTGCCAGGCACTTCCTGGCAGAATAATGGGCCCCCAGGTCATGATCTGGGAAAAAGATGGTGGGAAGGGAGTCATAGGCCACTTCTGTTATGACAACACTGGTGGAGAGAGAAAAGTCAGGCAACTAAGAGGGTACTGAGCAGAAAGGGGACCAGAGGCACAATGATAATCTCTTAATCACATCCCATAAGGTTAACCTTAAATTAGGCTTTGGGCAGTTTGTAGAAACCTATGCAGGTACACAGACTTGAGAATTAGTTTTAGTAATAAAACTTTCAGGCTGGATAGAGTTGGGGAGTTGGGTAACAAGCAGGACCCAGGAATCAGGTTAGGGTGGGGCTCACTCACAGCGATCCTGGTAGGCCTTGGCCACTTGGGTGAACTGTTCCACCTCCTTGGCACAGTTCTGCGTGTAGCTCTCACCTTCCCTCTGCTGACAGGCCTTAAGCCTTTCCTGGATAATGTTGACGATTTCTTGATCAACTTTGCTGAAAGCAAAAGGAACAAGATGGTGTGTAAGGAATCCTTTCCCTGTACCCAGGGAGAGTAGAAGGAAAGCAGGACCTTGGGAGTCCTATGGTCTGGCCCCTCTACCTGTAAGGTATGGACCAACCCCAGGAAGCATTCTTACTGGCTGACAACCATCCCACGGCATCCCCAGGGAATGATGGGCCAGCAGGATATGCCAGGTGTGCAGGGCTCAGTATTCCCTAGCCAAGGACAAGCACATACTAGTCTCTTCTCCATTGCATTTCTGCTTCAAACATGCACACAACGTCCTTTTCCTTGCACTCGGTGATGTCTGGCACGCGGCGGAACTCTCGGTGGTAGTAGTAATACCTGTTCTTCGCATGCTGCTGCTCTATAAACTCTGCAAAGAGAAAACCGCACACTCAAAAGCCCCATTGGTTTGGACAGGCCAGTTTGAATGGGCCCTCAGCCTTACTTCTCATAAGCCACATTTCCCATATGTTCCTAGCTTTTACAAAGACAGGCAGGCAACTGGGACTCAAGAAGTGTGGGCTAGTACATAAACAGTTCTAGAAAAGACGAGGCTACAAACTGATGCTTGAGAGCTTCCTGCCAGCAAGGCCATTCCCATTTACAGATGGAACAGAGGGCCAGAGGAAAGGCAGAATTCAGAATCTAGGCTCTGCAAGCCTGCATATTGCTACAGGCCCTGCCTGTTGCTGAATCCCACTCCACTCCCACAACGGGCTCCACTGTATAGACCAGGCCTGGGCACTTTTTCAGTACAAGAGCTACTTCTAATTTTCTCCAAGTGTCGCAGTCCACCAGCTATTCTCGCTTGCTCAGGTACACAGAGCTGCCCTCATTGTGAAAAGCTAATTCTTGCCTGTTTTATGTTTAGCAGCCTAGTTGCCAGGCCCTGGCATAATGTGTCCACTATGACACATTTTTCTTAATTCAGGCAGTCACCCCAAAATTGCCTGGCAGTCCATCAGTGGACCATGATCCATGTTTTTATTTTTTTCTGGGATTCTTTTTTTTGGATAGTTCCCTGGCTGGGAATCGAACTCAGCCTGCAGCATTGAGAGCACAAAAGCCTAGCCACTACACCACCAGGGAATGCCTGTGATCCACATCTTCCCCAGCCCTCGTGCAGACAGACTGACTCCAACAGGGAACCACCAAGAGGGATTCTAGTTGCAGTTCTGCCACTGCTGACCTGGCCTCAATTTCCCCTTCGGTAAATTAACAAATTGGACCTATGAGATCTCATACATCCAGATGTATAAAACACTAAGAAACTGCTATTAAAAAAAGGAGTGCGTCCAGTGGGGTGTCTTTTCCAGACTTGGGATTTGGTTTGCTGACTCTCCTTCCTAACAAAAGAGCCACAAGAGCACACTACGGATCCCAATATTTTGTTGTTTAACGAATGGATTAATTAAAAGCATGAATGAATTCCCTGGCACTAACTTGCTGCTGCCCCACTGAGCTGGCTGAACCACAAACTGGGAAACGATATTTTAAAACATTCACCTAGTTTGGACTAAAGATGGGGGAATTTGGGCAGCTTTCAAGCGTGGGGACACACCGAGGATAGGTTACAGCACGTCTAGGTTGAGAGGACCTCAGGTACCATTTGATCACCCATGTCATTTTGCAGGCGTACAGCGGGTTAGTGGAGAACCCCTTCATTTTAACACTGGTTTGCTGACCGCCTACCGTACACACTGCAGGATGCAAAGCGTGCAGGGAGACTGCAGTCTAACAAGTCCCAGGACAGATAGTTGCGATCTGCAAACAACCCCTAATATTTGGGTGAGGTGGGAGACCAGGGGTGCGTGGAGGGTTCCCTCAAGCGGCGGGACCGAGAGCACTGAGGGGTCCTGGTGTAGGAGAGGGGCGTCTCTGAGAGACCAGGGCCGGGATGCACTGTGGGGTCCAAGAAGGCGAAGGGGGGCCCTCAGTTCTCCGGGTGGGGGCCGCGAGATGAGGTCTGGGGTGGTCACGGGGGCGAAATCCGGGATGCGGCCGGGTGTCCAGGATGGGCCACGGGGCTCGGGGCACCGAGGACTCCGAATGGGGGAAGGGGAGACAGGGAGCGGCGAGGACCGGGTGAGGCCAGTACCTCTCACGAGGGTCACGGGCCGGTCCACGAGGAGGTCGAATGCCTTCGTCAAGTAGGTGATGGGGTTGGGCAGCGAGGTCTGCGACGAGGGCGCCGGCGTGCGGCGCGGGGGCTCAGGGTACACGTCCTTGTCCCAGCTGTCCGGCATAGCGGCGGCGCACGGCGGCCTCCGTATCGGACGAGCTGCCCCTGCCTCCACCTCTGTCCCGCGGCCTAGTTTGCCCGCAACAGAGGACGCCCGAGGACGGCCGCGCCTGCGCAGGACGCCCGGCCGTCGCGAGGAACCCTGGAACTTGTTTCCCCCTGACACGCCCACGTGTGGGCTCAGGCAACGCCTCGCAGCGCGGGCGCCCCCTCGTGGGATCGCAGCGCCATTGTACATGCGGCCTCTCGGTCTGTGCTTACATTCTAAAAGGAGACTGACACAAGAATAAGTAAACTATTCATTTAGTTCCCACGGAGTACAGGCACGTGCCAAGTGCAACAGAAAGCAAGATGAACACAGTTGGGATCTTCTGGAGAACTCAGGCTGGTGGAGCAAACAAAAAACACCACAGTTAACGACGCCAACTACTCTTCCAGGATGCATTCTTGTATTGCCCAGGGCCTATAGCCCTCTCTGGGCTGCACTGTGCCTGCCGGGGACCCCGATGGACTGACTGATTCCAGGGTGCTTGGGGTCGTCTGCATGTGGCAGAGCAGGAGGCAAGGCTTATCCTTCGAAGCTGCCACCTATAGGCAGAGATGGCTCCTATCCTGGGTGCAGGATGCTCTGCTCTGCTCTGGCTCTGAGCACTGTTGAGCTCCCGAGGCATCTCCACTGCTCAGGGTCCTGCTAGTTTCCCTCTGTGATTTCCTGGCTGGCACCAGGGAGAGTGCTGGTCACTTCCTGCCCAGAGATGGGGACTAGGGACACGAGGCATCAACTGTATGAATGTGTAGAATCTGGAATCACAGAAATGTCAAATCTTCAAATCATGAACTCTTAGACACTGTCAGACCCAAAGAATTATAACATTGGCCTGCAACATTGGACTGAACAAAGGGACCCAATGGAGGCAGGGCAGAACCGCTGCCATTGCCATGATGCCTTGGTAGTGCCAAGATGATGGCTTTCTGCTGCAGCCTGGGAGCAGAGGAACTCAGAGATCATGCAGCAGAAGCAGAAAAAGGCAAATGAGTGGGAGGAACCCAGCCAAGTAGCTTTATGGCTCTGTCTCCAACCCTCTGGTCCTTGGCCTGTGTGCCCGGAGTCAGTCCTACCACACCTGATTGACCTGCAGCACTCAGGGGTCTGAATACAGATGGCATTCCCTCTGCCCTGGGTCTGCAGCTGTCCCTTCTGTGCTTCCTTCCCTTAGGTAGTCTCTTTCTCCAGGGCTACTCCTGGGGTATGAGGGGTTACTCCTTCCTAGTGATTTTATTCCCATGGTGCTCAGCCCAAAGTATTAAAAGTAGTTTTGGAATTAAACAACAAGAACAAAAGCAAAGAATCGTGACATTTTAGTAGCATAGAAGCTTAGCATTGAGTGATGCAAAATGCACAGGCCCTCAGAGACCTCTTAGGCCTATAAAACTCTGGTTCTACAGCTATAGAACTTTAAAACCATAGAATATTTGAATAAAAAAAATAAGAGATTTTTAAATCCCCTTTTCATTTAAATCTTAAGTTCACAAAAGTGTCACAGCTATTAGAGTCAAGGGACCCTGACATTGAATCAGGGCCCTGGTGATCCTCTTGGCACGGAGTCAGTCTCCCCCATTTCTCTCCCCCCGCCCCACCTTGTGCAGCTCAGGCTCACAGCACTCAGGACCGGAATCCCCTCTGCCTCAATGCCAGCAAACTGAGCTCATACCCTTCTGTGGGCAGCTGCCTCAAAGATGGCCCCAGCTAGGTTTCCTTGCCCTTCACCAAACCAAGTTATTCCTGTCCTGGGTTCTCATGAGGCAGAAAACAAAGTGGATGTGGCCAGTCCCAGGGCCCTAGAGGAAAGGAGTGCCAGCCCTGGCTCCAGGTGTCCCCATCCCATGTTGCCCATTTGATGCCTTCCCCCACTGCCTCGCCCTCGTCCAGGCCTGCTCCTGGCACACTGCAGGAGATGACCAAGCTCTTCTGCCAGGGGCTAAATCTGGGATCTGGCTGTTGTGTGTCCTGGCCCTGTCACTTGACCTTCAGCGCCTTGTGGGGAAGCCTCTTTCTTTCCTGACCTGCAGGGACCGGCTTCCATGGTCAGTGGGCTGGGGGGCTGGAGCTGGAGCAAGCTGGCTTACTCAGGAGGGGCAGGTGGGCTTCTGGAATCTCCACCAGAAGCCTTCTGGAGTTTCCTCATCGTGGGCCTGTGAGGAAGTAGGGGATTGGAGTGGGTAGCAGGGGCCAGAGCTTGGGCTGCCAGGCCAAGAACAGGCAAGGATATGGATAGATGGCAGGGACCCCCTGCCCCTAAGTCCTCAATACAGTGTGGGCCTGCCCTTCTGGGCCCAGCCAATCTGAGCCCACTGAGGCAGGAAGCCTGTGGGTGAGGAGGGCTTGGTACTGGCTCCATCCGTCCCTAAGACACTGCCCTGTGTGTACCTTCCCCTTTTCCTGCAGGAAGATGGAGGCACTGGAGACCATCAGATCTTAGTCTGGGGTCTCTGGCTCACTTCTTTGGGGCTGGGCTGTGGTACCATCCAGTCATGCCCTCCAGGATGACCTCAGCTCTGACCTCCCTCTTCTCCTGCCCCCAGTCCCACCGGAAGTTCTCTGCCCCTCGTCATGGACACCTGGGCTTCCTGCCCCACAAGAGGAGCCACCGGCACCGGGGCAAGGTGAAGACATGGCCTCGGGACGACCCTAGCCAGCCTGTGCACCTCACAGCTTTCCTGGGTTACAAGGCCGGCATGACGCACACTCTGCGAGAGGTGCACCGGCCGGGGCTCAGTGAGTGGCCATAGAGGGACACATGGGGTGAGGCTGGGGTTTGGATAGAGCCCCCTTGACCACCAGAGGATCTGGAGAAACTTCCACATGCTAGGAGCCTTAATTGGACTCCAAGAGGGGAAATGGCCCCAGAAAGGGCGAGGTCCTGCCCTTGGGAATCGCAGTTAGGATGCTAATTGTCATTAGAGGCTGACCACTGGCCACCCGTCGAGGTGAGTTTGTCGTTGCCGCTAGTTTATAGATGAAGAAATGGCGAAGTGATGAAACTTGCCACTGGCCTAGTTAGTAAGTAGAGGAGCTAGGATTCAGAGGCAGGTGACCAATATGCTTTTTGTTTTAAGAGCATTGTAGATACACATGTGTTTGTAAGAAACAATACAGAGAGATCCCACGTACCCTTCTCCCAGTTTCCCCCAACGACAACCTCTTGAAAAGCTACATGTTGCACCTGGATGCTGACCCACATTTCCCCAGTTGTGTGCACATGTCTGTATTGAGTTCTATATGGCTCCATTCATGTACATGTGTGTGTCCACCACCTTAGGACATTCCATCCCCACATGGGCCCCCCTGGTGCCCTTCTATAGCCACATCCACCCACCCCCAACCTTCTGGCAACCACTGACCTGTTCTTTGTCTCTCCTAATGTTCTTTTTATTTATTTATTTATTTTAATGTGGTGGTTCCCTGGCTGGGAATCGAACCCAGGCTGCAGCGTTGACAGCACCACAGCCTAGCCACTACACCACCAGGGAACTCCCCTAATGTATTTTTTAGACATATAGTTCTTTTACTTTGTATTAGCCTCAGTAATAACATTTGTAAAATCATGGGTTTAGGACAAGTTATAAGATTTTTTTCCTAGAACTCATCAACACATGTTCATAATTATTAAAATAAAAAATGGTTATTTGTGCCAACCGTCTGGGGGCTGTTGCTCTCCTAGCCCATTCCTGGATGGTCTAGTGGGGAAACTGAGAAAAAGCACAGATCAGGCCTTGCCTGAGATCTCAGAGTCAGAGCTAGCATGGACCACCTGTGGGGCCTTGATCAGCAGATGCTCCACACCCAGGGCAGAGCAGGGAAAGAAGGGGCAAGGAGTGGGCAGGCTGAGGGCTGGAGGTCAGTGGGGTCCCTAGTCATGGGGACCTCTGCGCCCAGCAGCCCTGGGGCTATGGTGTTCCCTCTCCCATCAGGCAGGAGGGTCTGCACTTGGTTCTTCCATGGGTAAGGGTTCATCTCCTTACCTATGTGCCCTGGATGCTTCCCTCCATGTCCCTGTCTCTGGGTCTCATCCAGAAATTTCTAAGCGGGAGGAAGTGGAGGCTGTGACAATAGTGGAGACGCCGCCTCTGGTGGTGGTGGGTGTCGTGGGCTATGTGGCCACTCCTCGAGGTCTGCGGAGCTTCAAGACCATCTTTGCAGAGCACCTCAGTGATGAGTGCCGCCGGCGTTTCTACAAGGACTGGTGAGGGCTCTGGGGATGCACCGTGTGAGGGGGCTGGTAGGACCACTGGGGATGGCTGGGCCCTTTACTCCTCAGCCCTATGCTGATGGTGAGGGTGGGCGGGAGAAGTGTCAACAGCGTGTGGAAGGCAGGAAAGGGGTGTGTGTGTGTGTGTGTGTGTGTGTGTGTGTGTGTGTGAAGGGATGCCTTCAATTCAGTAAAAGATGAGTCCTAGAGGGCTGGAGAGGAAATTGGGATAGAGGAAATAGAGGAAGCAAATATTTTAGTCCTCAGGGTTAATTAAATGACTAATTTGATGAAATGTCAGCGTTGGCCTCAAGCTTCCTAGCAGTCAGGGTGAAAAGGGAAACAACCAACTGATAAGCTCTTCTCATCAGAAAAAAAGTCATTCTCAGTCCTCACATATTCTCTGGCACAAGTCCTGAAAGGGAAGTCCTCCTTGCCCAAGGAGCCACCCACCTCCTTACAGAGGCAGAGGCCCAGCCCAGCCCTGGCCCTCTATGTCAGAGTGGGCTGTGTGACCAAGGGCAAGCTGGCTGATCCCTTAGCACCGTGTACCATATCCTCCCCCGACTCAGGCATGCCACAGACACCATCAAATGGAGGTGGGAGTGGTCCCGGCATCTTCAGGCTGCTGTAAGGATTAGATGAGCAAAGTGGGTCAAGGGCTCAGCACAGAGGAAGTGCTCGGCCAATGCCAGCTGGTCTTGTTTTCCCTCTTTCTGCAGTTATCAATTTGCCCCTTATCCAGAGGTGTCAACCTTCGTGAACCATGCTTTCTTTACCTGTAAAACGGGGATAATAGTGTTCACCACCCAGAGCTCCAGCAAGTGTTAGGAATGACATGCATGGTGCCTAGCCAGTGCTGGCTGTTTGCTTCAGAAGTGGGGCCAGCAGCTGTAGCAATGTGGGCCACCTTTTCCCCAAGTTGCTGCACATCTACCACTTGCCATTAGGCCCTGGGGAGGCAGAGAGGGTGCTCAGTTTACATAGGAGGAAACTGAGGCCCAGAGAGGGAGGCACAGTTTCTGCTTAAAGATGGTGATTGGAGCCAGCCTAGGTGCTCCAGGGAGGGCTCAGCAGTGGACTCCCCTGGGAAGGAAAGGCAGAAGGAAGGGGACGTTTACTATTCTAAGACCCATGCTTGGTAGGGAGTGGGCAGGTGGGGGCAGGACAGGTCCAGGGAGCTTCCTGGCTGGCCCCTCTGAGCACCTTCTGTGTGTGGCTCAGGCACAAGAGCAAAAAGAAAGCTTTCACAAAGGCCTGCAAGAGGTGGCGCGATGCTGATGGCAAAAAGCAGCTCCAGAAAGACTTTGCTGCCATGAAGAAGTACTGCAAGGTCATTCGCGTCATTGTCCACACCCAGGTCAGCCCCCTACCCCTTTGTCCTCACCCTGGGCCACCCTCCCCCACCCCAGCCTGGGAGCCCTGGCAAATGTCAGTCTAAAAATACCACAAGCCTCAGGCACAGGCCCAAAGGGTTGGCTACCCAGAAGCCCAAGTGGAGGGCAGTGCACTCTGAGGGCTGTGGGGTACTGGCCATGCCCAGCGAAAGCCCTGAAATGCCCCCAAGGGCCTGGCTCTCCTGCCAGATGTCTGATGTAGAGGGCCAGCCGCCTCCTTGTGGGTTCTGTCTGGCACAAGTGTGTGTGAATCTGCATTTGTATTAATATATAGGGTCTGGCTTGATATGGGCTGACAGGTAACCAACACCCTCTGGCTTATTCTGGAATATTCCTTGGCCTCTTGTCCTTAGAGAAGCCTTTTGTAGGCTCTGAGCAAGGATACCCTCTCCCCCACCCTCATTACTCTCACACTTGCAGTTCCTGGTTACCTGTCATTGGTCAATGTCCATCTCCCTTAAGTTCCACGAGGGCAAATGGACATCTGTTCAGTGCTGTGCCCCCAGAACCCACTAAGAGCTTTGTATGCAGTAGGTGCTCCATAAGCACTCATTGTTGAGCACTATGCTGTGATCTCACAGTGTCCCTGCTTCCACCTGTTCGTCCCCACAGTTTGTGCCTCACACTGCAGCAGCCAGAGATGTTTAAAAATATCATGCCAGACCCTGCACTTGGAATAAAGCCTGAGTTCTTCCCTATGAGACTTAACTGGCCAGGCCCCTGCTCATTTGTGACTCCACCCTGTACTCCCTCCTTGCTCTCCATGGTCTAGACACATTGGTCTCCTTTCTGTCCTCCTAACTCCCCAAGATCTTCTGTCTCAGGGCCATTGCACATGAGGTTCCCTCTGCCCCCCAAACTTTCAGATCTTTACCTAAGAGGCTCCGTTTTGTTAACTCATGTCAGCTCCTCAGAGAGGTCCTCCCTGACTACCCTATGTGCAATAACTGTCCCTTCCCCTCTCAATGTTACATCAGAACACTTAGCCCTCTCCAAGAGTTTACTTGGCTTCTGTCTCCCAACTAGATGGTGGCTCCATGAGGTTTGGGACCCCGTCTGCCTCATTCCATGCTCTATCCCAGTGTCTAGTACAGGACATGGTGCATAGCCAGACCAGGCACGGGAACATCTGCTGAATGAATGCGGGCATGCATCACCAGCTGTTATACCATGTCTGGAAATGGGGGCTGTGACCCTCTGAGAACCGACTGGTCATGCGGTGTCCTGCAGATGAAGCTGCTGCCCTTCCGGCAGAAGAAGGCCCACATCATGGAGATCCAGCTGAATGGTGGCACGGTGGCTGAGAAGGTGGCCTGGGCCCAGGCCCGGCTGGAGAAGCAGGTGCCGGTGCACAGTGTGTTCAGTCAGAGTGAGGTCATTGATGTTATCGCTGTCACCAAGGGCCGGGGCGTCAAAGGTAGGGCCAGGTGGGATGGCAGCTCCTGGAAGGCTGCCTGGAGGGGGTGGGGGCCAAACTAGTCTCTCAGCCACCAGCTCCTCCCACCTGCAGGGGTCACCAGCCGGTGGCACACCAAGAAGCTGCCTCGGAAGACCCACAAGGGGTTGAGAAAGGTGGCCTGTATTGGCGCCTGGCACCCTGCCCGTGTGGGTTGCTCCATCGCCCGGGCTGGGCAGAAGGGCTACCACCACCGTACGGAGCTCAACAAGAAGGTGAGGGAGGGGACACCGTGGGCAGACTCCACTCAGTGGGGTGTATGACCCAGATGCTGCCTGGCCCCTCCTTTGGGGCCCTTGCTCTGAAATGCCGCCCCCCACCCAGTGCCTGGTTCTAAGCACATGCACTGATGGTTGTGGACATACTGCTGGTCCCAGAGGCCAACTGCTGGCCCCAATGTACCCTATTCTCCTGGCAGATTTACCGCATTGGCCAGGGGCTGCATATGGAGGATGGGAAGATGGTTAAGAATAACGCGTCCACCAGCTATGACATGACTGACAAGTCCATCACACCGCTGGTGAGGGTGAAAAGCCAACTTGGATGTGGGAGCCTGGTGTGCCTGTGTGGGGCAGGTGTGTGGGGTACTGCCGTGCCCCAAGAGCTCAGGCCCAGTGAACAGCTGCCTGGTGAAACAAACCCCTGCCTTCTTGTACCCCCTGAGCCTCCTCTGCAGACAGCTTACACTCTAGTAGCTGTCACTGGGTGTGGAGTGTAGCAGCTCTGACTGTGGCCTCATAGTCAGACTTCTTGGGCTCGAACCCCAGCTGCAGTATGAGGTGGAGCAGGTGACTCCACTTCTCTGAGCCTCAATTTCCCACTGTGTAAAATGCAGATTGTTAGCTGAGGTAATGAAGGAGAGAACTCGGGGTGTGGCTCAGATGCTGCTGTGATTAGTGATCAAGGGTGTCAGCCCCTGGCCAGGGGGCCAGCACCTGCTCCTTCTAGTCACAGCTGAGTGTGAGTTTTGCCAGGGTTCCCAGCTGCCCCCTAACTCGGAAGCCCCTTTCCTGGCTTGGATCATGACCCACCTCCCCGCAGGGTGGCTTCCCTCACTACGGGGAAGTCAACAACGACTTCATCATGTTGAAAGGCTGCATCGCAGGAACCAAGAAGCGGGTCATCACACTGAGGAAGGTCAGCACCAGCAGTGGGCTGGGGGGCTGGGGAATGGGAGCCCATGGCCTGTGGGAGGGGTGGGGGCTGGCCTGCCCTGTCTTGGAGTCTGTTCTGAGGGGCAGGGGATGGGGAGAGTGAAAAGGGAGGTATTCTGGCCGGAGATGGGGGTTAACTGGAAGAGGTGGGTGGGGACCTCCATCTTGAGACTCTCCTGTCCCACGGATCCCCAGTCCCTCCTGGTGCACCACAGCCGTAGGCTCCTGGAGAATATTGAACTCAAGTTCATTGACACCACCTCCAAGTTTGGGCATGGCCGCTTCCAGACAGCCCAAGAGAAGAGGGTCTTCATGGTGAGCTCACCCCTATCTTTGTTCTCTGGGGCTCAGACCTCACATCCCACATGCCCCAGAGTGGGGGAGCTGGAGCAGATGGGGGTGGCAGGACGCCCCGTGCACTCATTCATAGGAGGGGGATTTTAGGAGTTCAGCCCTGGGCACTGATTCTTGCTGGAAAAGAAGGTAGTGGAGGGACTGGAGGTGGAAGGGGGCGGCAGAGCTGGCCAGGGGCAGTCTTCGGGGCCAGACTCCGGTGACTAACGCTCCTCCTGCGCCCTACCCCCACAGGGTCCCCAGAAGAAGCATCTTGAGAAGGAAAAGCCGGAGACCTCCGGAGACTTGTAGGCGGCTTGGGGTGGAGGGAGACTGGAAGAAGAGCGTGTGACCCACGCCTGTCCTCCTTGTCTAATAAAGGCCGAAGGCAACTCTTCTCGCGGTGCCTTGAGTTGAGGGCACAGAAAGGCCGGTCAACAGCCTGCGGCCCAGGGTTTAGCGCCGGGTCTGGTAGAGCACAACCGGCTGAAGGTGACGCCTGGCCCACCTCAAACCTAGAGCAGAACAGGGGCGCCCCCTGGTGTTGGG